>BMAW01020911.1:1657921-1793042 GCA_019974015.1 Nephila pilipes | reverse complement strand
TTCTATCCGATGCTGCATATAATCCGTAATGTAGTCAGAGAGTGATCCGACTCCTTATTAATAAAGATATTTTTTCTATTTCATAGGTATTCGTATGATTTTGTCACCCACCAGTACTATCACACAATTATGTTTTTACATAAGCTAAATAAAAATAAAATTTTATGTACCAATAACAATTCATAATAAAGATTCTATAAATAATTTTGAATATGTATAACATATTTTCATTATTACTTAAAATTGAAATAAATTTATAAACTTGACAATTCTAAATATGTGCATATGTCAATGGAAAAATTCTACATACGTGTGCAGTGTTTCTTATTTGTGTGATTGATGGACAAAATATCATTTCTATAAATCTAAATAAACCATAAAACCTTCAGTTCTTTTTATTCCATAATGTTTTATCTTCTAATTATATGAATCAAAATTAATTATGTGCCTTTTTATAAGAAATAATAATAAATTTTCTTTCAAAATTCGTTTCATAATAACGTTTTTCAAAAAACATAACTATAATTAAAAAAAATAATTAGGAAATCAAGAAAATCAAATATGCAAAAGTGAAATATATTTTAAAATAAATTTTAATTAAATATTAAATAATTTTATTTTACTGAAAAGAGAATGAACACTAATTTTAATTGAAGTAATTAGATCCTTAAGTAAAATAACAATGTAGTGATATTGGTAAAGTGCCATTTTTATAATATTATACATTATTAATCACAATGTTATATGAACAACAAACAGACATAAATACGTATGTATATATATATATATATATATATAAAACAATACAGTGTTTGTTCACCAAAACATAATTGAAAATATTAATTAAAATCTCAATTGAATGTTTACCAAGAAAAGCATTTTTAAAAATGATAAAATTTAAGACAATACCATAGAAACTATTCGATAACATGCACCATTACATCACTTGGATATTTACCATTAATGCAAATTTTAATGGTTTTATTTTCCTCTTGGATATCTTTCTATAAAATTACGCTCAAAATTTATTAACATTCTTCTTGTATAAAATTCTAGTATCATAAATATTGTTAGATATAAACATTTTCGAATATAAAAGCAAAGAAATTGAAAATAGATTATTAAACTCTAAACTTAAATATTTTTGTATTTTCCTAGTGCTTAATAATTAGAATAAGAAGTTCATTAAGAATCGAATAAAATTTAAAATCATAATAATTTTGGATTCATTAAAAATATCGTATTTACAAAACTAAATAATACGAAGCTTTAATATAATACATATGTGTGATACAGAAAACAAATGATAAGTTTACTATGTTAGTGTATGGATGCTGTATAATCTAGTTGAGCCAGTTGTGAATTTTTCTATTCTTATACAATTACAATATTCCTTAATAAAAATTATCTGTTCCTTCTTAATTTCAGCACAAAAATAAAGACACATATTTTAGTGTCAACTGTTGTGTTCATACACTTTTTTAACGACATTCCTGAAATATGTTTTTAAGATTTTATTCACAGTCATTTATGATTTTCTGAATACTCTTTTCTTCAATAACCGTAAAGTGTTGAAAAACGTTTGTAAACAATCGTAAGGATGTTTATAACTGAGCAAAATATTGATTCGAGAGAGCATCAGCGTTTGATGGATATGATGATAAAGCACTTCGCACCACATCAATTCTAATGCAGGTTAGACACGTAAGCGCTTGCTTACAGTTCATGTCCTGCCTTTGAAGCTCCTCAATTTCATTGACGTCATAATATGAAATGAGACTCTTAGGATTGTACGTAATAAATCTGATCGAAGAAAAAAGAAAGTCTTGAAGTAAAGTTGGAAAGTTGACAATCCAACTGACTTGACTGAATAAGGCAGAAGATCAGTCGTATGAATATGAATCGCAGTTAAAGCTGTTAAGGGCACAATCGTAGAAACTTCATGAGATGAGTATACAGATGGAAGCAGCAAAAAAAAGTCAATCTAAAGCTCGACTTGATTAAGGATGTTGTTTTAACGCTTGGGATTGCAGGAAACGAGTGATGAAAAATGGGATGCTTAACATATTGATAACATGGAAACCCAAAAGGTGATCCAGCATCCTTAATTAGGTTTTTTTTTAAAAAAAAAATCATTATAAATCCAGTCTATGGAAGAAATACACGTCTGAGAGCTTCTAGAGATTTGCCTAAGTTTTTCAATTTTAGGTTGTATAGGAAAGGTGAAAGGGGGATAGTTTTAGTTGTCACATACGTGATGGAAGGTCGAAATACTTGGTAGATCTTCTAATAGGGTAAACCAATTAAGAGTTGTGTCTATGTTTGAGAATGCAAGGATTACAAACGAAGTACAGAAAGGGTTGTAAGATTGGAGAAGTAGCAGATGACATGGAGGGAAAGGCTCAAAACACTTGATCACTAAGATCAGTGATGGGGTCCGCGCTTAGGGCTGCTGGAGGCACTCCTGGGTTTCAGTCTCAGACGATGCAAGGGGGAGGACACAGGACTGGAAGTGGCAGACGAAGCTGAAGACCTTCGATGCCACGATGGACCTGCAACAGAAAGGTTTCCCGGAGGATTGCTGTGATAAACGTTAATCATCTTGGCACATTCTGCTTCGTCTTCTTCCTGATTGAAATCAGGATACTTCAATTTTAATCGCTTCCTCTCCTGAAATAAATAAAAAAAAAAGGTATATAACATACAGTTTTTACTTAACGTATCTTATGAAATATTTTGAAATCGAAAAGCGGGAAAGATTTTTTTTCAATTTTTTTATTTTCCTTTTTAACATTCAGTCGAGCTTATTTCTGAAATTGGTTCAAAAAGTGAGTTTTTGGTCATCTTATTGGATACAATAATTAAACTTTCGAATAATAAGTTATATTTCCAAAATAATTTGACAGTGTAAACATACTCACAATTAAATCACGGTCGAATGTTTACTCGATTATGAACGGTTGAAAAGGAAACCGTGATCCATTTTGTGACAAAAGATATTAAACAAAAGACAAGCTTTCATTTTGATAAAAGATATAATTATTTTTAAATGAGTAATGGTAGAGCAAGTCATTGCGATTCTGAAGGGAAGGCAGAACGTTAAATAAAGAAAGCTAACAAATTTCACTGTTTAATTAGAATGATTGATTTGATAAAATTAATCGTGATTGAATCACATTTCGTTAAAACTAATACAGTAATAGACAAAGACTATAAAAATAAGTCAAACTATTTAAAGCTATTAGTGAATCCCGATCGATCAGATTTAACCTTTACGCTCATTGGTTGATATTTTTCTAAAATAAAATACTAATTCGAACTACTCAGAAACTGCTTTTGAAAAAGTTTGAATAGAATTTTTAATACATTTTACAATTCATCAAATAAGAAACGCATATGTTTAAATTCTCTCATGTCAAAAGTTTTCTAAATTCAGAAACATCTATTTTTTTCTTTTACTGTTACCCAAAACAATCTGTCGAAATTCTGTTTGTATCAATATCAGACGAATAATGTTTTTAACATTTAAAGAAATACGAATTTATTACATAAATCTCGTCGTAAATATTTTTTTCTTCTCATTGCTGAAAAATAATGTCAACATAATAAATTATCAGGATACCTTCTTTATTCATTCTTCAGAAGCACACTTTTATTTGAAAATTTGTACTGTTTATATGTTAAACTAAATTTTAACACAAAAATAAATAAAAAGTTCTTCCTGTGATTTGTGGCTTGGTGCGAGACAAATCAATTTCGTGCTTTTCGTGTAACTGAGACACTGGAAAGCGGCCAAATTCAGTAGAGATGAGTGCACAATTTTTTTCGTTTTCCTTCCGTTTCGAGCTTATTTCACCCCTTTCACCGAGGCACGATTCAATGATTTATTGATTTTCCCCCTCCCCCGTTAATTTAAACGACAAACTCTTGATAAGTGTTGTAGACTGTCTGTCGGTCCGTCCTTGGACTGTGAATAAACCCCGACTCCGTTAACGCCTTCCGGCACTTGCACAAAAGAGCTTCCTTTTAAATAATGCTACTGTCCGTCAAACAGTGATTGCGTAAGAGTGCCTAAAGATACAGAGTAATATTTCTCTGAGTAAGCTTTTTTCAGTTTACATTAACATTCATGTAATGCATTAAAATAGAGAGGAAGCTTATTTAAAAATAATAATAATTCCAGACTCTGTCATATGAGGAGGGGGTTTAGTAAAGTTTTAACTTAAACTAAGAAATAACTGAGGTATCTGGATAAAATTTATTTTACTTATTAATTTATCCTTACGTACATAACGTTTTAAATTACCACTATTCATGTTGATTAATTTGCTTTCAAGAAGCCGTTGATTGAAGTAACCTGCAGTATTTTAAGTTTTAATTATTATTACTACAAAATAATTGAGACTAAAAGTTAATTTTTATTTATTATTTTAAAACTTTTCTTTTCAGTCACCATCCAGAATTACACATTTCTCTCGGCGTTTTTTGACTTTCCGAAGGCCGCCATTGTGGAAAGCAGCAGATTTTGAATTGTATCTTTTCCATACTGAGGGTTACTTCAATCAACGGCTATCTGAAACCAAACAAACCAATATTAATAGCTAAAATTTACAATATTATTTACGTAAGGATCAAATAATACGCAAAATGCGGCTATATGAAACCAAATATTAATAACTGCAATTTACAACATTTACATAAGGATCAAATAATATGATGAATAAATTTTATCCGGGTATCTCAAACTTTTCTCATTCATACTTCGTAATTAAAACTTTATGATACCCCTTCGTATATTAAACGAATTATAACACTCGTGTATTTTGATAAAGATACCTTCCCCTCTAAATATATATCTAAATTGAATAATGATAGATTTTCAGACTTGTATAAGCGATAAATAAATTTTATGGGAAAAAAAGTGTTCTTGATGAAGAAAATAAGCAAAAAAGAGTGATAACACATTTATCGATTCCCGAGCATTTTTGAAAGAGATACACAGACAATAAAATTTGTAATCTTTAATAACACATTCAAAATCATTAAAATTTTCGCCGTATGGCTTATTTGATTTAATCAGTTATATTTCCGATTTTTATTCAAAATGTATTGTCTATTTTCAGAAATTGCTCGAGACAACGATTGAATGCGAACTATTTTGCCTGATGAACACTTCACAGCTCTTATAAATATGACGCACGAGTACCGCGTGAATAAATAATAACGTGACTTCAAACGCTTGGGAAATCATGAGAAACAGAAGACGTTGTACTTCGATTTGTCTGACAAAATTAAATAACAATACGACTGAAAGTTTTCAAATACACATGTATAACAGTTCAATAACACAAAAATACTCGATTTCATCATTTTGAACGAGAAAATGGTAGTATTATCAAAATATAAAATAAATTTTGAGCTAAAAATGAATTTTTCCTTAGTTTGCTACTACATATATCACATCAATTTATAACATCAAGCTCACAAATCATTTAGTGGCAATGACATTAAAAACCAATTTTACAAATTTAATTTTTAAATGGAAAAAGATAAGAAAAAAGAATTAAAATTTTCCTAGAAGCATTGAAAAATATTGATCAGAAATTATATGGTCTTTTATTACACCTATAGTGGTTTACGGTTATTATATCTAGCACCTATTCAGATAAAACATATATCCGACCAGATATATTTGAAACTAGGTTTTGATTTTGAATCGAGAATATTATTCTGAAATTTCTGAGATCCATCCTTCAAAAGACGGAACAATTACTCACAAATTCACTGCAAAGAAACAAAATTATTTTTTATGCTAATTTTCATTTAAAGTATTTCTAAATATTGAATGAAAGCGCATTATTTTTATAAATGGAACTTGATTTCCTAATCTCTCTTGAAAAAATTTTTAATGATGCATTTGGATCTTATTTTCTTTTTACAGATGTTAACACACCTCCCCATAGAACATATCTGGTTGCTGAATTTTTCGAAGCGAAAGCGTCGAATAAAGTTATTAACCATCAAATTATCTAGATTGGAAAGCGATGCAGAATTAATGATTTGGAAGAGCTGTGTAACGATAAAATTATCTAAGAAATCGTAACAACTCTTAATTACAAAAGAGAGGAGTAGCAGTCTACTAATCATACAATCAGTATCAACAAATTATGGAATTGGAAGTGTAGAATAATCTTGTGAAATGTGTGAACAATTCCGCTGTATTATAAATGCCAAAACTATGTATGTTTCAACGGTTGATATTTTTTTTACTAAACATGTTATTGTCACATATTATTTGAAATTCTGATTGTTTCATCATTGTATTCATTCATATATGCCATTTATCAATTTGTATTATATTTATGTTTTATGTATTTCGATGTTATTTATCTATTATCCCAAAACATTCCATTCAATTATAACTAACAGTTTTCAAAATTTTATGTTTGTGCCAGTTAAGGTAAATTTTGTAGCCAAAATGTTCTTGCGTAATTCTTATTATCTTCAACACTTTTACTAAATTATTTTGTTATTCATATTCACTGCGATCGCAAAAATGCATACAATAAATGAATATCATCGCCAAATAGAAAAAAAAAATATTTTGAACAACATCTGTTATTAATAATGACATGATAACCATAGGTACCTCGTTAAAATAACCCAAGACTAAGTAGCCTCGAAGAAATAGCTTAAGCTATTTAAAATTCAAAATAAAAATCTAATTGTGCGTCGGAAAACAAGTGAAATATGTTTTTCTGCACTTTCGTAAGATTTAGGTAACTTCGCAACAAATTGTGTTGCTGTATCCATAATTAGAAATACTGTATTAACGAACGAGTCACATGATATTAGTAGAGCAATATGAAACTATTGAAAATATGGATTTTCTTTGGAAAATTCTGAATTCCACACATCCTTGAAATATAATATTTGTAAAGAATGTGGCAAGTAACACAAATTTAAAGATTTGTAAAGAACTATATCAAACCATATTTAGAGCTTCTATTAATATGTCTGTTTACAATTTTTAAAATACTTTTTTTTTTCAATTCAATTTTTCAATTTCTTAAGTATTTTCTATAAATATTTATAATTTAAATAGGCTAAGCTGTTTCTTCGGGGCTATTTAGTTTTGGGTTATTTTGACTGGTCAGAGTATCCATATTATTACATTATTTAGTAATTTTTTGAGTCATTAACGGAAAAAATTTTCATCGAGCTCTTATAAGAATTTTGAGATAATCTCAAAACACGGTCTTCAAATGGAAATAGTACTTTCCCATCTGCAAATTGATTCATTATAAACATTATTCTACTAAGCGCATTAATTCATAATAAAAATTATTTGATTGCTCTATGGACTTAGAAATTCAAATTTATCATTACTTTCTAAAAAATACGTTTTGGTAGTGTAATGATTATATTTGTTTGAACAAAATCGTTTCCTGTCTTATAATAACTGATTCCATAACTGTTATTTAAAAAGAATAATAGATGTAAAACAAGGTGAGTCTTTAAGTGATGTTGTGATATAATTGCGAGAGAAAAGACCCAGGCCTTCTGTCACGACGAATAATGTACATTGGTAACAGTTTTCCTACAAAATTTAAAACACGATTTTTCATAAGAGTTAATGTAAACAGTATTGCTAATTAACGTAAGAATAATAAGAAGAACAGTAAGTTAACGTAAAAATATCTTTCCGTGGATGTAGAGTGAAAACACTCCAACACAGAAAATAAGGACAAATGACGCTTTATTCATAATATTCAAAAAATAACGAAGCACAGGTAGCAAAACTTGCAGGGATTAGCGGTATGACAACAATAGATTAGTAACACAAACAGATACAAAACAGCTCTTTCAAAAACAGTGTGAGAGAGAGGTCACTTTAATTAACGTTCAACTCAACGACTAAATAGTTCACATCGAGGGGAAAACTCCAAAGTAAAACTCTACACTTCAAAGAGAAACTCCGACAGATTTCGGCACACAGACCACTTATCGTTTTATTCGCTTGGCCAATTCCAGACAGATTCGCTTGACCACGCACTTGGCACATTCATCAGGCTTCACATCTCACAATATTAAAACTATTCCGGTCAGGTGTGATGTTACAGGAAAAATTCAGAAAAAATCAATAACTTTTCGCCTAATTGAAATTTTGACAAAATTCAAGCATTTTCGAGGACCTTCATTTTGTAGTCAAAATATCCAAATTTTTCACCAAGTCTCCTAACTGGTGGCGATCGGGGAGGTTATTATTTTAGTTTTTATTGATATTCGACGAAATCTCAGAAAAGGCTTATTATCCTTTATGGCGTCTTCTTATCCTTAGTGACCGCGGTAGCCTAGTGGTCAAGGTTGTGGACGGCGGTTTCTGTTGAGCCGTAGGTTCGAGCCTTGATGTAATTAAAAACCCGCCGTGAAGCCGAGGCTGATGCGCGTTAAATTTGTCGATGTCTAAAGACCTCCCCTTGGCGTGGTGTGGAAGTTAGGAGAGGGAGTGCCAGCTCAGGTGTCGTACTCGTCATTTGAACGATGTTCAAAATTACGAAGTCCGTCACCAACAGCCCTCGTGTTGCTTCTAGTGCGACGTTAATAAAACTAACCAACTTTGAAAGGTGGCGTATTTGCAGATTTGCAACAATATTGATTAGCGATTTCATTTGCTAATAATGATCCTTAATGACATTCTACTCGTCTTTGCATTCGAAAGATAAAATTAGGAAGAATGACAATGGATTGCATAAACACAAGAGTGATTATAAAATTTGAGGAACTAAGCTAACAATTTTAAACTTGTTTTAATAAACCACTTTGTTTGTGGTTTCAAATCCGATATCACTAGTAAGGATGGATTCAGTTCCAATGTTTTTAACACTGAAACTGCGGCCCCTTTCTAGAAATTCCGGAAAAAGTCATAAAACTTTTCTTTTTGGTCATAAAATGTATCAATTTGAAAGTAAGTCTTTGTGAGTTTATGCGTTATTTGGGGATCCACTACATTTAACGTAATGTAGTGGATCCCCAAATAACATATAAACTCAAAAAGAATTGCTTTCAAATTGATGCATTTTATCTTTAAGACAGCTGGACGCGATCAGTTTATATAAAATTTTATATTTGAGGTTAAGAAAAGAAAATAATTTCATATTCCTACATTTTACGAAATCTTATATCAAGAAAACATTTACCTTTTTTTCAGTATTTAAAACTAATATTTAAATGTTATATTAGCTAATAAATGAGATGGTTGTGTGCGTACACATATGTAGTAATTCTCTCGTTTATGTGATTCCATTATTCCCAATTTAGCCTCTCTTTCAATTATTTTAATTTTTTAACAATATTTCCGCAAGAAATATTGTTGGATACTATATTTTTTAAATTAGCGGTTGGTTATTTTGTCTGGGTCATCTTGAAAATCCACACGAAATAAATCTATCAGAATTAACTCAAGAAGTATTAAATTTTCTTTACTTAAACTTAAATTTAGAAAACTCTTTTACGTTTAACAGTAATCCATAAAAAAAAATTTCCTAATGAAATTATACTTTAAAATGCTTCTTAACGATGAAAACATTCTCGTACGTGAATGATATATCATTCATTTTAATTGTAATGAAACATTATATGAATGTTGTGTCATTTAAATTTTTAAGCCCCAGTATATCATGTTTTCTATTTTTGTATAGCATTAGTTTTTTCCTATTTGCACTTTAATGTCCCGGCAAACCGATAAACTAAATAATTTCTCTTTGCTTCGTTTCTTTGTTTCTTTAAAACGTTCTGTCAACTGACACATTTCGTAAATTAGAAGTGCAACTCTTGATGTGGGTGCAATAGCATTTGTTGTATTGATGGTGGAGGTGCCATACCTCGAATGCTCAGTAATGCCAGCTTTTCAAGATATGGAAAAAACAATTTTAAAACTCTAATTTACTCAATTTAATTGTTTTTACTTCTAAATTGTAATTCTGCAGAATATCTGTAAATACATGTGTTTTGAACTTTAACCGCCAGAAAGAGCCGGAAATTTATTTTTGAAGGTAAATAATTTTTATTCCTCCGCTGAACAAACAAACGAAACAATTACCTTTTTGAAAGCTGCCAGACCTCATACTCCTGGATGCTAATTTAAAAGTATATCAATTGTCTTTGCATTAAAAATAAATGTTTGTGTTAATATATGGGCTGCCTTTATTGGTTTTGGTTACTGATTGTAATTTATAATTGGAAGTACGAATATTACTTTCGGTCGATAAATACAGGGTGTTTCGAAACCCAAGAAGAAAACATCTAAACAAGAAGTTTCCTTCATATAATGCATGGGCGGAGAACAGGCGGTGAACCGTTAAACGACGCTGAAATAGAAAACAAAAAGCGCATATTTTCTTACGCATAGTCATTTCTACCACGGATTTCAGGAGGCATGGCGGAGTACAGAAATCAGGAAAAGGCCAAAGCCTAAAAAATCTTGAAACCTGCTCTTGATTCCATTACTCGTATGATATAGTATCGGAGCATCGGCCGGGAATATTGTAAATAGTTTAAAACATACTGTTTGAAAACCTTTGACAATGAATGTTCGTGAAGGCTAACTGACGATTATTAGCACTACTCATATATTCCATCGAAAGTTTACGCAACCTCTAATACTGAGAGTTATAAAATGTTGAATTGACTACTCCTAGCATGTATTTTATCGGCGGATAAAACGAGTGCGCATTACAGTTCTTCAATAAATTGTAGTCACGATGTATTACTTCTATACCATCGATGAATACATATTAAAATATGGCACACAGTGTATTCGGACTACATATAATTTCTCGAAATTTGATACATCACGATTATTTTAATAATGAATCTTCTATCTAGTTTTGAAACTGATTAAAATGTTTCCTTTCGAAGAGGTAGATAGCCCTACACTTTTATCAAATGATAACCCACTTCAGTATATAATTCTGAACGGAGTTTGTTCAAGAGAGAGCCACCTTACACATCCAATCAATATCTCCTGCCAAAGTTTCATGAATGAGATACACACATCGATCCAATTACTTCGCCACAAAACACTATTTGCTTAGAACCTTAAGAGAACAAACCAAGATGGATTCTTCCCCTCTAAAAATAGCGGGCGCTAAAATAAGTTCCAACAACAAAATTCTTTCGCAATAGTGGTATTTACGAACCGGATAGGAGCTGTCCCGCCCAGGTGGGTCGATAGGGGTGCCGGACACTCCCTAACCGGATCGATACCCAAGCCGGACTTTCGTCGCCTGTTGCCCTAACACCCAATGTCAACACAAGGCCGCGCATCATTGGCTCTGAATCTCATAAGAAAAGGATCACGTGGTTTTGAGGCATATTTGGACGTGTATCCGTCATGGAGATTTGCTGCGTATTTTTTGGACGGATGTCAAGGAATCATTGTCATTCAGAACATGACGAAAATATAAGTATGATTGCGTGTAATGGTAGCGATCGATAGGGATTCAGAGGTAAACTTAATGTGAGTGGGGACCTCTTTCGGGAATTGAAACATTCTGTCCGGTCTGGATCCCGAATCATAAGTCTTCATTATTACCGCAGCGGCTATCGAACTTCTGTTAAATGTTTTCCGAAAGAGCGATTCCCGGTAAAGCGCCGTCGCATCGAATAACTGCTTTGTTTGATAGTAAAGTTTTTGTATTTTATAGCGGAACAAAATGTTAAATCAACCGACAAATTTATAACTTCAAATCGAAATAAAACAAATACTTTGATAGTCCACAAAGTAACACTTTATATAATTATTCTAGGGATTTGCTTATTGAATATTTCTTCTTGCTATTTATTTCTTCCTGACATAAAGATCCGCAAAACACAGCCAAATATGATTCATAATTCTGAACCCAGGTCAGATAATGAAATCGATATCTGATTTAGCCCCCCACTCCCTACATCCAAGCCACGCCAGCGTGAAGACTTTGATCCATGGCATATTTAAATGTGAATCAGCCCCTCTCAATGGTGGGATTTCAGTAGAAACATATAATTATTCCAGTGCCAGATTTGTTTGTTTACTGAACGTTTTTCGGATATCTCTTTTTCTCATAAGATTTCCGACTCAGAATCTGCTAACTACGATCAATGGCCTGGTAATTTTGAACCAATGTTCGATGACGACGTTCAGACCTAAATTGGTATCCCAATCTTTTACTGCTTTAAAAGTCGCATTTTACACAATTTTGTCTTGGACTATATAATGTTATTTCCCCTAAAAATTTCAAATCGAGTAAGGGATTTTTTTTCAGTTCATCTTAAAAGTAATTATAACTAAAAAAATTATTCTGCGCAATGTGTTGTGAAGAACAGATTTCGCCATCAACTGGACTCCCTTTTCTTTGTAACGCGTTACAACGCAACAATACAGTTTGTTTTCATGTAATTTTTATATTACATGATTTATTACGAAAGCCCGTTTTATGGATTAATGACAAATCAATATTAAAATGACTTGATCTCAAAACGATCCAAAAAGAAGTAATTCGAAAATCTTGAGGCAAAAAAAAGTCTTACATCTGTCTTAAAAGTTTGAAAAACAGTATTCATTTTCAAACATTTCTTGATTACATATGATTTAAGATAAGTTATCAACAGATAAGAAAATAAAATGCTTCATTTGAAAATTATTTTATTTCAATCGAAGAAAAAATTTAGGAGAAATATATTATGAAGTATTTTGGACAATTAAGTAGACTGGTGAAAGAAAGCATTAATTATACAAGAGAAATCTTTTACAATAAAAATTCTGAAAATAATGATTGGGTGACAAATTTATACATTACCAAAAACAATAGCCCCTTTGGTAGTTAAAAAATTGTTCACGCTCACATTTGCTCATCAATATTTTTTCTGTGAAAGACATGATTTCTTTTTAAAAGTTACATAAATTACAAATGATTAAATTTGAGAATTAAAGATTTCGCATCCTAATTTAACTTTTAAAAGACAAAAAATGAGTGTCGATGTGTATTTCAAATATTTTTATGTCTGCTGGAATGTACGAATACTTCAAGACATTTGAAACAATTTTTTTATATAATTTTCCTATATTTTTATAATATTTAACTCTTTTATGAATATTATTTTTCCTTATTGGATTAAACGAAGCATTTTAGAATACTTTTGATATCATGCTAATATTTTTATATACCAATTATCATAAATATATTTAAATTGAGTTTTACTATCTGCAAAATAATAAGTGTAAATTAGTCAGTCTTTAAAACAAAAGGATTTGCCGTTTTTTCGTAATTGAAAGTGTAAGCACGCAAAAACTTAATCCTGCATAACTCTAGAACGGATAATATTGAACATATCGCAAGAAGTTAACAGAAAACAGACATATGTAAATCAAAATGATGAGTGTACATCATCAATAATTTCAGATATACAACTGTTGACTCTCATTGCATATTTTAAACCTGTTTAAAGATTCCATTATTCAATCTCAAAGCCAACACCCCAGAAGTTTAAATTATTCACAATGTCTCGAATATAAATGTGTCTATTATAGGATAATAATAAATGAAATTGTTTTAAAGGGGGAGATTGTTCATCCATTCCATTAAGAACGTTTGCATTCGAAATCTATAACAAGAATAAAAGTATTGTGAATGTGTGGGTATACATTCGACAATTTTTTTATAGTTTTATCCAAATGGTAAAACAGCTTAAACAATAAAATAAAATGGCAGTTTGCAAACATTTTTTAAAGATATTTTCTTGTGTTTCTTAACACTGTAGGTAGGCTATAAATAACCCCGTCAAAGACTTGCTTTGAACCCCCGTTTTTGTTCCCAACTTCCCATTCAATAAAAATATATAGCTTAAAAGCCATAAAGAGCAAAGTCAGGTGGCTTGGGTCAGCCACATTTATGGACACCTGACTCTGTTACACAGGTGCGGCAGAGTTGAATCCCCTTTGTGAGGTATTGTTGACCCATGTCATGGATATAATGTGAATTTAGGGCCTAGCTGTGTGACGGCCGACACCGGCTTGCACGTGGGGAAAACTGATATTGTCCGACTTGAGCGAATGGTGTAGCAGAGGACAAAATCGGAGTTTGTCTTTGATTGGGTGGTTTTTTCAAAGATGAAAATAAATCAAAAGGAGGGCGTTCGACAGAGCTACCCGAGGTCTTAAAAAGGAAGAAGAAGAAGAGAAGAGGGATTCCTGACGGGGAGCGAGAGAGCGTTACAGCTAGAAGTTGGAGGCGATTGTCTTCTCTTGCGAATTTAGAACTAAATCGAACTACATTAGATATTAAGATATTGGTGGTATTTCAACTATATGTGTTTGACTATGTAGTTAGATGTGTTAGCAGTGTGTGTAAATAGAAACCAGGCGGAAACGCCTAACTAGAATATAATCCTTCGATTTGTAAAATAAAGAATTATCTTCTCTTAAGCTGTGTGATCCCTTCAAGTTACCGCTTCATTCTACGGATTCTGGGATCACGACGTTACAACACTATATTTTTAAAAACTGTTTTTTTTTTTTTTTTTTTTTTTCCATTTTTGAACGGGAAAAAAGCATAATTAAAAAGATTCCAAGG
The DNA here is from genome assembly GCA_019974015.1 of Nephila pilipes. Classification (NCBI taxonomy): domain Eukaryota; kingdom Metazoa; phylum Arthropoda; class Arachnida; order Araneae; family Nephilidae; genus Nephila; species Nephila pilipes. Next base: position 1,778,430 of record BMAW01020911.1, on the reverse strand, counting down.
AAAAACATCATAAAAACCGGACTCAGATATCATATTTGAAATAGCGAGATTGAAAAACATCATAAAAACCGGATTTAGACATCATATTTGAAATAGCAAGAATATTTAACCATCAGCATATAAAATAAAATAAACCAATTGTTATTCATTAAAAGCTCTTAAACAAACACAATGTTTTATTCCCTTTATTATGTATTAATTAATCTCAAATAAAGAAAATAAAATGTATCTTATTAAAATGCATATTTGCCTGTATAATTAACAATTTGCAGGTGGATTCAAATATATATGATTACTTGTTGTATTCTGGTATGAAAAGCTATATTAAAACGAATAGCAATTAAAATTTAAAACAATTTAAGCATTTTACGAAATTCTAGAAAAATTCGCAGTCTTTAGAAAACATACAATTATAAAACAATGATTTTTTTTCCTCTACATTTACACTACTCGTATATTACAGAAAATGAATGTAAATTCCAAAAACATTATACCAAGACACTCTTTAACCAATATAACTATTTTTGATATGCTTAAGTGTTGGATTTGAAATAACCAATGTAAACATCCCTTTAAAGAACCAAGGGGATGAAGTGAATGGAGAAATCTCTAAAAAATAGCGAAAACTTAACTCTGACTCCCTGATACGAAAAATAATTGAATATAACTAGATAAAAGCACGGGAAAAATCTGAAGATATATTAGCACCTATAAAGGTCCTTTACTCTAAAATTCAAGGTATAAAAGGGGGCATAACTATTAACTATTAAAAGGGGGCTTAACTATTAACTAAGTACTATTAACTATTCTACAGTTATTAGAGATGAACCTCGCAATTTGGAACCAGAGTCAAATGAAGACACTTAAGGTGGTGCTTCTTTTTACAAACTTCAACTCTTTACCACGTGATAATTTTTAAAACTACATTCAAATTAATGCTTTGAAGCCTCTGTCCTTCCGCAAGGCGAGTCTTCAGTGAAACGAGGATGGTACCCTTGGCTCTAGATTAGAAAATCCATGGTCATTAAGGACGCGACATTGACCATAAGTCAACTGCTAATTGAAGACAAAAGTGTTATAACATGGGCTCTATCGTGATTTTTCCTTTATCTAACTAACGCTAGGGATATTTTATGATGTTGTTTAAATTGAACATTTCTCCCAATGAATGAAATGTGACTTATACTGATTTGATTGGAATTAAGTACAATGTTATGAAACCTGTGGAGTGAATCCAGATAGAATTTATAAAAGGTCAGTGATTCGAATCTTCATATTAAATTCGTCGAAGGTTTTCGTCCCGAATAGGGTCGGTAAAAAGAATTATCTTTATTTCATTCAAACATTAAATCATACTGGCTTTGGTATAAATGTCGCATATAAAGTAGGTTAAGGGTTAAATATTGATTATTCGTATATCAGAATAAAATAACTTGAAGATCCTCCTTATTTGACTTTTTCTTCATTCGACTGTTAATTCTAGACTACTCGAAATAAGTTTAATATTACAGCACATGGAAGTAAGAGAGAGTTCTCAGACTGGAAGAAGACTGGAAGAAGTTCTAGAAAAGATGCCAAGTCACTCAGCAACCGTTACATATATTCTCGCCATAAACTACAAGTTGTTTTTCACAAAGAGGAGGTTTCGTTCGTCGGAATTTGAAACAACGTCTTCAGAGCAGCATGACAACATAAAGTTCGGAATTCTGTTGGAGAAATCGACATCAGAGACCTTTGAGGTGCTAAAGAATTAATACAAACGATATGATGAAAAAATGGCAGTATGCGAGTGGAAGAAGCGTTTTCGTCAAAGCTGCACCAGCAGGTGGGCGCCCCTCCTCTTCCGCAGCAGAAGAGTTTGGAGTGAGATTCACAAATTGCGTAGGCAGAGAAGACGAACAAAGAACTTTGAGTTTGGAGTGATGATCATTGAATGGTTACGAGACACAATTAATCGAAAACAGCCTTAAAAATGGACAGGAAACAATTGATTTTGACACTGTCCTGCATATCGTACCCTAATTGTGATAATATACCTTGCCAAGTACACTAGCCAGGCCAGGCCAGGAAAACTTAATTGTCAAGCTAGACCCTTTCTATATTCTCCTGTTCTAGTACCATCGATTTTACCTGTTTAAGCGGAGGAAGGGACATTATTATGATGATTCAAAAAAGGTGATGGAAATTGAGCCCATGCAGTTTCTAAAAATTGTTTCCAAGAATATTTTGAACAATTATTTGAACGGTGGAACAAAAGTATGAATACTGGAAGACAATACTTTGAAGGAAAATAAAATAAAAATATTGTACATGATCCTACTGCTAATTTTATCATGATATTAAGTAACAAATCTATTGTACCACCTGTTTTTCCATACCTGATACCACATGTAATCTTCTGTTTTACCGTAACCTCAAAACTATTTTCCCCGAGGTATTCTTACTATCAAACTAATCTTATTGGGTAAGATATCAAATATGAGGTGGTCAATATATTTTCTAAATTATATCTCGTGTCATAATAATAGAAATCACAAAAAATGAAGAAATAAGTAAGAAAAATGCACATACCGCTGTGAGGATGTAGGATTCGTACTCTTTGAGTTGGGAGTGGAATCCGTAGTTTGGGTTAGCGATGTTCCTGGCCCCTCGGACCACCTTCAGGGCGTCCTTACAAGTGAGGGTTGTCACGGACATGATGTAAGCGGCGGCGATCGTCGCACTCCTAGACACACCCGCCAAGCTGAAACAAACAACAAAACATTCTTCAGACTCTACTTAGTATAAAATTTGAAAAACTGATTTTATTTTATTATTTATTGACGTCGCACTGAGAAGCAACACGAGGGCGATGGACCTCATAATTGTGAACTTCGATCAAGTGACGAGGATGACACCTCAGCTGGCACCTCCCTCACCAAACTTCTATACCACGGGTGTGGGAGGACTTGGGACATCGACAGACTCTTGAATTATCAGAGAAATGGTCATAATTTCCGGGATTTTGTCCTTCAAAATAAATGCTAATGCAATGTGTAGCATCTGTAACCGTAACAACGATTTGGAACATATTCTTTTGACTAATAGAACAGCATGTCCCATAGAAATCCCCTCTGAAATATACTCAAGATAGACTCACAGTGTACTATTACTTTCAAAGAATTTTTGGACAATGCAGTAGCTAACAAATAAATGTTCAGAAAAAGAAATATATTGATATCTATTGAATTAAAAGAACATTATAAAGGGAGTAACAACCTTTGTTGTTCTATATCTCGTAAAACCAAACAATCAATCAAAAGAATAGAGAGAATTCAGTAGGAGAAATAATATTTAAATCTGATTCAAATGCTTAATGAGTGCAGTTTCTATTAAAATAATCTTGAATCGTCGCTTAAGCTACTTAATATTTTTTGAAGTTATTAATGTCTTTGTAATTCACTTTAACACGGTATAGTTAATGGACACGACTGAAAGGAATATTTTCATGAATCCAATGAACAGGGTCTTACTTTTCTTCATCATTACTCGGTTACTTGTAAGGTACATTAATAAAGATTATCAATATTGAAGTCATTAGGAATTTTTATTTCAATAGGATTCGTTAAATACGTTAAGAAATATTAGTTAGATTTAGTAATACTATGAACATATTAGAAACATTTATAACACATTATACATGTTTATGAACTTCATCAAAGGAATCATTGATAACAAAACGTTATTGAGGCTGTGTTTAAACGGGGGGGGGGGGAAACTGCAACTAAATTAGGTGAATTATTAAATTATTTTACTTAATTTGAACATGTGCTGATTTATTTCTTATCGTTTACATTTCTGTATTAATTCTGTCGAAAAGCGTTTCAAACTATTTGAAATGTGAAGGAACCGGTATATCAGCAATTACTTCTTCTATGGTATGTATTATAACTACACTGGTGCCAAAAAATTAAACATAGTTAGTGATAATGTGAATAATGAAGGAAATCTAAGTTGGAATAGCGGGAAATGTGATACGCGAGTGTAAAAAGGTTATAAAATTAGAAAGCAATGCGAAACAACGATAATATTAACTTTTATTATCCAAAGAAGCAGTTAGAAAGAAACTGCGCATAGGAGTTCACACAATTGTAAAACCAATGAAATAAAAAGATGCTGCTACAGTATAATGAAATGTCTGGTCATCTCTGATAGCAGGGCACGCTGTACAACGATTGTTTATACTTGCTATGGCATTGAGGATGTGCTGTGGCCCTAAAAAAGCTCCAAACGTCAAAGAAAACTTTTTTCAGCTCTAGAGCGGAGTTTGGAGGGTGCGGAAAGGCTGGAAGCTCTCTCCCGAGCATATCCCATACATGTTCGATAGGATTCAGATGACGTGAAAGAGCAGGCCACAGCATGCATTGGATATTTTCCGTTTCAAGGAAATCGTCGATAAGGCTCGCACATTGACAAGGCGATAAAGTCAAGGCCGACAGAATGTCGAAATTAGCAAACAAGAGAGAACTTCGTCTCTGAAACCTCATTTCAAGAGAACTTCATCTCTGCATCTTTTAGCAGTCACAGACCGACCCCGTCTCAAGGATATGTAGCTCTGTTCGGCTCTCCAACATGATGCTACCAATATCATGACTCCACTTGATGAAAAATTAAGTCTTTCCGTGATGCTTCTAGGGTGAAAACAAGTTCCACGTTCTTGCCATATTTTTAGTAGATGAAAATCAGTGTTCAGACAAAAGAGATATTCGTCACTGAACATCACATAGGCCTATTGTCTCAAATTCCAGCACTGATGCTCCAAAATCCTGTTTAAACGAGCGCGTTTATGCTTAGATGTAAGGGAAAGGCAAACGCTTAGTCATCTGGCATAGAAACCAACATGACTGAGTTCTCTTTAAATAATTTCTCGTTCTTGTATGGCGGCTACGAGCGGTTAACCCAGTTCTATAGCAGACTGTACCTCAGACGTCGAGCGGTTATTGCCAGATATCGTTCTTGTTGAACAGTTGCGACTCTTAGACGATCTGGTACTGGTCCTAGGTTAACAGTTTCCGTACTTTGTAACCTCTGTGACGGTCTTGAGATCACAATTGAAGCACATTCGGTATTAGAGACATTTCGGTTTGTGATCGTCCGAATTCAAGCATTCCAACGATTCTTCCATTCGCAAACGTATCCAGCTGTCGTCTTTGGGTCATCATTCGTTCTGTTTAATCGTTAACGACGTTCCTTCGCGCATGAATTGCTCGAAATCTGTTTGAACGGCAGATATCATGTGACCCGGTTTATCCACGTTCCGATGTACAAAGGTGTTTTGCGCCTGAAGACGTACGAAATATTTTGCATAAAAGCAAAGTTTCACTTTCAATAGATGATTCTGCACAAGTTATTTCGAACTAATTCACTTATATTTATTCACATTTTTTCGCATTTTACGAATTATGCTTAAACTTTGGACACGGTGTAACAGTATGGAATCTATTTTAAGTATAAAAAAATAGCCTTTAATAACAATTTTTCACGATGATTTTAGTTATGGTGAAAAATTAACGTACGCTATAAATGGTTTTTAAAGATTTAGCTAATTTTTCAGATTCATCCCCAGTCAGATCGTTGCACTATTAGAAACATTAAAATGCATTCATTGTCTCTACAAAAACTGTTTCAATTTCTTATCTAATTACATAGAGGGCATTATTCCGCCGAAAAGTTTGTGATGCATTCTTAGGATTCACTCGAATGAAATTATTCTAAGTTTTCGTGTTTTAGCAATTTTATAAATGCATAACATAAGAGCTTTCCCGCTTCCTGATTATAAGTTTTAATATTTCTTAAAATATAAAAAAGCTACCCATCGTCACTGCTTCTACTTATTCGCATACTAAACCAAGATCTGAGAGCAAAGTTAGTTATGAACCATCAATATATCAAATTTCGAGCCTCGTTCGCCTTAATTTATGGAAGAATCGAAGTAGTTTAATATTTTAGAGCGTAATTACTTCTTCTAGTTATTGTTTTAAATAAAAGACGAATACTTTTCTAAAACTTTAAATATGAAAATTTTACGGACAGTTTGATCTTTTCGTTTTATTCCTTAAATCGAAATTTATTTTACATAGAAATTAAGGATACACGAGCTCATATAGCTATAGAAGAAAGAATTAATGTAGAATAAAAAAAGAAAAGAAATCTCAAGCCAAGACTATTTTTGAGTGATAAAGCTGGAGAGACATCTGAGAGTGGAAATTATAATCATTTCGAGAAAGATCGCAATAATAAATTCAGCAAAACGCCCCACAAAATCCAGTTTCATTTTTACCTTATCTCTTTTCGTTTTAATCATTCCCAAAATTGCCTTCCATTCTTCAAAACAAAAACACATTAAAAACCGTCGCTGAATGTTACCAATTCCGCATCTTTCTAATGCAACATAGTAGTAATAATAATAATAATAAAAACAAATCATCTCCGACTACATTCCCGCTTTTTTTTCCAAACAATTTCCGCGACTTTATTTGACTCGCGTTCGGTCTACGCATCTCCATTTTATTAAGTTACCGATTGAAAGCGATTGCCGGTGATGATGACTGCCTAAAAGTAATATCTGCAGAAAAACCATAAAAAGAGAAGCCTCGTGTTTTGCATGATAGCAAGGAGGAGAAATTGAAAAAGCACCCGGGATAAATAAGCATAAAAAAGAGGGGGCTATTTTCCTCGAGGGCATCCAGATGAGGAGGGAAAAAAGACATCATAATAAAAAAAAAAAAATAGTAAATGTCGAAAAGTGATGAAACAAGAATTATTGCCGAGCCGGCAGGAGGGAGAGAAGAACTTGTGTGGGACCCCCCCCCCCCCCCCCCCCCGGCGGCGGCGTAGAAAGTGGAATATATTATCCGAAATGATGAATTTATTTCTCATGGTGCACAAGGCCTCACTGACTGTTCATGTACACTTTATAGCAGTGCTCCGCAACCGGTGTGCCGCGGCACACTGGTGTGTCATGAGCCAGATACAGGTGTGCCGCGGTCAAATACATTGTATTTGACATTTTACAATTTTTCATCAAGTATTTAATAGACAATGACAATTTTTTTTTTCATAATAATGTCTATTTTTCTAAATATACTATAGAATAATTATTATCACTAAATAATTATTCAATGGTCCCCTGGTGAGAACAGTTGAAAACTGCACAGTGTGTTGTGTAAACACCAAGGCCCACCAAATTAATCATAGATAAAGCAAAATGACCGTTATGTGTGTCGTTGAAGACTCATGCGCATGTGTTATTTGCATTTGCGCGCGGTACATCACGTTCACTCTTATGTCATTGATGTCACTATTTTACAACACAAAGTTAAATAAACACGTTCCTACGACTAACGCTAATTATTATTAATTATCTTACTGAATTATGTATGGTTCACGTTCTTCGTATAAACATTTTTAAGTTTTATACCCCTTTAAATATGGATAAATTTTTACGTCGGAAAGATTCGTCTTCACGTACAGATGATGAAGAACCCACCACAAGTGTTACAAAAAACCTAAAAAAAGTAGTGAAAAGAAAGTACGACGAAGACTACATTAAAAATGGATTCTCGTGGTGTGGTGACGAAACGGCACCAAGACCACAGTGCATCATTTGCGGAGATCAGCTATCAAACGAGTCAATGGTACCCAGTAAATTAAAGCGGCATCTATATTCAAGCCATCCTAGCTGCGCCAACAAAGACAAACAATATTTTAAGAGGTGCTTAGAACAAAATAAAAAACAGAAGAAATTTATGAAATCGGCCGTAACAGTTTCTGAAAAGGCATTAAAAGCTAGCTATCATGTTGCAAAATTAATTGCACGTCAGAAGAAGCCACATACTGTCGGCGAAACACTTATTAAACCAGCATGCATGGAAATTGTTAGACTTATGCTTGGGCCCAATGAAGTTAAGGAAGTGAATAAAGTTTCGTTGTCTGCTGATACTGTTAAAAGACGTATTCACGATATGTCAAGCGATATTTTAGGAACACTGATTAAGAAACTGTTATCGGCTGAAAAATATGCGCTTCAGATCGATGAAACAACTATTAAAAATAAAGCGCAGCTGATGGCTATTGTACGTTTCGTTGACTAGGACTTTATTAAAGAACATTATTTATTTTGTAAGGAGGTTCCAGAGCGAACTACCGGTGAAGAAATTTTTCGAGTAACCGATGATTTCTTCAAAATATGTAACATTCAATGGAGCAACTGCATTGCTGTTTGAACGGATGGTGCTGCGGCAATGTCGGGTCGTAAAAAAGGTTTTGTCTCTTGCGTAAAACAAAAAAATCCGACGGTACAATTTACACACTGCTGCATACATCGAGAAGCATTGATGGTCAAGAATTTGCCGGAAGAACTTTTGAACACGATGAATGAATGCATTAAAATCATAAACTTAATTAAATCAAGAGCCATAAATTCGCGAATTTTTGGATTACTTTGTGCAGAAATGGGAGCCGAATATGAATCCTTATTATTTTATACAGAAATTCGTTGGCTATCCCGAGGAAAAGTTTTGGCTAGATTATTTCAGCTTCGTCGCGAATTTCTTTTAACACAGAATATGCTCGAAATATGTCAGCACCTCGATGATGATTACTGGATAGCCAAACTTGCATACATGGCTGATATATTCGAGCATTTGAATGAACTTAGTAAAAAAATGCAAGGTCGAAATGAGAATATTTTGACGTGCTCCGACAAATAACAAGGATTTATTAAAAAACTGGAAATTTGGCAGAAAGAGTTGCAAAAAGGATGTTTGGAAATGTACCAAAGGACCAATCATATTACAATTGAAAACAACCAATTAATTGTGGATCTGGCCCAACAACATTTAAGTATGCTTCAGCAGAAATTTGATCGATATTTTTATTCCATTAATACGGAACAATACGATTTGATTTGAAATCCTTTTGAAACCAATGCAATAAATTCTACGGAAGCACTGCCTCTACAAATTCGAGAGGAATTCACAGATTTAAATAATGACATGACTTTAAAATTATACTTCTCCGAAGTTCCATTAGATATTTTCTGGATTTACGTTAAAAAAAGACTGTCCTCACATTTCCCACAAAGCAATCTAAACATTACTTCCATTTTCGACGACATATTTATGTGAGCAAAGTTTTTCAACCCTTGTATTAATTAAAAATGATAAGCGGTCATGCTTAAAAGATCTTGACCAAGAACTTCGGGTTGCGTTGTCAAATATTGAGCCAAATATAGAACTTTTGTGTTCATTGAAACAAGCGCAGGTATCACATTAATAATTATTATGATTGCGTAGAAATAAATATGTTATGGTTTTATGTATGTATATTTTTCAAATAAAAAACAAACATTTGTTGTAAAATTTGTGTATCAATTAATACCTATATACTTAAGCTTCTGGTGTGCCGCGGAATTCTAGAAAGAATTTTGGTGCGTCGTAGGTGAGAAAAGGTTGCGGAGCACTGCTTTATAGAATCGAGGAAAACTTCCTTCCAAATATGTAAGAGGATAAATTAAATTTTAAAAATATTTTATAAGTCTTTAGAATTTCAGTACTGAATTCTATTTCGAAACCCATGAGTATAGTTAGGTGGTTTATGGTTTCTACACTTCAGCTACATTGCCATTTTACAACCATTCTTTCTGTAACACATGAGATTGTTTTTCAGGCTGCTTAAATTTGAAAGTTGTGTTCCCATCCATAAAATAGATCATTTTAATGTTAAAGAATGTGATTAAAATTGCATGTACTTTATTATCAAATGTGTTTTTATCATACAGTAAATATAATTGAAAGAAATCAGGACTATATCTTTTTATTGATATCCGTGTGTATATTTCTTTAAAAATGGACTTAGTGAATCCTGCAGCAGAACCATTAAGAATAAGTAGTTGTTCATGGATAAAAAAAAAAAATTAAATAGCACATCTGTAAAGGATGATATTTTTGCTAAATTCAATGAAAACTGTTTCAAAAAATTATAGTTCACTAGTTGAAAAATTATACTATGCGCTTGTAATTTCAGCATAAGTTAATAATACATAATTCTGCGTGGAGGAAAAACAAACTATAGTGTTTAACCCTTCTATTTAAAAGTTCGTATGTTTTCTTAAGAATATCTGCTTACAAATAAAAAAAATGCTACAATCCTTATATTCTTATTCTTAGTATTAGAAATGAATGTATTTTTACACAAACTTTAGTCATTTGGTGTTTCTATATGAATTTTAAGGATAAAAAAGTTAAAAAGGCTACAAGAATAATTTACCACAGAAATTAATGAAAAATTATTTGAAACGAGGATTTAGGGTATTAATTTTTCAAAGCGTGAAATATTAACGACAGTTTAATCAAATGATCTACGCGTAATGTTACAAAAAATATTTTTAAAAATTTATTTATGTATCTCCCGAATAAATTTTTCTATAAGTCACATAACATAACAATAGCGTCTTCATAAGATATACCTGTTTATTGCAAAAAAATAAGACGTGGAAATAATCTAATTAAACACAACACTTATTTGACAAAGAAAATTTGGTAAATAGTTTAACCAAATCATATATTTAAAACTAGGATGTATAGTGGCAGTGGGGGTGTAAAGACCAGGTTCAAGCATCTCGATTCCTTCATCTGACTGAGATTTAGGGGCCGCTGTAGTCTAGTGGTCAAGGTCGTGGACTCGCAGCCGGCGGTTTTCGTTCAGTCGCGGGTTCGATTCTTGGCCGCCAAAGACCCAATGTGTAGCCGGGGCTGATGCACGTTAAATCTGTTCGGGGCCCAAAGTCCTCTCGTTGGCATGGTGTGGATGTTAGGAGAGGGGGTGCCAGCTCAGGTGTCGTCACTTGACCGTGGTTCAAAATTACCGAGGTCCGTCGCCAATAGCCCTCGTTTTGCTTCTAGTGCGACGTTAATAAAAACTAAACTGACGAAAATTTAAAGTTATGAAGAGATTGACAATAGTTAAAAGGACTTCGTGTTGGCAAAAAACAGGCAACCAGAAAACATTGAATAAAAGGGATAATAGCCATTGTGTGTTGCTCTATATCTCATAAAACCAAGCAACCAAACGTTGAATAAACAAACTAATACGTCTCAGAGATTATGTGTCTGGTCAAACTACATTTTACTAAACCAGACTAGTGGTAGAATTTATCTTTGAACCTGATGTAGTATAAGCGGATTGGCGCTATTTTACAACGTTTTTCTGAATTTCACTTGGTGTGTGTGTGTCATCAAATTTTCGATCGTTAATTTAACCAACTTCCCATCAAGCTAGAGCTTTGAAATTTTGGGAATCGTTCGTACTCGCCTAACAATGCAATATTTAGACGTTTGCGACTAGTTTTAACTAATATTTCAATAATTTTAATAAGTCAAAATATTCTCTCTGTGCTTTTACGATTGAGGAAAAAATTTCTTTCCCCCTCTGGGAGCACCGGGCACTCCCCACGCCGCATGAGGTATCGTAACCCTTTTGTACTCACAAAGGGGAGATACTATCTCCCTTTTACTATCTCCGAGATAGTAAGGGTTGCTGACTTTTAGTCAGTAATCATTCACAAGAAAGAAAGTTTCCAATATTTGGCCCCGTGTCTTATCACAATAATTTTTTATGAATTCTGGTTCCCATTCTTTTTTTAATAGAATGACTACAAACTTTCAAATGCATGTTTTGATTTTATGAGTATTATGAATTTTTCAATACGCTCACAAATGTCTCTTTTTAAGTAAATTTTAAAGTTAAAAATAACAAACAGTTTTAACTAATATTTCAATAATTTTCTCTTATAAACTTTGCCACCATATAAAAACGTTATTTTTAAAAACGTTGGTTTTTATATCGAATTATTATATTTTTGAGTGGTAAGGTTTTTCATGCCAAATTTAGCGCATACTGATTGCCATGTTAGGTTTGAATGATGAATAACTGAAACTGGCGGGGTAAAATAAAAACTTAGCTTTCTGGTGTATACTGCTTCTTTACCTAATCATTTTTCATAACTTAAGAGTTCCCGATGTATTTCTTTTATTAAATCTGATTAATTTTTGCTCGACTTGTAACGTTGGGCTATTGGAGTTTTTCTATTCACAAACATTGGGAGCTTTTCGTAATTTGAATTGCATTACAAAATTTCGAACCCATCAAATGAAATGTGATCTACGCAAATTAGATGAAGGTATAAAGTGTAATGAATTCATTTGAGAATAGTATTGAAAGTGAATGTGGATAAGCAAAATAGAAATGAAAGTGAATGTGGATAGATGATAGTGTATAGTCAATAGATACTTGTATGTTAGGAAATGGAGCAATTTGAAATAGGCTGATCTGTGATTAAAATCGGAAAATGTGATTCCTAGTTTAGCTGTAAAAGGCGTCGAACCTTCAGTATTTTAGAAGAAGCTCACTCAATACGAGTGAGTTGGTAAGCTAGATATTAAGTATTTAATTTTTAACTAAGATTAAGGCATGTTGACGAAAAATTAATATAAAGACCGTTAATTAAAATAATTATCAATAAAATAATTTAGTTCTTTTCTGATATCTCATCACTAAATTGTGAACTTATTGTTGCATTGGTATTATTTAAAATATTGTGGATGTCAATATAAGTAAATAATGAAAGAGTTTTACACAGTAACTTCAAAAACTTGTCGTATCGCCAAATTTAAGAGAAAAATAGACAATCATGGCGTTGTTCACTCCATTTTAAGTGCGATTTCTTTAATTTTTGCTTCTAATCAATTTGGAAATATTTTAAATGTCTAGCTAAAGACGTATACAATGATTACATTTTGCACATTATTAAATTAGGTAAATAAAAGCGAATAAACTTTTGACAATTCGAAAATTATAAGAATTTCGCGATAATTTTAAGAAAATTTGAAAATGAAACGTCGAAACTTGATTAGAACATAATGATAAAGTAATGTACTCGATTTCGACTTACAATTCGCACTTAGTGGCAGCTGGGGTTTGTGTCAAATGACAAGATACTTAGAGAGTACTATTAACACTTATTTATTTTAATTAATTTAAAATATTAAGATTAATATTTACATCCAATAACAAAGTGCTTATGATGTAACGTGTTTATCTAATCATAAAGTGCTAATTACATTTACAATTGCTATGCAAAAATATAAATTTTTTGTGCTATTCGCATACTAAAAAAAGTAAAACGGTGCCCTCGGACACAACATGCTAGTTGAACGTTTTGTAGATATCACATGTCCATTCTCTTTGGAAATTTAGTGTGGAATGAAATTAGCCTCGCCTCTATCAAAACCTTGGTGGACAATCCTTTCTTTTGGTTGAACAGCTGAATTAATTAACTCAGCTATTGGTCGCTAAGCAACCCAACCGGAAAGGGAAAAGACGCCTTAAGACTGTAGCATTTGGTGCGGGGGTATTTTTGGTTCTCTGGAGATCGCGGATTCCACAAGGTCTAAGTTTTTGGGAAACAGAAATGTTGCTTGACCATTCACACGAGTCCGGCTGCCTTTAATGATGATTTTGTCCGGATGTAAGGAAGATCATTAAGAAAAAATGTGAGGGAGAACTTATTAAGAGGGATCACCACAAATAAAAATAGATAAAGAAAAAGCTTTTTCCATTACGTAATTTGTGCTTTTATGTGCAGTATGTACAACAGAGTACACAATACATTTCAAAATTTCATTAAGAAAAACAATTGCACGTATACAGATTGATTTTTTTTTGCATATTATATGATTGTAATTATTTATTAACGTTGCGCTAAGAAGCAATTTTTGTGTCTTAATGTACGATTTTAATAATCCGCTCGAATGAAAAAAGAATTGAAAAATATGCATCCGATTCCCAGCGAATTCGAATTACAACCATTTTATTTGGAAGAATGACTATTTATTAACGTCTCACTTAGAAGCAACACGAGGGCCATTGACGGCGGACTTCGTAATTTTGAGTCATGATCCGGTGACCAGAACATTATCTGAGCTGGTACCCTAATCTGTAAACTTCCACACCACGCAACGCGAGAACATGAAACCTTGACAGATTTAAAGTGCATAAATACCGCTAAAAGACGTGTCTTGCGAGAATTCAACCAACGACTCAACGGCGACATCCGCGAGCTAGAGAACATGACCACTTGGTTACCATGACCGTATTTGTACGAAAGATACTCGGTCGTCGGTCAAGGAGACGTTGTACAAATTTCTGAAGTATTTCAATGAAGTAATTATTCTCCTAAAAATAAAAATTTTGAAGAATTTTAAAACTATTAACGGTTTTTAAAAGAGAAATCGAAAGAAAAAAAAAAACCTTTTTTTAGTTTGATAATCTCAAGCAACACACGAGATCCTCTATTAGAATAAAATTGCAACTAAACAATAAATTAGGTATTCTATATGAAATTTAAGTACTGTGTGTGAGTGTGCGTGTTAATATTTCTACATATCAGACAGTACATTTTATACAGAGGGCTAAAAAGTTTTTTTTTTTTTAAAAAAATAGTCGTTCCAAAGCACATATTTTCGCAATACATTTTCAAACGTAGAAGCAAATTCTTATACAAATACAAAAACAATTTTTAAATAATTTAAAAACCGTTATCAGTTTTTAAAAACAAGTGAGAATAAAAATGGGACAAAAACGGGTTAGATTTTTTTAAAATTTTGTTTGTCTAATGAAACTGTAGAATTATTCTATTAGAATGAATATGAGAAATAAATGATATTCTGTATTATATTTCGGTATTTTTCCGCATTCCAAACGATATATTTCAGCATCGCAAGCAGCAACAAAAAACAAATTCGTTTCAAAACATATTTTCAAATGTGAACACAAATTCTTGCAAACATTTAAATTAATGCTAAAGAACTTTAGAACCGTTAGCAGTTTTTAAAAATGAGTTACAATAAAAAAAAGGGACATAAACAGGCACGAAAGTAATATAATTATACCGTTTTTTATCTAATATAACACTAGAATTCCACTACATGTATAAAGAAGCAAGTAAAAACAAAAATTGATAATCTGCATTAAATTTAAATAATATTCCATGTTTCCTCATTTCAAATGATACATTTCTGCAAAACAGGAAGCGATAACAAACAATTTCGTTTCAAAGCGTACATTTTCACGACATATTTTTAAATAGAAGCGCATCTTTACAGCCACTTATAATTTGTCAAAATAGTTATGAGCTCAGAGCAACTAAAAAACAAAAAAGAAAAAAAAATTTAAATTAGCTGCTTAATTGGTAACTTCACTCTTTCTAAAAAGAAAAGTTTCTTCCGCCAAAAATCAAACAAAAGCTATGATTTATTGAACCAAGAAAAGCAATAGAACATTTTCTTAATTAGCGACGGCAGATTCCCTTCTATATTTGGAAATATTCCATCGACATTGTTCGGGGGAAACAAAAGAAAACGCGCTCCGCAAATCGGTTCTTCTTTTGAGAAGCGGGAAACGTGTCTTAAGTTTCAAACAAACTTTCTTCGAAAAACGAAACTTTTCGCTCTTGTATTCAGTTAACTCGAAGGAGTAAATCAGGTACGGTTATGGTTCCACAGATAAATCGATTCCTCCACAAACTGGGATAAAAAAGCAGCATGAACATCAAAAGAAGTCGTAAAAAATATTCTTTGGTAACGTAGCAAACGTAATCGAGGTCATACATGGGTTTATTTTATTCTGTTTACTCGTTTATTTTGGATACCTTTTTTATTTTTTTTTCATTCGGTTCTTCCAAAAAGGGTTCTTGAAAAGTTTGTCGTGATTTTTTTGGCCTCTCTAGCTCAAAGGTGGAATTTATGATGAGCATTAAATGGAATAAGGAACGTGCATTCGAGTGAAGAAATTGAAATATTTCATTTTTATATTCGATCCTTTTGCGTCGTAATGACTAATGCCAAAACGAGCTCAGAATTTTTTTTTTGAATGATGGATGAGAGTTCAAATAATTTTATTAAAAAACAAATTTCAGTTGCCGTTTGAAAAATTGCTGAATTACGTCATGTTAAGTATTCATTTATTACAAGAGTTCTAAATACAAAAAAAAAAAAAACAAGAATTATAAAGGGACAAAAAATTATATAAAATCTTTAGTAATGCTATGCTTTCGAAATATTTGTTACAGTCAAACTAATTGCCAATTTGATTCTGGTCTATTTGAAATTTCAACTTTTACCTTTCACCAAATTGCGCTGCTTAACAGAGCGAGAAGGTTGAATTAGAAAATTGATATTAATAATAAATCAATAACATAGCACTAATCCTACCAAAAAATATATTTAATAAAGACGTGAATGAGAAACTACAACTATATATACGAGGGCCATTGAATATTTAAACAGACAAAAATATTAAACAGTAAAATTTATTTATTACATTAATGCATTTTTTACTTATTTTTCCACTTTATCCCCACCAACTTCTCTCCACTTTTCCTACCCTTTTTGGATTCTTCTTATCCCCTCAGTGAAGAATTTTTTACCTAGATCTCGAAGCCAGTTTCGTACTATTTCTTTACCGTCACGTTGTCGTCGAATTTGATGCCACGTAAAGCTTCTTTCAATGGAACCAAACAGATTGAACTCCAAAAGGGCAAGGTCAGGATTGTAAGAAGCGTGATTTAAAACTTTCCAACCCACTATATAAATAGTTTCCAGCGTTAATTATTTCATTGAGGTCGAGCATTGTTTTGCAACTTTCCTCTGCCATCTCGGACATTTCCTCAATCAAGAAGACTCGCCTTTCTTCTCAATCTTATAAAAATGGTATAATATGTTGATAATGCATTGCCTCTCCAAATCACCACAGAAAATCGGATCATGGGCACTTGGCTCGTCACTGATGATTTTGCAAGTACTTTTAAATTTTTCCAGTCAAGCGTAAAAACTCGCGCTGTTCATGCAACTACTGCCGAATTTATTGTTCGTCCGAGAGAATATTTCTGAAGCTTTAACACTTTTCGAAATTAAATTATCAGATCACAGAATGTTGTTTTTGAAAAGTACTTTTTTCGAGCGGACACACCATTGCAAATAAAACTTCGGAGGTTATACTAACATAGATATAAATAGCGAAAAAGTAAATAACACTCTTTGCAAGATTACCAATTAACACTTGCGATAGTTTCGATTGCCCGCATTAAGAGTTTCTTTCACTAAAAATATTCATCTATTCAAATATTGCATGAGCCTCGTAGTTAAAATGTATATAGTTTTTATTGGGTATCTTGTAATTATATGGAAAACAAAAATTTCATTCGAATATCAAATCTTAAGCAGCTGAAAATAAGGAATGAAACATACTCAGATAACAGCAATTTTATTAAAAAATAAATAACACGACATATTTAAGGTTTAAACTGCACTTGTAAATGATAGCAAAATAGATATTTAGGATTTATCATTATATTGCAAAAGTTTCTTTTACTCAGACAACTTTATTTTGTTGACAATATAAAATGAACAAAAAGGTATTAATGAGACTGAGAGGATTTCTTTGGTTCTACAGTTTATTCAAAATACCAAGCCACTGGTATCTTACTCTAGTCCAGAAGAATAAATACATTCCTTTGTTTTTTGGTAGTTCTAAATATAGTTTACAGTTATACAAATAATACAAAAATGTTTGATACCCAAAAGCTCTTTCGTAATAAATAAGATATACTCAACGAAAAACATTTAATTAATCAAACATTAAATTGAACGTGCTTCTCAAAAGAGAGACATCAAGAAAATATACCTTATTCTGTCAAGAAATGAAAAATATACTCTGATTTTAGAAAACATCACTCTAAAATTATATAAATTATTATTGGCAATAATCTGAGATATCATAAGAAAATAAAAGATATTATTGAGGATCTCTCCCCCACGAAACCAACTGCTGCATTAGCGATTATTGCCGGATTATCCAGCGTCTAAATACTTTCATGAAAATGCCAACGATAAATCCCTTGAGAAAATTTTCAACAAATGAAGCATGTATTTATAGTGTGTTTACGCACATTCTGAACTTGTGTAGACAGTGGAACGTATCAAAAAAGTATCTCGTCTCTTTCTAGCAATACATGTAGAAATCAATTATTCTAACGTGCCGCCTCATAGCAAGTTGAGAATGTTGCAAGTGGTTCGAGGAGGGCCACCACAACTTCTAAGGACTTCCGATAGGTTCGGTAAGGTAAATACCAAACTATTGTATGAAATGTTAGATCAGATGCGAATAGAAGTTATTGATACAAATATAATAGGTTAGGGTTTAAGTATTGATTATTCATAGATCTGAGTAACATAACTTGATTATGAACATATATATGTCTCTCTATTCATTGGACTTTAGCTTCATAATTGTTTCAGATAAAATTAAAAATGGAAAACGAAGGAAGTAATGATGGGGCGTTGCATACTTGACACAAAATGGTGTTATATTTTCAGGGTTAATTTACAGCATTATCATAAAAAGGGTTAAGTTATTAAGATACTATAAAAATGCGCTTTAAGTGATACTAGTCGTATAAATATTTTATAATGGATATTCCCCTAATACTTTTGCAGTGATTCACGAAACATTCAAATACACTTCGAGAGGTAATAGCTAGTCTATTAAGTAGACAAGAAAGTATATTTTAATATTGTACAGCCAATTTGTAGTAAACAATTTTGAAAATAGCTTAATTAATTTAACGATTGAAAAGAAACTCTAACTCTCATTTGTTTTTCAGGAAAAGTAGAATAAACCTCCAAAGAATTTTGTAACCATAGACACGTCAGTGTACTTTCTGCAATTAAAGCAAGTAATGCTTCTATTGTAATACTTTTGTATAAATTGGCTCTGTAGTCTAAAATTTCTCGAAAGTATATATTGGTTTTCTCTATCATTATAATGAGCTATACATAAGAATATTCCACTGGTTTAAAATTATGCAATAAATATAACTTTTAAAAAGCGAAAAATTAATAAAATTATAAAAAAAATTATTTATAGTTTATTTGTCTTTAGCTAAAAAGAATATAAACCCAGTAAAATCTGAAAAATGTTTTTGGGTGAGTTTCCACATAATCCCAGTATTTTAGCAGACACAATTACATGATTACTCAAAAGAAGTACTAAAATAAAAATTCTTTTTTAACCCATGCATCACCAAGTCTTTTATGAAGATGCCAAGTTCTCCGAAATAGTATAAAAGCCTCTTTTTTTCCTAGGAAAAGAAGCGCATTAATATTTAAGGCCATCCCACATTATTTAAAAGATCTCATCATTTTATTTCAAAGCACTCAATGGACCATTTATTGATGTTGTCAGTCAAAAGACGGGAAGAGGCGGAAATAAAAACATATTCAAACCGCCTCGTTTATCGTGTCAAGACATTAATTAAAGTATAAGTAAGCGTTATAGCATGATTAATTGCTTTTCGTTGGCGATAAACATAACGAGTTTCTGGCGCTGAAAATAGTATCGTTACATTAATATGTTGTGCATAATACTCTGCTTTGTATTTTATTTAAATTTAAAAATAAAACACTTAAGCAATTTGTTCCTTAATTTTATGAAATAGATATCTTAGTGAATTTTCTAGCATGGAAATCTGAGAGCATTAGGCAATAATCTACTCTCCAATTTTCACTAAAAAGAATATATTAACAGCGAGTCAAAAGATATCTCAAGAGCTTCTTCCCTCAACATTTCTAAAAATTATCCAAAAATGATCATAAAAAAATTCATTGTACCAAAACAAAAATGGCGATGAACGAGTCAATGATACGAAATAAATTAATTTTGAAAAAAAAAATTAAGAATATCTAATTTAATAAATTTAATAAATTATCATCCCTAGCAATTTTTATTTTTAATGCAATGAATCTTAGCAGTTCTAAAATGTGTAATGATTCTTAATATAAACATTAGTAAACTACACATTTAGTAGTTCTTTTGTAGTAGAACAATTAATTTTATGCCTATTTTAATTATTGCAACGATTTCCAGTTATGCATTAAAGTATTATAAAAAGTACGAACTCTGAGTTGAAATTAAAAGATCGAGTATTGTGTGATAAAAACTTTGCAAACTGTTCTTTTATTATCTGAAATATCTTTATGATAAAATTATTGCAGATGAATTATCCCGTATGAAAATACATCAAAGTACTTACAGCGCTTGCATATGATGAGATAAATTTATGTATGGATGACGTCATAGTTGCAATAGTAATACTAAACAAAAAAGATCTATAGTAAATGAGAAATAAAAATAATTCTTATAAAACTTTTGGTTTTTGATATCCTCTATTCATATTAACACTAGCTACAAAACATGGCATCTAGATATAGTAAATATTTTTATCTTTTTCTCTAAAATTCATGCACAAAAATATTTTCTAAATTGCCTGTTTTTCCATAATGATTAAGATTTTTTTTCAGTGACAAATACCTATTAACATTCAAAAACACCATACATAATATTAACTGATTATTTCATATAAACGACTCTATCAAATTATATTTCGTTGTCCAATCAAAAGAAAGAAAGACTTACGTAAAAGGAAACACAAAATTTGATGAGAAAATATGTTTATTATTCGAAGCGTAAGTTAAAATGCATATAAGCTACCTAATATGAATATTTTTCCTTTTCATTAAGAAAGATTAACACATTTTTCATACAAATTATTTCATAGAAATCGAATAAACATTTAGTTTCCTTTCGTATTATTTATCAGAAATTTAATAATTTTGAATTTTCTAAAGTTTTGCAACAAAAATGATATTTTTCTTACTTTTTTTACTACTTTTATTCCATTAAATGAAAATCGATTATGACCTGTAAAATAGCAATTGAAAATGAAACACATGGTTCTAATAACAATGCGTATATTACGTATGTAAGCGTCTGTTTACAAAGCACTCGAGAGAGGAGAACTCTATATGTATCATAGGTAACGCACACAAATGCAAACTGCACCGCTCACCAACGTAACGCGATAAAGATATTAAGGAATAAGGTTATTGTTATAAACTAAGTCCATCTGAAGTTTAAAAACAAAAATACAATCAGTAGCTAAAGAAAAGTTAAAAAAGTGAAAATTAAGTTTAAAAAAGTGTAATTAGTATCGCAGAAGTGATGTAAAATTAGAAAAGTATTTAATATTTCAGAAATGGGATATGAAAGTAAGAAAGTAGAACTAGAATGTGGAAAGAATTTTAAAAGTATACGATGCAATTACATTTAGAAACGTTTTATTTTCATTGGATGAGGTCCGTTTACATCAAAAACATGATATCAGGGTACCTAAGTCTTTTATTCATGTCATACTACAAGCACACAATGAGGAGTTTAAATCAAATATCATGATATTAATCGATAGAAAAAGGATCTAGATTCTCCACCATACCCATGAAGTCTAGTTCGATAAAGCGAATGACTTTTTATATTATTTCATGGGAAGATTTCGATGGATTCAATACTCTGTTTTTCAATCTTCCGACTTCTAAACCTTGAATTTATCAACATCCCATGAAATCTGCAATGGCAAAACAAACAATTTTCTGTTCTTAATAATCTTAAGAAAGGCTTTGTCCAAGAACTCATATATATTTGACATTCCGTGACTGAATTACGATATATGTAACATTTCAATACAGACACACCTAACGAGATTGCGATTATGAATGAACGGATCCATTGTGTAACCTTGTTCGCGTCTCACGGGATGGTGCTTACTTAGAAAAAAAAAATGCCTTTTAGCTTTTTAACCTTTTTCTGACAACTATTTACATTACTTATTCAAACGAAACGTTTATATGGTCAATGCATCTTAATTTCCACTTTAAGTACTTTCATTTTGCTTTGTTTAAAAGCTTAATTGTGAGGTCTACTTCTTCTACATCTGAAAATAGTGGTTTAAGTCGAATTAATAAATGGTAGTAATTCTGAGTAAGGAATCGGCGACTTCCAGGACCATAAAGTATGACCTTCTAAATGGACCCAAATTTCATAGAGTTCCCTTTATTTTCTCTCTTTCATCTCATTGATAAAAATATCAACAAAAAAAAATAATAAATAAATAAATAATAATTAATTTTAATTTTCTAACAAAATAATTTTAACTGACTAAGAGATCAGATTAAAAATTTAACAAATTATTTCAGAAATTATATTGCATTTAATAATTTAATTCACAACTGTGATTAAAACAAAATAGTCTATTTTGAATTTCTCCACATCTAAAACAAACACTTTTTTTGTAAAACAGGATTCTCCTTAGCCTTTTAAAGATTCTTGAATTTTGCATAAAAAATCAAAATCATTATCTTTATTTTCAGCGGTAGTAAAACAGATCTTGCATGTCTTTTTTTTTTAATGTATGCAGTATATAAAATAGGAATTTTGTGTACGAGTTTGTGTGTCTGTTCATACTTGTTTTCATCACTGATGAGCTTAATTGAAAAAAAAAATATTACAACAAGGAAATTTTTTCACAAAGATCTAATTATATTGAAGCAAAACCAAATCAAAATTTAAGTATTTTTTACTTATAGATTGATGTATTACCTTAATTTGTATGCCATCAAAAATTCGAAAAAATGAATGAAAATAAAGCTTATCAGAATTTTCAGAAAACTATTCGCTATTCTCTTCACTAACCTCGAGGACTTCTATCGAGTTTAATTACAACTTTTCCTCAACCAAAATGAAACTTGATTAGGTACATTAGATGAAGGTAGAAATGAAGTGAAGTGATTTATATATAATGATAATTGATATACAATTAATGCAAATGAAGAAGGAAGATAGAGGATAGGGATTGGTAGCCCGAGTATTGTTACTGAACTTAAAGTTATTTTGTTAATTTTGCGGATTGAACTGAATTCCACTAACTGCACTAATCTACGTGGTTACTATCAAAGATAGTCCTGAAAGCAACGAGTGAATTAGTAAAATATTTTCTATTTCAATCATAAATTAGGACTGTGAATTAGGGGGGAACTCCAGAGAGAGAGCGACCTTGGTTATTCTGCATTGGTAATAAATAATTTCGCTTGTTTAGTCTCGTGTTTTCTCAAATTGCGTTTTGTTATTTAGGTTTAATATATTAAATTGAAAAATGGCGCAAGAGCCGAATAATAACGAGCAAACACCATAGTGTGTCTATGAATATATTTAATTCCCCTATCACCACCCTCCCATTCATTACACTTCTTATATAGTAAGCCTCATTTATTAGTATCACTTTTCACTAACAAGATAAGGTTTTCATATTAAACATCCTAGTTAAGTCACCTAAGAGGTTAGTTAAAAGGAAATGAAATTGAGAACACATTACAAGTTGATGTTCTATCTCATATATATTTTTTCCGTTATTTTAATTTATGAATATATGTACATAATACGCATGAATAATGATAAGGGTCCTAAAGAAAACAAGTAAGTATTATCCGAGAAATGTCAGTGACCCATCTTCTCTGCACTATTTAAAAAATACACACAAAAAAAAAAAAAAAAACACCTTATTTCGAATCTTTAGTTTATGTTTACCTTATGAAATACTTGGGGTTGCGTGAGAACTGAATATTTTTTTTTAATAAATAAACTTTATTTTGAGATTAACATTTAAATCCCAGGTCTATCTTTACCATCCTTCCCTACTAATAAATGAATAAAAATAGAAAAGTGATAAGTTTTAATAACAAGATACACAAAAGAATCAGAACAGCCTCTACTTTACAGTTCATTATCAATTATTTGTACAGTTAACGAATTCAAAACTAAAATTTCATTTATTTTGTAACGAAAATCATTTGACATACATTGACGGGAAAATCTAATACGAAACTTAATCAACTGTTCCACTGATTTTGTAGGTGAAAATAATAAATAAGGAATTACAAAATAATGGCAATTCACAGCCATATCAAATCGTTTGACCTCAAAATATGCTAAGAAGGAAGTCACATGAAGAAGAGTAATTTAAGGAATTCTCGAAACAGAAATTGGTAGCCTTACAATTATCTGAATTCTAACAGATTTTCGGTCTTACCTTGGATTTTTGATTACCTAAAAGTTAAGGTAATACAATTGTTATGATATATTTTTTGCAATTAGGTTCATTATTGAAAAAAGCAAGCATGAATGATGACACTAACATACACTTAAAAGACCATTTTGGACATGTTATTTATGTTTAATTGCTAAAAAAGTCATTTTACATAAGGAAATTAAGTAATATTTTTCATTTTAATATTTTGTTTCCAGTGGAATGAAATTACTTTGTAAGAAACCGATACAACTTGCTGTTAATGAAATTATCAAAAAAAAAAAAAAAAAAAAAGAAGGAAAGAAAGAAAGAAATCTAAACGAAAACATTTCGGATGTTGGGTATTGCAAATAATAATCACGAAGAGCGCAAGACATCCAAGTAGCCCAAGAAAAAAATAGAGTTTAATCATGCTGCTTTGACCTCTTTCACAAAACGAAGAAACTCATCTAAAAATCGATGCAATCATGATAATGTTGAAGTATACATAAATGGAATGAATACTATAATCAGAACGAGGTTTGATAATGTTTCTAGAGCACTTCGAAAGTAAACAGACGTCTAGTGATATTATTGAAGAAAAAAACACTAGTTTTATTTGGTACTCATATTTAAATAAATCGAAAAGTGTTGAATATATTTTCTGTTTTCATAGCTTTTTGTCTCATTTTCCATTATTCTAATTTAAAATTGAAACGTTAGAGAAACGGGGACACGTAGCTTTCTAAGGAAAAATAGATACTAAAGGTCGTTGAATTTCTTTAATAAGGTAATAACAAGACAATTTCAATCTATGAGTTATAACTAATATCTCTAACTCAAAATTTTTTTAAAATAATTATGATAATTTTAACTGAAAAAAACTTTTTAAAACCATTTTGCCTTAATTTATTTTATATTCTTCTGTGACCATGGTAGGCAATTAATCGTAGTAGAGAACCCGTGTTGTTTCTGTCGAATCATGGGTTCGAGTCCTGATGTCATTAAAGAGCCACTGTGTAGTGAGGCTAATGCACTTTAAACCTATCTGGGCTCTCAAAGTCCTCTTTTTAGCATGGTGTGAAAATTTAAAGAGGGAGGTACCAACTCAATGTCAACCTCGTCACTTCATCGAAGTTCAAAATTACGAGGCCAATCACCGATAGCCCTCATGTTATTTCGAAGTTTGACGTTAATAAATAATCAATCAATCGATTGAACGCTTATCATAACATCTTATCTTTATCAATCGATTGAACGTTTATCATAAGTAAAAAAGTATTTCATCACTTTTTGATCTCATAAAGATTTTGATTGGCATTATATTATTTGATATGCCAAATGCTGGTAAAGGAGGGAACTAACTTACTTACCAGTGTACCAAAACGTGGCCGCCGTTCAACCTGGCTTGATGGATGAAATCGTTACATTTAGAAAAATGTTTGGAAAGGTTCTCCTCTGGAGAATCAGGCACTCGAATGCACAGATAGGTTTTGTCCTAAAAATATAGAAAGTAAACATTGGTGAAAAGAAATAATGTAACGCGTAGTCAAACGAGTACAAAGGTAATAAACATTGGCAATCAGCAGTTCAGTTAGCACTTTTTCACTTAAACAACTCCTTTCCATTACCGCTCAGTAGTCACAACAGATGGCGCTGCTGATGCAACACCGAAATATATACTGTAACCTCTCTTTAATCCATCGTTTCAATGGTTCAGCAAATTCTATAATCCGTCACCGATCGAGGTGCTCACTTTCGGAATTTTTCGAGTGGATTCGGGAATTCGTTATTCTTGACCACCAGGTCGTGACCTAGAGCTGCTCGCATTTTCGCTCAGTGATTATCAAAATTGTCCCTTTTCAATTGCCGTACAGTATTTCTTGTTTTCTAAAGGGTTACATATCACGTTTGCGCACAATATTACAACTGTCAGCGAGCAGTGTATTGTACGGTATAATGTTCTCGTAGCCAAGGAGATGTTCTTCAAGAGCTAATAAAACAAACAAACTTAAGCATGAGAATGAAATAGCTCGTCACAGAGCTTGTTTTGACTATCATTGTATTGTATTCATTTTTCCCTTTGTGTCGTGTTTTTATCAATTTAAGAATATTCAATTCAATTCATGTTCGATTTTAGAATTCAATTTTAAAATTGTCAGAATGACAAAATATTAAAAAAGGAAATTCTTATCGTCTCTACATAGGATTAAAATGTTTGCAAACACATTAAATACATGTTTTAATGTGCGGCGACCACACTTAGCAGGTTCGTTAGTGGTCCCCCTTACATCCGGACAAAATCCTCATTAAAGATATCTGGACTCGCGAGAAAGGGCAAACAACATTTCTGCTTCTCACGAACTTTGACCTTAGGGAGTCCGATTCTCCAAGGAACAAGGCAGACCCCTGCGCCAGATACTAAAATTTTAAGGTGTTATTTCCTTGTCCGGTTGGTCCGGTTCAATAGGTGTCAATTCCTGCTGAGGTGTAGGTGGAGTGCTCAGGACCAATAACTAGTCTACTTTCAGCTATCCAACCGAAACAAAGGATTATGTCTCATGTTTTTGGAAGAGGTGTGGTTATTTCCATTCAACCAAAAATTTCCGAAAGGAGGGACAATCGTTCGACTAGAATATCGTGGCCGAGGACATTGTTAGCGTGCGATGTGCAGCCGAAATGTTACTTTGGAATAACAAATCAAGTGCGACAAGCACTTTACTTTGTTCATATCAACCTTAGTATTTCAAATTATCCAGGTATCTAGGAACAGGTAATAGGTATCTAGGAATCATATCTTTATTTTAACCTGACGCAACCATGCAGCCAAAATGGAGAGCCGGACGTGATCTCCAAAACATCGGGAGGTGTTTCTCTTCCCCGTGGAGGGGGAAAGAGAATTGTTAACCCTCGTACCGGGAGTTGTTTCGTACCCTGGACAGGAGCGTCTGAAGAATGCTGATCGGTCACTTTTTGCTACGCTTTTATCACCTAGGCTAAAAAGACGTCTCATCTGGCTAGTTAGTAAGGAGTTTTAACTTCTGGCATTGTTGTAGAAGAGAGTTGCTGCAAATGGTTTAAAATTTTATCCAGAATATAAAATCTGAATAAAATTTTAAATCATTTGCAGCAATTCTCTTATACATTTATATCTAGTATCCCCATTGTTTTATTTTATACTATATTTAGTCTGCCAGTTAAAATTATATTGACGCTCGGTAAACTAGCAAAATCGATAATCCAGTCTTTGCTGAGGTCCCGAACAAGCCGGATTAAAGAAAGGTTTCCGTATATGCAACGAAAGTGAGTTGCAAGTGAGAAAGAAAAAAAACATGTGTCGCTATAATAACGTTTACGATGTGCCCAAATGCTTCTTAAGAACTGAAACCAGATTAATATATATAAAAAACCTATGCTCCCTTCAAGTATATCGAGTTACTCTGTTTTGCGTAATCTAGAAAATATTCAATTCCTAGAGCTTTTATGCTGTAAAAGACAGAGTAATTCTGTTTTGTGTAATCAAGAAATTATTCGATTATCAGAAATTCCCGTAAATGAACACAGAACAAATACATTTGAACAAAAACGCACATTACTACAGTATAACATTACATTACAATTGGATATTCCATTCCAAGAAATATGAAAGTCAAAATTTATGAATTTGAATCATGTGCGGAACAATTTTACAAAATATATTGTTTTTAGATAATGTATTTTGCGTAGTGAAGAATGATATACAGGTAATACCCGTATAACACGGCACTTCCATAGCCCAGATTCACTCTAACACACACACATACATATAAATATATATAATCTCCAGAACAATATGTTCCTCTAAAAATTAAAGATATTTTTAACCCAAATTTTGTATTGTAACCTTTTTTTTTCGAAGTATAGTTTCTTTTAGAAATTCCAAAAGTTTATTTTTGTAATCATACATGTACTCGTAGCATCCTTTCAAAAATCTCAGAAATTGAAAACTAATTTCCGAACACATGCATCGAGAATCATATTAAATCGACACATTCACAACCTATTTTTTGTATACTGATCGAATATTAAAAACAATCTGTAACAGTGGGCTATTCGTGATTTTCTTGTCACTAACCTTGGGAACTTTTTGTAATTTGAATTGCATACAATTGTAACTCTTTGTGAACCCAATTAAACGTGATATGGCAAATTATATGAAGATGAATTAGGGATAGTGATATACAAGTGAAATAGAATTGAAAGGAAAGCGAAGGGATATAGATGATAAAGACAATCTAATAGTTGTTTGTAAATTGGAGTGAATCATTGCAATCAGTCGTTCATATTGAAATTGGTTTGAAGCGACTTCTGGTTAGAGTAATAGGTGCTGAATCTGTAGTTAGCAAGAAGTGTATGAATCGGAGTGTATTAATAGTTAAGTTAAGACTTTATTATTTATACGTACTAACATATTGTTGTTTTGAGAAAATGGCGTCAACAAAAATGCACAAAATTAAGGATATCTGATGTTAAGTTCAAGAGATGGACATTATAATGCATTACGATTATAATAATTACACTTTGATTGCTTAATATATACTTACACTGCTCAGGTATATTTAATTTAATTTTTTTTTTCGGCTGCTTTTATTTAAATACCCGAACAGAATATTTCTGTCCACTTAAATAATTTATCGTTTCCTCTTATTTTAATATTTAACTCAATAAAATTAACTAATTTTTATGACAGAATCAACTGTGTTATTCTGTATTAACATGGGCAACATTTTGTATTAAAGAATGTTATGATCCTGAAAATAAAAATGCATTAGGAACTTGAAGGGTTTTTTTTTTCCTTTTCTTGGTTGTAATTGCTTCTGTGGAGACTGGAGCTTACTTTATTCTAATTAATATTTATTTTGAAAAACTTTTTTAAGAACCTAACGGGGGGGAACGTTAGCACATGTTAAAAAGAAATTAGCAAACCCAATTACAATTTAAGCAGTCTTGTAAGTTACAATTGAGAGCGAACTTGCAATTCTGTATTGATAGATAGTAAATTAAACTACCCATTTTCTGACGCGTATTTAATTGGATTTATGTACTTATTGACTATTTAATTAGACTTGAAAATGGTTGTGTAAAGCTTATTAATGAAAGGCAGACGCCACAAATCTCTTATCGAGTCTTTTCTTTTTCAATTTAGCGTAAAATAAATTATAATGCTCTTTCACTGTCTAATCAATCGATTAAACAATGTTTCACAAAATCAAACGTTGCTTTGTTTCATAAAAGTTCTTGAAATTTTGTCTTTATAAAGCTAAATTTGACAAAGTAGTTGAAAATAAGTTAAAAACATTTATGATTTTGGGTTCCAGTTTGGTAACCTTTTCTGACATCGATTACAAAAGAAACTCAAAACACATAATTAGTATAAATATATTGCAAAATGCCGTAGTAAAAATTCTATAAATATCGGAATAAACGAAGCAAATATTCGATTGATCGTTGAGGTTGGGTCAATACTAAATTTCTATTAATTAATATCATGTTGTGTTGTACATCAAAACGCATATTCTTTTCTCAAAATCTTATCTTCAGATAAAGAGATTTATTTACTGCGAAGAATCTACACAATTGATTGTCAAAATGCTTTGTCCGACTTAAAAAAAATTGCTCGCAACAGTATATAAAAACCTCCTTACAATTCATTAAAGGTACAAATACAAGAATTACCATCTAATCATTTTTCGCCATGGGTGCATGGATTCGAAATGGGTAAAGTAAAGTTTTAAAAGTACCGGATTTGATTAAAAGTATCTGTAGTAAAATGATGCGAAAATATTCATAAAATGAAAGAGCTATCAGAGAATCGGGAGTATTCCAGCACAGAAAAAAAAAACAGTGTATAAGTACGGAGTTTCTATTCTAAAGCAAAGGATATCTCTTATCACTCATCATAAATATTGAATTGAATTAAGCATAATTCTATTGTTAAAAATAAAATATTAATATTTATAAATTAAATCTCAATATTTAAAACAAAAATAAAATTTAAAAAGGAATTAAAGTTTGTAATGAAAGAATTTCTTGAATTGTGCGTCATACCTTTGCTCAGTGCTCTGAGAGTGGTAGAGCCCCCCACAGTGTTAAAGAGTAAAGCCAGATAGCAGTGAACACAAAGCTGCTCACCGCAGATAGGCTAAAGAGAGAGACAACCTCTTTCTCCCGTTTCGCAAACCTTACTTCATGTTTGTATTGAAAACGGAGAAAAGTCGTGATTCCACTCCCTCCATAAGCAAATTCATTACATTGCAAGAAAAAACGGAGAAAATTAAAAAAAAATAAATAAAGGGAGGGGCTTCCATCAATTAAATTTATAATCTTGTCATTATGTGTTTCTTCTCAAGGAGTAATCGAGATGAGTGGTTGGTTGTATTATAGCAAGGAGGCAAAACGTGTCCAGACAATGCTATGTGGCAACCTGTTAAACTTTACCGAAATTTGAGATGAGATAGTATAATAGTCGGTTGGCACTTGACATGGTGGAGCCCAAACTCTTTTCGTAGTGGTTGAACTATATTAATACATCAATAAAATAAGACTAGGTCACTTACCTCCACGACTTCTTTAGCCGTGTCATGTATGGAAATAATGTGAGTGATTTCATTTTCACGAAGTTGTTCGGAATCTTTGCCGTCTCGAAAGCTACCTAAGTATAGGCCCGGCAGAACCTGAAAAAAAAAAGGAAACATACATTCATCATTACATTGAATACATTACTTTGACACCTAAAATCAGTTCTTCCTGAATACATGGTTTATAAGATACAGAGGTGTAAAACAGATAACTAATATATTCCGCTGAGTGGTTAATTCGGATACATAAAAATTAATGTAATAATTATCATGAAATACAACTTGATTACTTATTCTTAACTATCTATTAATCAATTCCATTTATTAAGCTGAGATTTTATTATGTAAATATATTACTTTAAAATTAAGCAATTTTCAATAATTTCGATTTATTATTAAAGTAATCTCATTAATTTATTAAACAGAACTTGTGCACAGTAATTTTTTAAAATCTGAAGCTTATTTTTAAAATTCTAATTAATGTAACGGTTTGATTTGAGATTTTTAGTTATTTATTTGTAGTAAATGAAACGAAGGAATTTTGAACATATCGAATCAATACATAATCGTGAATTGTTTGAATAATTACTGATTTTCCTAAATAAATGTTTAGTTGTTTCTTTCATTTCCTGTACTTTGAATCCGAATGTTTCCGCAAGGTGAATTCCTTGAAATTAAGGTCAACTTGTTATATTTATAATACTTAATACACGTAAATCAAGATGCTTTAAGCTGCTGATTTCATCAAGTAAATTTTTTTTACAATCTATGAATTTCATTCATGCGACTTTCACCCAATAAGTGCTTTTTTTTTTTTTTAATTTCAATATATGTATCATTTATTATCTTTCTTTTCAAGATGCACAGTTTATTCAAAAAGTTCCAAGACACCAGCTCGTAAAAAAGTACAAATGACACTATCTCTATTCAAACCAGGAAACGAGGGGATGATGTAGTAACGATCTTCAGCTATTTGTATCAAGCATTTTATTCATGAATTTCTTTGCGCAAAACGCGTGTGAGCGTCACTGTCATCGAAAAAAAGAAAGAGGGAGGGGGGGGGGGAGGTTGATTAACGAACGAATATAAATTTTTGTTTTAAATTGGAAAAATCGGCCACAGAAACATACACAATGATTAATTTTGCATATGGTGACGGTACTATGAGTCTTCCGCAGTATTTGAGTGATTTTCTGGGTTAAAACTGGCAAAGACTCGACCGAAGACGATGAGAGATCAGCTTGTCCATATTTGAGTCGAAATGATGAAAATGTCGAGTTTCTGCAAGAGACTTTCGTTATAAATGTTCCACTGTGACTGAAGCATTTACAGAGATGTTTTGGATTTGAAACGAATGCGGCGTGTGAAGCCTGATTTGTAGGAAGGTGGAAATTGGTGCTTCTTGCACAACTGGGCATCCCCTCAAAAGTCCATCCTCATGCAGCATATTTTGCGAGATAGTAAGTTGCGTTCGTCAACCACCTCTTGTACTCAACAAATCTGTGTGTAAGTGTGTGTCACATCCATACTATTTCTTATTCCTAAAGTTGAAATTAAAGGAAGGAGGATGAAGGGGCAGTGGTACGAGTTGACAGAGGAGACTGAAGCAGCAATGGCATCGGAACTCAATAGTGTTGGATTGATGGCCTTCCAGAAAACGTTTACAGCCTTGTACACTCGTTCCAAGTGTTGAACTGAATTGTGAGGAGTCTACGTGGAAGAAACTTAACATCATACGTAAGTAAATCCCCTGGGCTATATGGTCTGTGTGCGATCAGTCCTGGAATTGGTTTAATAAACTCCACTGTGTAGCATTATATATGTACTTAGAATGTTGACTGTATTTTTGGTTTTTGTATTTCGTACAATAAAATAATGCTTCAATTTGGTTTTCGAATACAGAGAGACAGAGATAAACCATTTAATCCAACATTTGAATCTGTCACATTAGTGTACTTAGCTCTATTTCCTAATCGGGAGCAACACATTTTCTGAATATAAACTATTCTATTTTAATAAAATTGTTAATCTAATGTGAATGGAATTTAAAAATTTTCAGAAATTAATACCTTCAAAATTTCACAACAAATTTACAGCTTTTTGTTTTCTTAAAAGAATAGTGATATTGATTTAATTATCCTTACTTGATAAACAGATACCGTTTCATTTTTCTAGATGGGTATAATTAGAACAGAAAATCTTCACATTCCGTGCGATGAAAGCGAAAATAGAATCTCATTAATATACTTACAGGTAGAACTATTTAATCTTAGTATTTTTAGCTAAGTACTAGGATTGCTTGAAAAGTAATTCTTCCAAAACCTCAAACTTTCTATTTGTAACACAAGTATGCCCGATTAATGACGCGTTAGCGCAAGTGTTGAGAAAGAGATGAGGACTACGTGGAAAAGAGAATAGTCATTACATAGAGGATACAAGTAGCTTTCGGGTACAGTAAGAATTTAGAAATTCGGGTAACAATCAAAAACTTCTTCTGCCATGGAAATATTACTCTTCAAACAAATCTCGTAGTTGTTGAAGTTTTTTTTGAAAAAAAAATTCAGAAATTTAACTAGATATATTGTGTTGTGCAATATAATATTTAGATGGAATTTTTAAAAATAAT
Source organism: Nephila pilipes (assembly GCA_019974015.1). NCBI lineage: Eukaryota > Metazoa > Arthropoda > Arachnida > Araneae > Nephilidae > Nephila > Nephila pilipes. The sequence goes on along the minus strand of BMAW01020911.1, from coordinate 1,745,138 downwards.
TTTTTTTCCTTCTTTGATAATTATAGAATATTAAAAATACTTTTCATTTTTTTCAGACTAAATAATCTTGTCTCTCATATATCCTACAACTAAATCTTACACTCTTAATACAATAACATCTTAATTCCTTGAATAATTAAATATTTAAGCTTCAGATGCTACTAAAAACTTATTTCCGTATTATTTCAAACATCTTCAAAATAATTAAGCCAACTTAAATGAGAAATGTTTATTTAAAATATTTTTATCTGATCAAAATATTAAAATAGTAAGCATATAATATTTTAACTATTTAGAAATACATATCTTAAAGTTTTGAAATGTTAGTCTTATATTTGTAAAGAAGTTTGATTTTATTTTACTCAGGAATACACTAAGTAAATTTGAAAGTATCGTAACAAAACTAACTAGAAAATAGATTGAATTTAATTAGCATCTGTTGTAATTTAATTTGAAACATAAATGTTTGATCAATTAAGCTATATTATATCGCGCCACGTATTCTGGCAAATATTTATTATACAAGAACTTGACTTTTTAATAAACAGCGCGTAATATTTCTCGCTGAAAATTCGAATTAATTATTTGAGTCTAATGCTTCATTCTTTCTCAAATTGATGTTTTTAGCAACCAAGGGGCTATTGTTTTAGTAGGATCACTTCTGGCGTACCAAATCATTTTTCGCGTACCAGATCACATTTCAATTTTTTATCCATTGCTTCAATTTTAAGTACATTTAGCTTAAATATATTCAATTTAATAATTTATCGTTTCCTTTAATTTTAATATCGTAAAAACTTACTACTGTTCCATTCTCGATATTCCATCGCTTACTTTAATTCTTATATTTAATTGAGTAATTTAATAGTAATTGTACAAAAAAAGCGCACTTTGGGAGGCTAAATCTGTTCTTTGCAAAACTTTGCATAAACTTATATATTTATTATTACTATTTATACCATCAATTTTTAATTTTATAATAACTGTAATTAAATTCTATTTTAGTTTACGAGACACAAAACAAAATGACTGCCAAAACAACCATAGATGCGCCAAATCGGCAACCCCTGTTATGCATTCTTCGAAAATCTTTCATTATTATTAGTAATTCAACCCTATTTTTAACGCGATTCGGAGCAACTTTGTTTTCCATCGCCAATAAATGATTGTTTATCAACGTTACATGAAAAACAACACGAGGACTATTGGCAACGAATCTTGTAATTTTAAATCTGGTTCAGATGACGAGAACGACACCTGAACTGGTACCTATTTCTCTAAACTCCTACACTACGCTCATAGAAGGAGCTTCGAAATATTTAACGTGCATCAGACTCTCTTCACGGTAGATCTTTGATGATATCAGGACTCGAACACATGACACGACAGAAACAACGCCAGCCGTGAGTTTGCGACCATGATTATTATGCTACCGAATCTTCTTTCCTTCGCCAAGGGGTGGTCTAAAACAGGATCTTACCAATAACCATTTCCGTAAATGTAATATTTTTAAAAATTGTAATGTCCCAGTTCAAATTCATCCATGTAATAGGTTGTGTTATTACCGTATTCAGGATCTTGTTGCTGTGGCACAGTCATTAATAAAATGTAAAACAGACTCAAGGACTCCTCTGGTTTCTTTTTTTTCTATTATGAAATAATAAAATAGGATTTCTTTCAGCATCATAATAAAATGAATTCATGTTCATTAATATTCGAGTGTAATGCATCAACAGTCAGAAACTAGACAAATAATCGCGCTTGCATTCGTATTTTGGAGCAGGAAATGCCTGTGTTGGTGGAAGGCTACTAAATTATGTAATTTTAATACGTTATGATGTCTCCTCGCAATATATCAACTACAGAACGACATGTCCGTTATAACGAATAAAAAATAACAAACATTTTGGTTGCTTGAGACTTTCCAATAATTTATTCATATTTTTCATGTAGCACTTTTTACTCATTTCCTTTATACGTGTTTTATTTATTAATCGAATTAGATCTTTTTCTGAATAATTATCCATACATAGTCAAGGGAAATTATTAACGCTTCTGTTTTAAGTGGTTTTTTTTTTTAAAACGATTCAAATGTGTTGTAAGATTAAAACACAATTTATTGAAACTAAATTTGTCCCAATAAATTATTATTATTGGTATAAAATATCGTTGTGTGTACAAATAATAAAACATATCAGTTGCGATGATCTACATATCAACTATTTTCAGTTGTTGCAAGAGTTACATTAAATCAATACCAGTTACAAGGATTTCATAAACAAAGATATCAATATGTCGCAATAACTAAAGTGATGTCACAACTACCGCTAGAATAGACTATAATAAGAGGCAGCATAGAAAAACAATGAGACGAAAAACAAGACAGAATTCAAACTGCTAAATTACAATTTTCAACATTTTTTTTAAATAATTAACAGTTCTAAAAACAGTTATCATGAAATAACAAGCGATTTCATTCAAACAAATATTGATAAATCATTTTGCATTTAAACCGGAAACGAATTAATCATTTAATTCTCTTACTCGTGTGTATGATACTATTTTTAAGCAAAATTTCTCCCCTCTGGATGAGTGTGTGGGAGTAAATATCAAATTCAACTCGCAGGAAACGAAAAATGACGTTTTATTCGTGCATCTCCAGGATGACACACAGGTAGCACAGCTTGTACAATAACAATACAAAAAATACACATCACTAGCACAGTTAAGAGACACAGAAACAGCAAAAAGCACGCTTTTACGGACAGTCAAAATTATTTCAGCAATGTTCAGCTCACCAGCTTATTACTCCTCACTGCGGACTGCCTCCACAGTAATAATCTGCACTTTCAGTGCAGGATCTGAAAATTTTCGGCAGATACATTCTGCTTCTCCGCAAATTCACCTGGCACGCTCCACTTCGAAAAACACGCTTTCGCAGGCTTCCCTCCAATAGCTCTCCACACAGAGACTCCGACAGTTCCGCTAGATTCAGGCCAAACCTCCGGCAGATTCACTCGGCCACGCTATCCCGATTGGTCTACAAGCAGACAAACTGATTCCGTACATAGACAAATTCCTCTCTCCTCGACTGTAGTTCTTGGAGTATTTTTTAAAACGTTTTTCTGAATTTCACTTGGTGTGTGTGTGTGTGTGTGTGTCATCAAATTTTCGATCGTTAATTTAACCAACTTCCCATCAATCTAGAGTTCTGAAACCTTGGGAATTGTTCTCACTCGCCTAACAATGCGATATTTAGACATTTGCGACAAGTTTTAGCTAGTATTTTCTTCAATAATGCAGTTTATCCCAACCACTTGGCGCGATTTCAAAAATTGGCACCAAAATTGGCGATTTTTTTTGTTTGGCTGATCGTTAAGTCCGTAAAACGGACCAGGGTAGCCACATTTGGCAAAATATTGCCAAATAATTCTTGTCGCCAAGAGTGATTGGGTTAAACTGCATTCCAACCATTTAATTTACCGGATGAATTAATTAATTTTAGTTACTTTTAACGTTTTTATGTATTTCACTTGGTGTGTTTTTCTGTGTGTGTGTATCAGTGTGTCATCCAATTTTCTATCGTTAAATTAACCAACTTCCCATCAAGCTAGAGCTCTGAAATTTCGGGAACCGTTCTTACTTGCCTAACAATGCAATATTTAGATATTTGCGACCAGTTTTTACTAATATTTCAATAATTTTTCTTAATAAACTTTGCCACTATATAAAAACGTTGTTTTTAAAAACGTTGGTTTTTATCTCGAATTATTTTTCCTATTCCGGTCAGGTGTGAGGTCACATCTAAAATTCACGAAAAGTCCGTAACTTTCTTCCTTATCGATTTTTCGTCTCATTTCCAGCACCTTCGAGTATTTTCTATTTGTTGCCAAAGTCGCCCAGTTTCTCGCCAAATGGTTGCCAAATCCGCCGCCAAGCTGAAGGGGTCAGTTAATCAAACTCTCTTTTGCTAACTGGTGACATATCTGTGAATTAATCTTTTCCTAAAAGCAGAAGCGTTGCAGGGAAGTATCAATTCACGTTCGTAACACTATGTTACTCTGTTTATAAAAAAAGGTACAAGTTAATTCAAGATGCGTTCAGAAAAATGAATTAAAATACAATTATAAAAGCGTTTAGGGCTTAATCAACCGTATTTTTTTAAATTTCAATGATTTTCCCTCGAAAAAGTCAATTTTTTTTTTTTTTTTGAAAATAGCAGAATAACTAATTTTGAAAAACAGAATTTTAATTATTAAAATTTCCCATGTGAAGAATATTTTTTCGAAGAAAAAAGAAAACAAATGCATCACATTCGTGTACTGAACTTGCCTTTCATTAATAGAGATTATTAACATCTAACATATTCATGACATTTATATAATTTCTGAAAAAAGAATTTAGTTTAAAATATCACAATGAAAATAAACAACCGAAATTTTCACCGCATAGAAAATCAGCTTCTTTTTGAAGTACAAAGTAACTAATAATGCAAGTTAAAACAATTATACATTGCAGGACTTTGACTTTGTTTCTAGATCGCTGGAAATTGTTAATGAAAGAAAATGAGGAATATAATAGAAGCATTATTTTTTCTCTTTAACCCTTTTGCTATTTTCTCTACATGAAAGTATATGCCATGCGGGTAGTTTCAAATGACCCCATGGGATAAATATGCTTTGTATTAATATGCGTGTATTTCTCTCTGATATTTTTAATAACACTGACAGTTTAGTGTAATCTCATAAATAGTTTCAAGAAATTTTAAGCACGGAAAAATGCCTGTACCACAATTTATTGTCTCGCTGGCCGTATCAATGATAACGCTAAGGAAAGAAAATGCAAATGCTCAGAGGAAGAAAACTGGCAGACCATCAAATGCATCAAAACTTGTGAATGTGGGCGATCACTTGTCAACAGAACGCTCAACTCGCAAAAGATGTGTGCGCAATGTCAAAGATAGAAAGGGAAACAGAACAAAAACTGTATGCGCAGTGTGCAAAACTGAACTTTTCAAAAACCATTTTGCATTCCGTATCTTACATGAGTGCTTATAATCTCATTGAATATTTCGCAAAATATATCTTAATAATAATTCGAAATAAAAACCAACGTTTTTATATGGTGGCAAAGTTTATTAAAATATTAGTTAAAACTGCAAATATCTAAATATTGCATTGTTAGGCAAATAAGAACGGTTCCCAAAATTTCAGAGCTCTAGCTTGATGGGAAGTTGGTTAAATTAACAATAGACAATTTGATGACACACTGATACACATACATACAGACACACACCAAGTGAAATACATAACAACGTTAAAACTAACTAAAATTAATTAATCCGGTAAATTAAATGGTTGGAATACAGTTTAGTCAAACCACTCTTGGAGACAGGAATTATTTGGCGGTATTTTGCCAAATGTTGCTAAATTGGTCCGTGAAGCGGACTTAACATTCAGCCAAAAAAAAAAAAAAAATCGCCAACTTTGGCAATTATTCAAATTGCGCCAAGTGATTGGGCTAAACTGCATTATTTAAAAAAATATGAGTTAAAACTTGTCGCAAACGTCTAAATATTGCATTGTTAGGCGAGTACGAACGATTCTCAAAATTTCAAAGCTCTAGCTTGATGGGAAGTTGGTTAAATTAACGATCGAAAATTTGATGACACACACACACCAAGTGAAATTCAGAAAAACGTTGTAAAAACAGCTTAGCTTTCCATTGCATTTTCAATCGTTTTTTTTTTCAATATCTGTGGGACATATGTGTCCAACTAAAACGAATTTTTTTTATATTTTCAGCATATTATCAATTTTGTATTTTGTACTTGTATCGACATTTGTATTTTGTACTTGTATCGACATTTGTATTTCGACATTTGTATTTTGTACTTGTATCGACATTTGTATTGTATTTGAAGCGATATTTTTATTGAACTTGTACAGATATCTGCATCGTACTTGATGTATTAAAATACTTATTTTATTTTTTTCCCTCAGAAAAAAAAATATTTTTTTGGAAAAGCATTAAAACATAAAATACGAAGGTGGTTCAAAAAGTATCTGTTTTGACGACAGATGGCTTTGCTTAAGCAATTTGGTGATACCATTATGCTTCCATTTGTTATATGGTGCCAAAGTGAATCTGATTCGATGAATCTAACACTGGCTGGTTTTGATTGCTGCGTCGTCTATTTCTCATCGATATTTTGCGTCGAGCTGTACCGTCGATGAGATCTGGATTCCTCATTCTACTCCGGAAACCAAGCAACAATCAGAACAATAGGTTACTTTGGGTGAATTTGCTCTAAAGGAGGAGAAGACTGTCAGAAAAGCAACTGTGACGTTTTTTTTCGATGCGAAGGGCTTCGCTGGACAATACTACAAGGAATTGCCGCATTTCCATCTCTAATATTCCGTTAATAAAATTGATACTTTTTGAACCAACTTCCTAATGTTAATGTTTGCTTCGTAAAATATCTTGCAGGTAAACTAAGAAGATGTGACAGTGCAATATTTCATATTTTGAATCAGTGTATAATACTCAGCTTTGACTATATTTCTAGAAAAATAATTTTCATGAATGAATATGAGAATTATAAGAGGAACATTATGATTTTTCTTTCATTTTTAAAAATTCGAAGCCTATTTCTCTCTTTGTCTCTCTGTGTGTATGAAGAGATAGATAACAGGCATGTTACCGTAACAGAGCCTTTCGAACATTGAGAGTTAAATTTTGTTTTTGAAAACATTCTTCAAATAAACCAAGAAAAATAATTATGCGGTATTTCATATTTGCTAATTTGACAAATTATTCGTACATTTTTAAATATAAAAATATTTCCCAAGACTTCCTCATTAATCAAAAATATTGCTTTACAGAATAGTCAGCATCAAGTACAATTAAGAATCATTTTGCTCAGTTTAACTCGGAGGGAAAAAAAGAATTACTTTTGAGACTGTAATTGGTTTTTATGCATTCCTAGTCCTCGTTTTATAATTGAACGCATTTAATAACGTATGAATCACTCGCAGATGTTAAAATGGAAAATGAAAAACGATAATAATTTCTTTCGCGCGCATCAGTAAACACCGAAATTAACTTCTCATACGATCATTTTTATCTATTTCAATATCGTAATCGTTACTATTTTGGCATCTTTTTTTCCATGTGATTCGCCAACGAAGTTTATTTTTCATTTCGTGATATTATAGATCTTTTTCTTGAATTAATACTTATTAGGAATACTTTATTCTAGTGTCATTTTATTTTTAGAAACCATTTTTCATTACGATGGATACGAATCATTTATTTAAAAGTTTTTTTTTTTTTTTAAATGATTCGATAGTTAGAATATGCACAATTTTTGGATATGTTTTGGAAACAATCTTTGAAAGGAAAAATTTATAATGCTGTATTCTTTACTAATGCAAAATTATTGTGTATTAACATTTTTATGAATTTTTTTTTATTCTGAAATATGTTTTTTTTTTAAATAAATAGATATTTTCACCAAAGAATATCATTTATTTTTATGTTCCGCATATGAGTTTATGAAAAGGGTTTTTCTCAAAACGTGTCTTGCATGTGATTAAAGAGAGAATGTTCCCTAGTCTTATAAATCACAAAATAGGGCGCCATTTATCAAAGAAAATGTGTTTCTTTTTCTTAATTCAGAGAGAGAAAAGAATTTTGATTTTCAAATGGGGAAAATGAAGGAAAAACTGAATTTTGTAACACTTCCGGAAAAAGTAAGCGACATTCTGGTAACAGTTTCATAATAAAATAATCCAATCATATTAAATATCACAAAATGAGATAAAAATATCTAAGGAAATTGAATAAAATTTAAAAACAAATTTAACACTTATATAAATTCAAATGAAAAATTATGGTTGTTTAAATTGTCGAAATAAATTATTTGAAGTAAAATTTCAAAATTTCGCTTCTGAAAAATTTATAATGATAAACCGCTATCATATTTCTATAATATTTACAGCAATATTAATTTATTATAATTTTTCACAACAAAAATTAACATCAAAGCTCATCTCTATATTCAATAAACGAATTTAAATTGATTTGAGGGACATGACATATCATAATTAACCTTTTTTTACAGAAGGTTAGTCATATTTTATCTTTAACAGGTTTAAATAAATAAATAAGGTTAAACAATTGAAGTATGAAGTGTTCCAATGCTCAAACAGGGCAAATTAGTTACTGTATAGTAAGCAATGTTCATTCCATTTTTATTTATTAATTAATTTTTGTTCAAAATAGAAGGTACTCTGATAAACCTTAACATTCATATAAAAAGTTATAACAAATATCTAAGGAGCAATGAATTCTAAACGAAAATTTCGAATGAATTTTAAAAAAATGAAATAAAACTCGACTGATCCCAAAATATATAATCATGAAAGAGTTTAGAAATATTAAGTGTATAAATTCTGTAAGTACTCAATAACAAATGAAACTCAAAATAATAATAATAATAATAATAATAATTCGTTTAGAGCTGCAACGATTTTGAAATCGAATACCAAATCTTTGGTTCAAACGTTCCGTAAATGTATTTCATGGCAACTATTTTCAATAAAGTAAAACAAAATCCAAGACATATGAATTTTTGATTGATTTTTGATTTGATTGATTTTGTTTATTAACGTCACCTTTAGAAGCAACACGAGGGCTCTTGGTGACATACTACGCAATTTTCAAACTCGGTCAAATGACGAGGATGATACATGAGCTGGAACCAGCCTCTCTAAACTTACACAACGCTTTGGTTTGGTTTTATTAACGTCGCAATAGAAGCTACACAATGGCTTTGGCTGCGGACCTCGTAATTTTGAACTTCGATCAAATGACGAGGATGACACCTGAGATGGTACCCACCTCTCAAACCTTCCACACCACTCCAACGGGGGGACTTTGGGCCCCGAAAGAATCAACGTGCATCAGCTCCGGTCACACGGTGAGTCCTTAGTGGCATCAGGGCTCAACAAGCGACTCAACGAAAACCGCCTCCACGAGTCCGAAACCATGACCACTAGTCTTCTTCGACTACACAACGCTTTGGACCTCGACCAAATTTAAACGCGCGTCAGCCTCGCTACATAGTGAGTCTTTAGCGGCATCAGGGCTCGAAACCTCAACTCGACGAAAACATCCGCAACCGTGACCTCCAGCTTTTTGGGATTTAAATGTAAGGGTTGGATACGATTCACTTTTTATCTGAAAGTAAAATGTTTCAGTTTAGACTTTGTTGAAAGAGATCACTTTTAAAATCTCACTTTCATTAACATTAACTGTACATTCAACCATTTTTATTGGTGAAATTTTAAGAGTTGTAAAACTTTTCTCTTGCATAAGTGATTTCCGTAATATTTAAAAACAATGTCGAAAGAGAGTATTAACGCAAAAAATCCATATCGATGTTGGAATTCATATTATTGTTCAATTAAATTATTGCTGGAACTCGTGTTTCGTGACCGTTAACCTAGACTACAACGAGTTAATGGGATGCGACTGTACAAGAAATTTATAGGAAATAAAAAATACATTTTTAGAGATGCATTTATACCCCAAATGTTTCAGATGCCTTAAAAATAAAACAAAAGGAATGAAATAAAAAAAAATAGAGCTTTTATAACCTCGGTGACATTAAAAATGTAAAATTCCGGCAATTTTTTTAAGTTATATATTTTTGTATATATTTTTGACATCATTTTACCATATGCATTATTTATCAGTATAACATTTAATTTTAAACACTTCAATATTTTTCTGTGACATTTTGATTCATTGCAAAATGATTAAAATCCAAAAAAGCTTATGTTATACTTGCGACCGCATAAAACCCAGTCATCGATTGATTGATGAGGGTTGTAGGGCAACAAAGGCCATTGTCCCTAAAACCCAGTCATTTCAGGTTATATTTTTGTTTTCACATTGTACAAAAGTTTGATTGATTGGTTTTATTAACGTCGCACTTAGAAGCGACACAAGGACAGCTGGCGATGGACCTCGGAATTTTGAACCTCGGTCAAGTGACGAGGACGACACCTGAGCCGGCACCACCTCTCGAAACTTTCCCACCACGCCAACGGGAGGACTTAGGGCACCGTCAGATTTAACGTGCATCAGCCCAGGCAACACGGAAGCTCTTTTGTGGTATAAGGCTCGAACTCATGACTCGAAGAGAACTGCCGGCCGTTAGTCCGTGACCATGACCACCAGGCTACGTGAAAACACACAATATGTACTACAGAGTACATATTGTGTGTTTTTACGTCATGTACAGTAATTAAATGCACATGAGATTGAATTTTTCCATTTAAATAAAATAGTTGTGAATAATATGAGATCTACATGCCTACTACCTGTTAGTCGGAGTAGAACTCGATCGTAAATCGAGGATTCCATGTTTAATTCAAAAATAAGATGTCAATGTTTACTTGTAAAAATAATGTGCCTTACAAAGGAAAGCTGAAACTGCGGATGGTTCATTTTTAATGCATGGCTCATGGGAAATTACAAACAATTCAAATGTTCTAGAAATTTCGACTTAATTGCTGGATATTATGAGTTAAATTAGCTAGTAAAAATTACTAACAAAAATTGAAATACAAGAATAGACCAATTTTACAGAATTGAAAGCTGATTTAAATATAAAATAAACGCTTTTTATTATTCCAGCACGTTCGGGACCACGGCCATGCCGGTTTGACGATTTTGCTAGATTATCGAGCGTAACAATAGTTTTAAAGGGAATAACAAAAGATATGTTACTCTTGTTAAAGTGAGTGAATGTAAAGTTTATTGGCGCAAGAGCCAGATATGGCTATGCTGCGCCAAATAAGATTAAACTGTGGTCTAGACGGGAAGTTGAAAAAAAAGGTAAAAATGGTTGACAAGAAGGAGGGTCGAAAATAGAGAAGGATCGCTAGGGTATCCCGGGAGTGCGTCACCCGTGTTTACCAAAGACAGTAAACCCCATGGGAAAGAAAAAGATCACTAAAGTGCCTCGGGGTCATGATTCCCGTACTTTACTGAAGAAGGCAAGTCCCTGAGGTCCCCTGATATAATCCCCAGGGGCAGGGTGCCCGGCTATACCCCCAGACGCTGGGTACCCATTTTAGTCGCCTTTTACGACATGCATGAGCTACAGTGAGACTATTCTGTCATCCTCGGTCTTACTCTTGTTAAAAACAAATTTAAGCAATTAGAACATTATAAAATGTGTTTAAGTACATTTTAAGCCTGTGTAGACGATATAAGCATCCGACAAAGTATTTCGCTTCATTCCAGTATATACAAAATTAAATTCAAATAATGAACAATAATTTAGTATAATAGTCTTATATTGATAACAAAAAAAGCGCATAAGAGAATGTAATACAATACAGTGATGTTTAAAACAAATTGTGACAAGCTAAACTGTGACATGAATGAGTGTTATTGTTTGTATATAAAAGTATCTGATTGCACGTTGTTTCCGTGATTCGTACGATTTTTCCAAAATATAATTTCAAATTTTACATAAATTGATGAGTTTTGCAGAGTAATATTTTTTTGTTAGATTCGATAAATCTTATAAATACGTCAAAAGCCTGTTCCCACGAAACTTAAGCTTCATCTTCATCCGTTTCGAACTCCTGAGCCTAGGCTTCTTACGGGTTAATTTTGTGAACCCACAAGAACTAAACCCGAATTCAAACGAAAAATTCCGAAAGCGAACTCTTGATCGATGTATAAATGTGTCAAACCATCGAATGCCGGATGAAAGAGTGCTTATAATATAGTTCAATTTTTGATTTGCTTATTTTTTAAATATTTGTGTCCTTATAATTACTGAAATTAGCATACAATAACAGTTTAAAAACTGCGTGCATGTATAAATATCAAAGCATTTAATATGTTATTTCATATGATTTTTATCAAACTTTTTTAAAAAAATGTGTCCATGAATATAAAAATTAGTTAATTTCCTCACGTTCTGAGGGTTCTAAAATTGTAAACTGTATCTTTGGAGATCTTACATGTAACAAATTTGGCCATGCTTGGTGTTTTGCGTTGAAAAATTGCCAAAAAATTACAGAAAGTCATTTCTAAAGTTAAAAGGTCACTGTGAGAAAGTCGCTTCTAATTTTAAAGAGAAAGTACTTAGATTTTTCAGTAATATAAAAGAACCTGTCTTATACATAAAAAAATTTTCGATTCTGTCTTGAGAAAATTAGCATTTTCTTAAAATAAAATGTTTAATACTCTTTTATACGTAGTTAAAAAACTTCAACGTAGAAAAATATTGGGGAAAGATTTCGTCTGACAACGTGTCACGTGATCTTATATTAAAAGTTCATTCTGCAAGTTTTTATTTCAATGTGTGTCAGAACCGATCTAAGCGAAAAGGGGGAAAGTGCAATAGATTCTTCGGTCAGTGGCGTCACCATGAAATTGAGTAGGTACCCATCAGACAGACGCCATCAAAATGGCTCACGATAAAATCTTCACACAAGGTTTTATTATTTTTTTAACCAACAAAACCTCTATAACTAGTACGAGGGCAAACCATTTTTCTAACTTCTTCCTCATATCTGGCATGACATACATGGATGTAACCTTGAAGACGCGAAAGTGTAACGCGTTTGTTTCTTCTCATTTGAAAGTTCGTGTATTCACTCACCAAGTTTAAAAAGTTGTTGAAACTTCGGATTTCATAGCTTTCAGATGGAAATGTATAAGAATTAGAATTTGAATTTAATAAGAAAGAAAATCAATACGTGTAGTTACGAGTAAATACAATTAAACTATGCGCCTGTAAATATTATTTTTAAAATATGCAGTCGTCACAAAAAAAAAAAAAAAAAAAAAAAAAATACTCGTTTCCCTATAGAAAATTAAGAAGACAATTTTTGAATATTTGAGAGGAATGTTAAACCTATGGAATTGATGCAAATTTTTTTTCAAACATTCACTATGTATTTTATTACAATGTAATAAAGGGCAACTAAAAGAATAGCAATTTTAAGGACCTAGACAGTTACAAAAAATTACTAAAAAATACATAAAAATAATTTCGAAAATGAAAGAAAAATTGCAGTTGGGTAGAAAAACCTTTATCAATTTTTAATTCTTTGGTAAGTACAATACTGCATGACAATCAATACAATTCGAATATCTCTGTTACTCGATTTGTCTGTCATCTTATATAGTCACCGCGGTATTCTAATGGTCACGGTTGCGAATTCGGCGTTCTTTCCGTCGAGTCGTGTGTTCGAGCCTAGGAATCACTGAAGACCCGTCGTATAGCGGGACTGATGCGTATTAAATATGTCGAGATCCCAAGTCCTCCCATTGGAGTGGTGTTGAATTTTGGAAAGGGAGGTGCCAACTCAAGTGTCATCCTCGTCACTTTATCTATATTCAAAATTACGTGGTCCGTCGTCAATAGCCCTCGTGAAGCTTCTAAGTGCGACGTTAACAAATGATCAGTTAGTCAAGTCATCTTATACATTATTCTAACCGCAATTCACAAGTTCAAATTAATTCCAAACACAGGTAAAGTAATTAAAATAGACACACTAATACACATAAGAAAGTTATCAATTACTTTTTCAAAGCCTTATTATTAGGAGCTCTCTCTACTAAGAGGGAAAAGAAGGGGAACACTCTTTACTAGTTTATAGTCCCTCCGCGTGGATACTAACAACTTCCATAAAATATCAAAGATTACTCTCGCTGAGATACGATGCGAGTAAATTCACACAATGGAAAAACTTCAACCAGTCAGCGTCGGGTCCTAGTTCCTACAGATCACACAGACACACAAGTAACTCCCGCGCACTACTTAAAGCCCTCTCACTTTTCCTACTTTTCAACTACCGTTACTTTTCTATTTGAAATTCAATTTTCTGTCGCTAATATAAGACTTGATTATATCTACTCATTACATCTCTAAAGTTTATTTAATTTGCGTAACCACGTTTCATTTGTTTGGAAAGAAGCTGGAAACTTAAATATTAAGTCAGAAAGACCCCCCCTCCCCCCAGATGTTAGTAAAGAGAAGTTTCGCAAATATCCTATATTCCACTATCCTATCCTATGTTCTACAATTGAGAATGTAATTAGAAATCCCGATGAATGAGAGCAATATGTTCAGGAATTCCTAGTTGATGAAGTCTTAATGGTATTATAACCGTTACAATAAAAATATCTTAATGATAGTATAACCATTACAATAATAATTATTATCCACATTACAATACCAAATGTTGACACCATAATTTATAAATACCAGTTACATAAAAAAGATTGGTATAATCTATTGATGCAGAAGACGTTATTTTAACTGGTTATGCATCAGAAGAAACGATTTGCAGAGAATTTCACTAGAGATAGTTTATATCTTTAGCCTCCATTTACATGTTAAATTCTGGATTCAGCTTATTAGAGGGTATATTTCTCGTGTGAAAAATATTGTGTTACGCTTAAAGTAAGCCTATTTTTAACATTTATATTCAATTACTATAAATTTAGTACTTGCGTTTTGTTGAGAAAAGTGTAATACGTAAAGATTTACTTTATTTCATAGCAGAACAATGATTGCATTTATCTTACAGTATATTTATTTTAATTATTTATCCCTAGCTTTTAATTTCTATATCTGAACAGAATATTAAGGATAGATTTAATAGTTTGTCGAGCACATCAGTATGTTATCGTCTGCTTTTATTTGGACATCTGAAAACACTAATTCAATTCTTCTACCTCGAAATCGTTTGCTTTTATTCATTTTGTTGTTCAGATTAACATTATTTTTGCACTTTAGAATGTTTTGTATAGTAGGATGGATTTTTGTAGGATTAATAAACATTCCAAAAAAAGAAGAAAAAAAAAGATTTTGGTAGATTTCTCTGTTCCAGTGTGTACTTTTCTTTAATTTAACAATTCTACTAACTTTTTACAACGTTTTTCTGAATTTCACTTGGTGTGTGTGTGTGTGAGTGTGTCATCAAATATTCGATCGTTAATTTAACCAACTTCCCATCAAGCTAGAGCTTTGAAATTTTGGGAATCGTTCGTACTCGCCTAACAATGCAATATTTAGACGTTTGCGACAAGTTTTAACTAATATTTCAATAGTTTTAATAAGTCAAAATATTCTTTCCTCTAGGCGTTTTTAGGATTGAGGAAAAAATTTCTTCCCCCCTCTGGGAACTCCGGGCACTCCCCACGCCACATGAGGCCTCGTAAAACTATTGTACTCACAAAGGGGAGATACTATCTCCCCTTTACTATCTCCGAGACAGTAAGGGTTGCTGACTTTTAGTCAGTGATCATTCGCAAGAAAGAAAGTTTCCAATATTTGGCACTGTGTCTTATCACAATAATTTTTTCTGAATTCTGGTTCCCATTTTTTTTTAATAGAATGACTTACAAACTTTCAAATGCATGTTTTGATTTTATGAGTATTATGAATTTTTTAATACGCTCACAAATGTCTCTTTTTTAAGTAAATTTTAAAGTTAAAAATAACTAACAGTTTTAACTAATATTTCAATAAATTTCTTTAATAAACTTTGCCACCATATAAAAACGTTGTTTTTAAAAACGTTGGTTTTTATATCGAATTATTTTACAAATAATTTCTTTCGTAGGTGTAATTTTTACGTAAATAAATAAATTATTTTACGAGTATACTTTAATAGAAAATTATTTCTTAGGGATTTGAATGTTGGAGATATATTTACCTAAGTATGTTTACAAGTTTTCTCTGTAGATGGCAAACAAATTTAGTGATTTTGTATGGAAATATATTTCAGCTTAAAACCCGACTTTTCACCATCCAAATAAATATCAAATTTCATGGTGACCACTTTATCGGATGTCTACTAAGATTTTGGTAAAGAGATTCCAGAAGAATTTTAGTTAAACTTCCAAGAGAGAGAAAATCTCGAAATATTTTTAAAAAATTAATTTTACGTAGGTTTTGTTTAATTTTTTCCATAATACAAAGCAAAAGTACAATTTCAATCAAAACAAAACAATAAACTTATTATTAATATTTTCACAAAAATAATACAATTCAATATTTATTTATGTGAAATAAGAAAAGATTTTTTCCGCAGAACTCTTTCTCGATTATAAAATGAATCAGGAATCAAACATTTCACAAATATAAAAAATATTTTTGTCTTTAAAAAACATACGATAAAAATTCAAAATAATGGTTGTTGATTAAACTTAGAAAATAGCCTTTTTTGTAATAAAAATATTTTTTTTATTTTCTTGTATTCACAAAATTCAAAAAACGATCAAATAAAAATTTATACCCTTCCACAGCAATTTTCAGCAAAAAAAAAAAAAAAAAAACCTTTTTTCTCCCATTTTTTTTTTTTGTGAAAACGTTTAACAGATTGTACGATATTTTTCACAAACTCTAACGTTGAGTTATTCACAAACTTCCCTTTAACTAAAATCTGGGTTTACTTTCTGACATTTCAATTTTCAATTCCTTTCCAATCAAAGGAAACGCAATGTACGCAGATTAAATTGAATTTAAGAAGTGTAATAAATAACTTTGGAGGTGTTACATATATAAGCGAAGGAGAACTGAGTATTGGAGTTAGTAGTGAGTAATTGGAAGTTGGCGTGTGTTAGAATTAGCAGTTAAACTAGTGACGGTAAATGATCGACTTTGATCAAAGGTCTTTTGTGGAGTGAATTTATACAGAAAGAAGTTCGAACCTTCAGCCTTAGTAACATTACTTACTCGATTTGATTTAATTAGATTGTTTATTAATGTCGCACCGGGAGGTAACAGGAGGGTCATTAGCGGTGGATCTCGTAATTGTGGTCAAGTGATGAGGACGACATATGAGCTGGTACCTCCCTCTCCAAACTTCCACACCACACCAACGGGAGGATTTGATACCTCGACCAGATTTAACGGCAGGTCTTAAATGGCATCAGGATTCAAACCCACGACTCGAAGAAAACAAAGCGTGTCCGCGACCATGACCACTGTGGCCACTATTACTTACTCGAACACAAGTGCGTTTAAACTTAGATTATTATTCTAAATTATAAATCAGTCGCGTTGATGGTTAGAAGACTGATAGAGAAAGCGATCTTGTATGAACATTTTGAATGAACTGTTAAATTCACACATACAAGATTTTATGATATGTAATTGTTTATTAACGTCGCAATGAAAAGCAACATCAGGGCTTTTGGCGGCTGTCTTCCGCCATTTTGAGACTCGATCAAGTGAAGAGGATAACAACTGGCTGTGCCCTCTCCAGTCGTTAGAGACATCAGGACTCTGATCCACGACTCGACGAAAAGAACGCCAACAGCGAGTTTGCGACTATGACCAATGGGTTATTATGGCCACAGATTTTATGAATTAATATAGTTGTAGCAGGTCCTAAGACTTAAAGTTCAGAGGCATCGCAAGTTTACATATTCAACAGATATCTTTCATCCTCAATTTTATCGGGTTTTTTTTCTCCCGCTTGTTCTTCCGTTCTTAAATCATGAGAGTAAAATCTTGTTACTTCGTTGCTTTCCTTTAACTAATAAATTATGTTTTTCACCTTTTGATAATTCAGCAAGACCTTTGCACTATCTCTAATACATCTCGAATGTTGTGATTTACCAGTTAGCAGTTTTGTCCGTATCCCATACGGGTTACGCTTCCCGTGCGCACGTTACTATTTTCAAACCTCACGTTTCTTATTACACGAGTAATTTACTCTAGTTCACTTTTTGATTCAGGTATTTGAATGATAGGCATTACTGACCCATAGAACAATCTATTTCGGGTTTTCCTTTTTCTTATTATGATTTGCTTCGTAGTGAAATGCGCACTTTCGTTTGGATATTGTAAAATACATGTTATATTCGTTCAGATAAGCTTCAAGAAGAAAATCATTGTACTTTTATTCGCTTATTATGAAAAATTAATTTCTGAGCTTTCAAGTTTTATTTTATGTAGTTCACGTTCGTATATTTCGTGTGAACCAAAAATGGATGATTAACTGACAATAGTAGCATTGACTGTGGAAGTTCTGATCACAGCGACTATGAATATCTGCTAATCAAATTCCGAAGGTCTTCAGATCTTCTGGGGGTGATGCCGAAGTAAGTTCGGATGAAAATATTGAAGAGGTTCGCAGTTTTCGAGGAACTGATGCGAACAAATCTTCAACTGCTCCAACAAGGCTTCCATTTCTTGGCACTCCATTCATTCACATGGATGAATTGCAAGATTCACATGCTTGACATTTCATTTATTGAATGAAATGTCAAGTTATGAAGAATAAGTTAACGATTCATAACAGCCAGTGTGAGGAAAGTCAACATTAAAAGGACAATGATTATTTTTACGATTCTGTGTATATATATTTATATAATTTATTTTAGGGCAATAAATGATTTTTTACACTTATTTTATTTATACATACGGTTTTTTTACGATATAGGCAAATTAAAAATATAGAAATTTTAGAGACAGTTTTTTTGAAATTTCTAGAAAGACTAAGAAATAAACATTAGGAAACAAATGAATATAAGAGCTTGATTATCTGATTGGGAAAAAAATAATACTTAATGATATTGCTTTTTTCCAACATTTAAAAAAAGGGGGGGGGGGCATAGCTAATGATCATGTTCGCAAATTTGCAGCTGGCGTAATTTCCGTCAAGACGTGGGTTTGAGCACTGATGCCATTGAAGACCCTCCGTATAGCGGGATGCACGTCAAATCTGCCAAGGCCACAAGACCTCCCATCGGTTTGATAGAGAAATTTGGAGAAGGAGGATTCAGATCAGATGTGTTCCTCGTCACGTGAGCGAGGTTCAAAATTAAGAGGTCCGTCGCCAGTATATATAGCCCTCGTATTGCTTCTAAATAGAACTGCGACGTAATAAACAATTTATATTGGTGTGTAAACAATATCTATGGGTAAAAAAAACCTTACAATACATGTAACGCATGTAAAATAATTTTTACTTCATGCATGATGGCATTAATATATTCAAGACAATCGATTTTGAGACTTGAAATATATGATAACATTTTAACAAAAAAAAAAAAAAAAAAAAAAAGGAAATTCTCGAATTTTTCTTCCCTTTTTTAAATTTGTTTTCCAATGCTGTATACCAGATCAATCATTCGTATGTAAATCTTACTGCTATGTATTTGGCTTAGAACTAGCTGTGGAACGATTCCAAGTGTTTTTAGCAGTTTTTTGTTTTGCTTTGTTTATTTGATGAAACTTCAGTAAAGCTTGTTTCCAAAACTATTTCATTTTTTAAGATTATCTTTTTAGTAATTTAGAAATTTTCGT
Source organism: Nephila pilipes (assembly GCA_019974015.1). Lineage (NCBI taxonomy): Eukaryota > Metazoa > Arthropoda > Arachnida > Araneae > Nephilidae > Nephila > Nephila pilipes. The sequence goes on along the minus strand of BMAW01020911.1, from coordinate 1,725,775 downwards.
TTTGTTTATTTACGTTTTTATATAAAGATAAGAATGAATTTTGAAGTAATTCTATTAAATTTGCCGAAAAAGCTCTAAGATTTGTATTCATTGTATAATGCGTAATTTAAGCTACCATAGCTTTAAATATAAGATATACAACAAGGGTGGACATTTATAAAGCAGATGAGAGTCGAATTTCGTTTTTCATAAGCAGCCACACATCAGTTTTACTTTAGTATTAAATACACAAATCCAAATTTAATTTTTATATATATATATACACAAGTTTTAAATTATATGTAAAGTATAAGTATATAAGAAAATAGGAAAGAAAGAATTCACAAAATAATTATTTTAAAAATTTAGTAGCAAAAATAAACCTGGAATGATTTCAAAATTTATAATAATATTGACAAAACAATGGAATTAAACATTTTTATATTATTATTTTAATGTTTTTGCAGAGCCAATTTGATTAGCAGTTCAAATATATATATATTGCATTTTTACCTCTTTGAATTTCTCTTTAAAATGAATATAGCAAATAGGAAATATTTAATACTATTGGAGATGATCAAGCAAGTGGAAGAATTCCTTCTTCAAATGTGGCAGCAGTAGCCAAGTGGTCATGTTCGCGGTCGACGATTTACATCAGTGAGTGAGTGAACGTAAAGTTTATTGGCTCAAGAGCCAGATATGGTTATGCTGCGCCAAACAAGATTAAACTGTGGTCTAAACGTGAAGTTGAAAAAAAGGTAAAAAGTTGTTGACAAGGTGGGTCAAAAATAGAGAAGGATCGCTAGGGTATCCCGGGAGTGCGTTACCCGTGTTTAACAAAGACAGTAAATACCATGGGAAAGAAAAAGATCACTAAGGTGCCTCGGGGTCATGATGCCCGTACTTACCTAAAGAAGGTAAGTCCCTGAGGTCCCCTGATATAATCCCCAGGGGCAGGGTGCCCGGCTATACCCCCAGACGCTGGGTACCCATTTTAGTCACCTTTTACGACATGCATGAGCTACAGTGGGACTATTCTGTCATTCTCGGTCAGACGATTTACATCAAGCCGTGGGTTTGAGCCTTGATGCCACTAAAAAATCGCTGTGTAGTCGGGGCTGATGCAGGTTAAATTTGTCGAGGCTTAAAGTCATCTCGTAGGCGAAATTTCAAAGTTAGGAGAGGGAGGTACCGGTTCAGGTTAGGACCTCGTAATTTTGAACCTCGTCACTTGATCGTGGCTCAAAATTACGAGATCCATAGCCAATAGCCCTCGGGCTGCTTCTAGAGCGAAGTTAATAAAACCAATCAACCTTTCTTCAAATACATTGAATGGAATTATGGATTAAAAGCATTGTGAAGAATTTCATCTCAACCTTATGCGACTTTGGTAGCTGATAGGCCATGAGACTGTGACAGAGATATTAATGGCGCAAGAGCCAGATATAAGCTGCGATCTAGACATCTGAAAAAAGTTAAAAATTGGTAGACAAGAAGGATAGTTGAAAATAAAGAACGATGGTTAGAGTATCCCAGGGGCTCGTCACTCGTATTTACAAAAAGACAGTAAATCCCATAGGAAAGAAAAAAGATCACTGGAGTGCTTCGGGGTCATGGTGTTCGTACCTACCTAAACTAGGTAGGCCCCTGAATTCCCACAACATGGAGGATCTGTCCCCTGATAAAATTCCCAGGGATAAGGTGCCTGGTTATACTCCCTGATACTGGGTAGTGTAAAGACTTTCATCACCTAATTAACGAATCCTAGGATAGATGGCAGCACAAAGCCGCCTCTTGATACTGATGTGATGCGGCCGTAACCGGTTTTTACTGGTAGAAACGAGTTTCCGAAAATTGGCGCCATTCCTATCCGTCGGGACCAAAAAGGAATGTTGAGAGTGGTAGATAAGAGTAGAACTGTGAAGTTTTCCACGAAGCTCTAGTGTTGAGTGCGTGCGTGTTACAGTAGTGAAATGTTTACCTTAACAATTCTAAATGTTTTATGTGTTCTGTAATATCCGTCTTCTTGTGCTGTTCTGTGACGTCGTTTGGCAATAAATTTAATTTTAAAGAATAAAGCTTATTTATTTCGAGTTGAACCCGTCACAGTAGCCATTTTAGTCGCTTCTTGCAACACGAATGAGCTACATTGCCGAGTAATAATGATCGCAAGCTCTCGGATGACGTCATTTACGTTCAGTCGGGGATTCAATTCATTATGCTACTGAAGACCCGTCGTGTAGCGGGATTGATAACATTAAATCTGTCGAGGATCTAAAGTCCTCGGGTTGGAATGGTGTGGAAGTTTGGAGAGTGGAGTGCCAGCTTTAGTTTCCCCCTTGTCACGTAGCTGAGGCTTTAAATAATGAAGTCCGTTGCCGATAACCCTCGTGTTGCTTCCGAGACGGTAATAAGCAATCAATCTCTCCCTCATATACACAGAATGCTACGAATAAGTCACTCCTCTAATTAAAAATTCATATATTTTATTGACATTATGTTGGATGATATTCAGCTAAAAAAGGCGAAAAACTTAATCACTCTTACGATGATCTGGAGAAGATGCATATATGTATGTCAGATAATAGGAAATAATTGTCGAATTGCGAAGAGTCGATTTTTCAACAGCTTAGTGAAAGAGTTAAAACACACACACACACAAAATTATATATTGAAATATATTGTATGTTTAAATGTATAAAATAATAATGAGATCAAATAAAAATTATATCTCTCATCATAATTAAATTTATCTGTGATTGGTCTAAGGGTACTATTGATTAATTGTTGTGAATTAACTACTTAACAGTTTATCTTCAGAGTCGCTCGGGCTAATGTCCTTTTGATTCTTGCTTCAACGAGAATTCGACCATCTTTGTATTTGCTGGCACGGGTCGTTGACATGTGCTTCGATTGTAATCTGCACCATAAATTTCGTTTCTCTTTTTGCAATGTTTGTTCATTTTACTAGTGAAAAATAGTTATTACCCAAATGTAAGATTCGGGTGATGACACCGATGAGAGAAGGGGGGGAGGGGATCAGTTGCTTTAATTAACATCACACCAGAAGAAACACGAGAGCCATTGGAGAAGGACATCTTAAACCTGAACCTTAGTCAAGTGACGAGGACGACACCTGAACTGACAACTCCCTCTCCTAACTTCTACACCCCGCCAACGGGAGGACTTGGGAACTCGACAGATTTAACGTGCATCAATCCTTTCTGTACGGAAGGTCTTTAATAGCAACAAGGCTCGAACACACGACACGACGAAAACCGCCGGCCGCGAGTTCGCGACCCTGACCACTTGGCTACCGTGGCCACGACACCGATGAGGAATTCTCGATTAGTAAATCAAGAAGTGGTAGTGAGCCTGAAGACGATTTGTTGGAATCTTTGGATGACTGCCATTTAGAGAATTTACAATCAGGCCAATTAGAATTTAGAATCATGTCATTCAGAGAATTTGTTTAAGTAAATTTGAATAGTCCAAAGCCTGCTCTTACAAGAATTCCATTTACCATTACACACTTAGAGTAAATTTTCCGATTAGGTAGTAATATATTAAAAATGTCTTAAAAAATTGTTAAATTTTATAAAATCAAAATTAAACAAAAAATATGATTTTGAGTCACACTACACGTAAAAAATTGATCTGTTAAGTAGTTAAAACTTCAATAAAAATAGCAAGAAGACTATCGGTACAGAACCTCATAATTCTGCATCATGGTCAGGAGACGAGGATTACACGTGAACTGGCATGCAACTGTCCTCTCAAGATGACAATTACCACAATTGCTGAAAGCTCGAATCTCCTTTTAATTTTGGACTTGATATTATTATTTTGCACTGTTCTTCAAAGGACAATAAAGAGCAAAGTCTAGTGAGTCGTAGGTTCGAATTTCAATTCCAGTCTTTTCAGAAAATAACTCGCAGAAACAACAGACTAAGGTATAATAGAAGTTAAAATGCCTCAAATTTAATAAAACTGGTTTTATGTGACACGATTAAAAAGTTCATTAGTACAGCTGCACTCCTCGTCGCGCCTAACAGAGGATGGTAATGACGAGGTACTTTGCCAAATATATTGTCAGGTAGTTCTGTTGCGACTATATAACCCGACAGTAGGAATGTGTAAAACCCTGACGCATCATGTAGATCAGATGTGTAGCGTGTAGGTCAGATGGATCAGTTTGTTACTTAGGCCAATTTAAAAACATTCTCTTTTATTACAGAATTATTTTTATTATTAAGTAAAATATGTTATCAAATCCGTAGTTCAATTTAAGTCACAAAATGTACCTCAATTTATTAATTTTTAATGAAAATTGGCTGAGACTTACTGACAAAACAGTCTGAAAATGTTACATATCTTAATCGCCACAATATTAACAAAATATTTCTTCAATGCTTTAACATAGAGAAAGTATTTCTTACATTTACTAGTATGCATCGCGCGACTTATTGATTTTGTAGTCGATGTGACCTCTACTTATTAGGGGAAGAAGCAATTCTAGCTTATCGGTTTTTTTTTTTTTTTTTTTTTTTTTTTTTTTTGGAGGCTTGTATTTCGTTAATTTTTGTGCCACTAGTCGTGTCTCCTTACCTAAACATATATTTGCGTCCCGAATCATTAAGTCTCTTCCCAGGGTTAATATTTTTCAATTACATTAAAAAAAATTCTTCCATGAGCTCATATTGAAATTCATTTATTTCTTGTTCAAAATCTGCATACTGCAAATGATGAATTTTCAACATCGCCATCATTTAACAAACATTCATCAAAAGCTCGTGAATTAATTTCATTATTTCTTCGATATAGGAATCTTTTTTTCAATATAACTTAATTGTAAAACACAAGTAATCTATATCATTTTCATACACTGATTGACCGCCAATATCATAAGCAAAAACAAAAAAAACAAAAAAAAAAACTCTAAATGGGATGGACTAATCGAGATTGACGAGTCAATAATTTTTTTCCTCTCATCTTAGAGGGCAATGTCGCGGAATAATAACGCAATAAAATTTAACAGAGCGATGAAAAAAAATTTGCAATATTACATTTTACAAATACTTAGTTATCCAAAAACGGATTACTTATTGTTAAGTGGATTTATTTTACAGGATTATTATTTGACAGATCCTTCAAGTAATTCGCAAGCTCTTCACACTTTTACGTGGCCTTGGCAAAGTACTTGCCAAGGTCGCAGAGCTTTACTATCGAAGGCATTCATTATCGCCCTCTGAAACGATGAGTCTGTGGAACATCAAATGGAACTGGTATTCAGACGTCGCGTGCTAAGGAAGTTAAGAAAGTAAAGTACAGGTTGCCCTCGTCATTCAACCATGCTTTCAAAGCTATTGTTTAACTGCAAAGCAATGACATACAAACTTTAAATTTTTTTTTTTTCTTTTTTAATCTCATAGCATATTTGAACCTACAATACAATATCTACGGGAAACATCAATTGTGATGATCGAAATAATGTATATGCTTGTACATTTATTTATAGTTGCTAATATTAAAAACAAAAATATTTATGAATTAATAATTTGCAATAAACGATAGTAACAGTTGAAATTCTTTGAAAAATACATATTTATTTATTCTTTTTTTTTTTTTTTTAAATTTAAGATTTAAAGAAATACATATGTGTGAAATACACGAGTGTGAACTATCGCATTTTAACCTTCAGCTAACACATCGTGAATTTTTAATGTGATATTACTTGAATTGAGAATCTCTCCCAATGAATGAACGTGACTTTTGTAGAATAGATATTTGAAGTGTAATGAGTAGAATTGAGAAGCACATATACAAACAGTTGAATGCATAATGCGAAAGTTATTGTTTTTTTTTTTTCCATTGACTGTTTATCAACGTCAGTCTTAAAAGAGTTACAGATACGCCGCAGCAGCATCCAACCTACCTCCCCTCTTCTTTTGAAGGAAGTGACTCTGATTGGAACAATCATTCTCCAACCCACCTTCCATTCATCTGCGTTTTTCTCTTGTCGCAATTTAACGACATTTTTGCAATTTGTTTTTTATTTGTTTATGTTTCATATTCCTTACTACGTAACGCTGATACCAAAAAAGAATAGTCCAAGGTTATTGGATCTTGAAATAAAGTACATTGCCAAGTATCTTCAAAAGAACCATGAATGTTACTCACGAAGTATCTTGTAATTTTGAGCCACACTCAATTGACTAGGACGACATCTTAGCTGGCACCTCCTTCTCTAAACTTCCACACCATGCCAAGAGGAGGGACTTTGAGTTTCGACACATTTGAAGTGCACCAGTCCCGCTATACGACGAAAACAATGCCGCTCGCGACCATGACCACTCAGCCGCTACAAAGGTTGGTTGATTGGTTTTATTAACGTCGCACTGGAAGAAACACGAGGGCTGTTGGAAATGGACCTCGTAATTTTAAACCTCAATCCAAGTGTCGAGGACGATACCTGAGTTGGCACCTCCCTCTCCTACCTTCCACAGGAGGACTTTGAACCTCCACAGATTTAACGTGCATCAGCCCCGGCTACACGGCGAGGCATTAGTGGTCAAGGTTTAAACCTACGACTCGACGAAAACCGCCGGCCGCGAGTCCGCGACCAAGACCACTAGGCAACCGCGGTCACAACGAAGGTTGGTATTTTAATAAGTAGTAAAGATAGTGAGCTGAAGTTATCAATGTAACACATCCGTATCACACCTGTACAAAGTGAGAAACTTTAGGATTGATAATTGAGAGGAGATAACAAGGCCTAGGATTGGAACTATCACCTATAAATCTTCTTAAGCTCGCCCCCGAGTGTATTGGAAGATAAAAACTAAGTTATTCCATTAAATGTTAGATCAGTCTCGGAAAGGGAATAATGCCAAAGATAGGGAAGGTTAGAGATTGAATATGAATTTTTTGCAGTTCTGAATGAAATAATTTGGCTATCATCACTGTGTAACTTTCTATTCTTTGGACTGTTAAGTAGTTATGGTTTAAATAATTATTATTGACAGCAGAAAGATGTAATATTAGTCGTTACAATATTTAACGGGGGCGGGGTTTTTTACGAATATCTTCTCGAATTTGGATAAGTACTGCGGGCCATTAAAATTGTAACCACAAGAAGAAATTATCTGACGAACACCAAAATCACATGAAAGGAAGAGGAGTTTGGAATATGCAAATGATAAGTAATTCAGCGCATTTAGACGATGTAGGAGTGAGAAACGACATCTAAAGCGTTGATAGGTTGGAGTTTCTCAGAATATTGTGTTATGCCTCAAATAAGAAAAAATGCTTACCATCAAGTGTCGGAATTAGATAGAGGTAGGATCGTTGCCTATCGAAAGTGTGTATTATCGTTCCGTGATATTGCCCGTCGCACTGGTCGAAAACCAAACATTGTCATTGCAAATATGGAATCAATGGGTTGCTGATGACATGCAGGATCTCCACACCATGTCATAACTAACGCCCGAGAGGACAAACGTATTGTGAGGTTGGCCCAGCAAAACCATACAACCACATCACGATTCCTTACTCAAGAAATGGGCACGTTTGCAGCACGCCCAGTATCCGTTCGTACGATGCGACGACGTTTGCAGCAACGTGGACTGTCAGCACGGCTATCATTAATTCGGCTTCCCTCGACAATGCAGAATAGAGAGAGACGGAGACTCTGGTGCGCCGAACGACAAAGCTGGATACAGGAGTGGCACAATGTCGTCTTTTCAGATGAGTCCCATTAATACGTACAGTATTCTGATCGCTATATACATGTCTGGAGGCTCCGAGGAGACCGCTCGTAACCTGCTTGCCTTCGATATCGGCATAGGGAACCTGCATCTTGTGTGATGGCTTGGGCAGCCATTAGTTACACAATACGCACATCTCTAGTTCGTATCGGCGGCAATTTGAACGCAGAACGGCACATTTCTGGCACCTTAAGTCCAATGGTTGTGCCCTATATTCGAGGACTGCCAAACGCCATCGTCGAACAAGATAATGCAAGACCACATGTTGCACACCGTGTTCTGACCTTTCTCGATACACAGAGTATTCGATTGTTGCCCTGGCCTACACGATCTCCAGATCTGTCATCCAATGAACATATTTGGTCGTGGGTTGTTGAGAGACTGTTCCGACACCCTTCTCCAACTAATACGGTTGATGAAGTGTAGCAAAGACTTGATTCAGCATGGAATGAGTAGCCCGTTTCTGTCATCCATGCCTAACCGGGTAAGGGCCCTTTTAGCTGCCAAGTTTGGCAGCTGTTTGTATTAATTTTCCAACCTTATAATTCCCCAAACTGCTTGCCAATTTAATCATTATGTCCTCATGACATATTGTCTACGTACAATAAATATCTTTTTTGTATTTGTTTTCCTTCATTGTGCTGCAGTTTTAATGGCCAGCAGTGTAGGTATATTCTTCAATCCAAATTTCCAAAATTTTTGAAACACAATTTTTATTTTTAAAATTATATATTCCTAGCAATTATTTTAAAATTGTTCATCATGTATTACCTTTTTTTTGACAAAAGTTTCATTCATAATTTTCAATAATTTTCGCAGTACGTCAGTGTGCACATTTAGCAACAAAAATTTGATGGGCACTACTTAAGGCTTCGACTTGATCTGCTTAATTTATAAAGTGGTCCTATATGCGATTATTATAGAACAATCAAAGCTGTTTTATTACAAATAACTTAAAAAACTGTTCTATTCTAAGTTAATTTTAAAAAATTATTTCTCCGTTTATTACGGATTAATGAAGTAAAATGTAATAAATTATTTTTTGCCTTCTGAACATAACTAGAAAGAAGTTGAGTTCAATAAATTTTCTAACGACGAACCGCAATAAAACAAAAAAAGATTATTTCGAATTTTCCTAACTATATCGGACCTTATAGATTTCAACTCTATGCACTTAATCTCCCCACCGCTTGAGATAAACAAACATTTCTTTTTCAAACCTAGCGAATGACCTAAAAGCTTTTGAACACAATTCACTGTTGCCATAAAAATGTTACAAAAGCTTTAAAAAATAAATACGAACACAATAACGAACAAGAAATAAGAACAAGTAAGAATAATCGTTTGCATGAAAATAACGCAAAAATAAATAAAATGTTTTAAAATAAAATACCATATACGTAAAAAAATACGACGAGATTAACTATTCAAAACATGAAAAATTGCGAAGTCCAGAAAAGATTCAATTCATGCGAAGCCAAACTTGGCATCAATACCGTCCTTTTAAGATTTTTTTAATTCACATTTAAAAATCTGGAGATTAATTTGAATGTATCTCCAATTCATCATGCGTGAGTTACAGAACGTCCAAGATATGTCAATGGGGTTAATTCATACAAAAAAAAAAAATGAATATTTTGCTTTCCTTATCACCAAAGAATGGCAAATTCTTTTTCCTCATTATTCTTTGACAGAATACCGCTGATTAGATGGAAAAGATATTATTAGACATTTTACTTTTCTTTCTCTCCGAAGTAGAAGTCCCACAGCCACCGTACATTTTCACTCCGAGCGAGTGAATCTCGGTGGGAAAGAGTAATTGAGATTGGCTTGATTATTCTCAGAGACCCAGGGATATAAAACAGACGGCAGAATAAGAACATGAGACCAAAAATAGTTATTTACTTTTCCGAAAGTAAAATTAAGGAAAAGGATAAATCAAGGAATAGATGTTTATAACAGAGGGATTATAAGGGTATTCAGGGCAGGTTAGCTATATAAATTATGAAATATTTATATTACTTGAATAAAAAACGATTGAAATTCAATGAAATAGTATTTACTTTATTTCAGAAGAAATATTGAGACTTTCGAGGTAAGTCGAATAGTAATTCCATCGAGCTTGTGGCCGGCGTTATTTCAGTCTGTTCCGAGTCTAAATGCCGCTTAAGACCCGTCATGTTCTAGTGATGACACACTTGAGTCTGTAAGGCTCAAAGTACTGACGTAGTGCGGAGGGAAAGCTAGGAGAGTAGGGTTCTAGTTTAGGTGCCGGCCGCGTGACATGATGTGATTATTTTTTAATGTAGCACTGAGAAACAACGCGAGGTCTTTGGCGGCACACCTCGTAATTTTGGGCCTCGATCAAGTGATGAGGACTACATCTGAGCTGGCATCTCTTTTACCAAACTTCCATACCACACCAACGGGAAGATTTGGAACCTCAAACAGATTTAGTCTTGTGGCATTAATGCAATTCAAAATGATGAGATCCATCACCAATAGTTCTTGAACTGCTTCTCAGTGCGACGTTAATAAACGATCAATTAATCAGAAGAGAGAGTAAAGTAAATTAGTAGAACTACACATATTTTTTGCTCATAATACAAATCACTGTTTTAATTCCATTTTCTTGTTCATCGCAGCCCTGACCCAGAGGTACCTGAGCTATGTTTCCCTTCTCCCATGATGTTTGCTGTCTTTGGTAAACAAGAGTGATGTCCTAATCCACTAAATGCCCTAGCCAGTTTTCTCCACTTTCTAGTTTCCTCCTATCACACACACATTCCATCCACTCTTTTTTTCCTTTCTTAACAGAAAGATCCTTTCTTAACAGTAACAGATACGCATTTTTCATAAATTGATGAGTGTTTGCCATGAATGGCCCTTGAACCAATAAAAAAACAGCTTTTTTTTGTCTTTTAAGTACATTCATTTTTCTAATATATCGAAAAATTATCGCCAATGTTTACTATGAATTTTGAAAAATCGACGTAAATCTTTTTTCATAAAAAAAATTCAATCAAAGTGAGAGATGGATCTTTGATAAATCAAACAGACATCGTGAAGCTCTCATTCAAAACCTTTGATCGCCACGATAATGTAAAAAACCAAATTCGTAATTACGTATTTATGTCACGCTAAACCATGAAAATGGAATGTTTTTCAAAGACATAAAGAGTAGCATTTGACAATAAAAAGAAAAGCGACAATGATCAAAGTTTATTTAAAAAGAAAAAAACACTTCTCAAGTTTCGTATATGTATCTGGATCAAAAGCTTCACCGTATCATTGCCTGCTATCAAGCAGGCGTTTACTGGAGCGAAAATTTCTCTCTCTGATGCTGGCAACATTACTAAGTAAAACACTAAACCACTGTCAATGTTATTGTCAGCTAGTTTCTAACAAAGCGCTGTTTTCATTCGTTGGATTTTGAAATGACATCTTAAGATCAGTGTGTCAATGTCAAATTCTGTGTTTTGCTGGAATAATCACCATATGAGATTCTTGAGATGCTGAATAACGAATACGGAAAAGATGTTACGAGGGGGAAAAAAACGGCAGAGGAAGAGTGGCATAAGCTTTTTCATCCAGATCGCACAAGCATTGAAAATAATCATTGGCATAGGCGGTTCTCCTTTTGCACAGCAGAAACGTGATTCACCACGAATATACTCCTCTAGTGCAAACTGTCTACAAAGAACTTCATTTGAAGACCCTTCGACAAAGACCCGAAAAGACTTAGGAAATAGGCAAAAAAAAAAAAGGTTGGTTTTTGTAGTGTGACAGCACATCGCTCTGTGATAATAAAGAAGTAGCTAATCGGGCACTATGTTACCACTCTGGGAATACCCTTTCTATTTTTCCGATCGAGCACCGGGAGAGTTTTACCCTGTTTAAACAGCAAAAACTGAAATGAATGAAACAGCGGCTTCAGAAGAAGAGATAGAAAATGTGAAGAAGTAAGTGCGAGAACTTACCAAAAATGGTTTTCGGAATTGTTTCGGACAGTTATATGAACAGTAGGATAGGTGCAGGAAGACAATGCTTTGAAAGAAAACAAAGCTTAAAAAATTTTTAAAAATTCAATAAATTGTCATTGACCAATTTTAGAAACTTTTTGATATTAGTAGTATTTTTGATGAAATTCACGTTGTTTCTTATGCTTTTCAAAAATAAGGTCCATCTTTCAATCAATTAATAATTCTTCAGTCATTTTTCACCAGAAGCGTAGCAAAAAACTTTTCAAGGTTGGGGGGGGGGGGCTCCCACTTCAAATCATACCTCAAAATTAATTTCAAATTTCATTGTTTATTTTGTAAGTCGAAAGAGAAGTACGGGTAGGAATATTAATATTCTCTGCAATTTTTTTAAAAATTCATTTGAAAAAGCTTCAGTTTAAAAATTTCATATCCTGAATACCGAATACACTGAAATCCTTATAGGGGGGGGAAGGTTACAACCCCTATATTCTCTACTGTTCTACACAGTAACAGTTTTCAAAAAACTCCCAATTAAAAACTACTAAGACTTCTATTTTTCTAAATTTTTTAAATGAAAATAGAAGAAGAAACAAGACGATGAACACATTTTCTATCTTAATAATAAACAATCTTAAAAAATTTTTCTAGGCATAATCCCTTGATCGATTACATAGTACTAACTTATTCCCAAGATGAAAAAAAAAATCAAATAGTCACATATTAAATGTGCGATTTTATGTCAAGAAATTCGAATCGGGTTAGGACCCTAAATTGAATAGTACTGGAACTGGCCAATCTGCTAGAAATTGTTTTATAAAAAACAGCGATTTTGTTAAGATTTGGGAAGAAAACGGAAATTTCAATTAATCTCACTATAGCACTTATTATATAATAAGTGCTATAGAAAAATCACTTATTCATAAAATATAATGTATTCATTTCATTGCGCTAAAAAATTACAGTTGGATACTTTTAACTCATAGTAATCGAGGTCCATGGAAACTAAATTGCGAGTTACAGAATTAATATAAATTAAGTGATTATATAAATTCCAACATCGAATATGAATTTTCTACGCTACGTTTGCACACTTTCAACATCAATTTTAATTATTATAATTAACTTATTAAATTAATGATAAATATTATTATGATAAATAATATTTTAATTAATTTATCATTATTTATCCCGCTTGATATGTAACAGGGGATCAGCTATATTGCCTTTGGAAGTACATTTCAGAAAGAAATATTTGAAAGAGCCGTTTATGCAGTGTTATCAAATAGGTTGCTGTAAAATGACTCCAGAATAAGCTTCATTTCCCCCCAAAATAAAACAATTTCGCGAATTTTTCCCCCAAGACATTTTTTCCAACATAGAACAGTAGTTCAACTAAAGAGTTTTGGAAACACAGAGAGAGATTTCGGAACAAAAATATTCTTAAACTAAAAAGTGTGTCTTGAGTCTAATCTCGGTTTTTGATACTTTTTTTTTAATACTGTTGTAAATGTTTATATTCGCATTGTTGTAAATGTTTATATTCGCATTGTTGTAAATGTTTATATTCGCATTGTTGTAAATATTTGTATTCGTATTATTGTAAATGTTTGAATTTCATACTAATGTAATGTTGAAAATGTTTGTACTCTTGAATTTATTAAAAATAATTCGAAATAAAAACCAACGTTTTTAAAAACAACGTTTTTATATGGTGGCAAAGTTTATTTAAAAAATTATTAAAATATTAGTTAAAACTGGTCGCAAATATCTAAATATTGCATTGTTAAGCAAATAAGAACGGTTCCCAAAATTTCAGAGCTCTAGCTTGATGGGAAGTTGGTTAAATTAACAATAGACAATTTGATGACACACTAATACACATACATACAGACACACACCAAGTGAAATACATAACAACGTTAAAACTAACTAAAATTAATTAATCCGGTAAATTAAATGGTTGGAATACAGTTTAGTCAAACCACTCTTGGAGACAGGAATTATTTGGCGGTATTTTGCCAAATGTTGCTAAATTGGTCCACGAAGCGGACTTAACATTCAGCCAAAAAAAAAAAAAAATTCGCCAAGTTTGGCAATTATTCAAATTGCGCCAAGTGATTGGGCTAAACTGCATTATTTAAAAAAATATGAGTTAAAACTTGTCGCAAACGTTTAAATATTGCATTGTTAGGCGAGTACGAACGATTCCCAAAATTTCAAAGCTCTAGCTTGATGGGAAGTTGGTTAAATTAACGATCGAAAATTTGATGACACACACATACCAAGTGAAATTCAGAAAAACGTTGTAATTAAATGGTTGGAATGCAGTTTAACCCAATCACTCTTGGCGACAAGAATTATTTGGCAGTATTTTGCCAAATGTGGCTACCCTGGTCCGTTTTACGGACTTAACGTTCAGCCAAACAAAAAAATCGCCAAGTTTGGTGCAAATTTTTGAAATCGCGCCAAGTAGTTGGGATAAACTGCATTATTGAAGAAAATACTAGCTAAAACTTGTCACAAATGTCTAAATATCGCATTGTTAGGCGAGTGAGAACGATTCCCAAGGTTTCAGAGTTCTAGCTTGAAGGGAAGTTGGTTAAATTAACGATCGAAAATTTGATGACACACACACACCAAGTGAAATTCAGAAAAACGTTTTAATAAGCACCGGTATGTTTTAACTTTTCTGCATTCAACTGAGCTTGAACAAATTGCCATAGGAATCATAACCAAGCTCTTGCGGCAACTAACTGCAAAAATGGAGAACATTTGTCAAATATGCACAAGCAAATCTAACTTTTAAAGATTTTTCTTACAAAACTGTTTAATAAGATCAATACAATATTTTTTTTTAAGTTTTTAATAACCTTATTTAGTTTCTTAATTAACAAGATACACAAAACAAAATAATCACTTTTGAGCATTGATAAATTTCAGTTTACCCATAAATTTGTAAAAAGAAACGAAATAAATTAATTACTTTTAGACACTGAATAGTTTCACACAGTTTACCAAATTTCATGCAAGCATTTCATTTTCGTAACAGTCGCACCCATCGCCTGCGAGAGGCGTACGCGGTTCGCGGACCACCCCTGATATATAAATTAGAAAGAAAAAAAAGTATTGTCTTCTCTTAACAAGAAGTCCTGACGTCATCAGAAAAAAAAAAATTTATCCGAATCTCATAAAAAAAAAAGAAAAAGAAAAGAAAAACAGTGAAACCGCGAGTTAATGGGCTCCGACTGTACCAAAATTATTAATGCAATAAAGATCATTTCAAGGTCAAAACCATTTGAAAAAGTAACAAGACTTGAATCACATTATAGTAACATGTAGTTATGATTAATTTCGCGATATGCGCAGGAATAGAAATTTTAAATGATCCACAATTACGTTATACGATATGCTGGACACTTTTTAAAGCAATAAATTGAAACTTAGAATAATAACCTTGAAAAAAACCGGATATACACCTGATTGTTACTCTTAAGTCTTCTTGTTAGTAACAGAATACTCTAATGTAAGATTTTCCCCCCCTTCTATGATTTTTTATGCTAACAAAAGTCAGTCTAAAGTATGCTTATTTCGGGAAATAGGCCTTTTTAAATTATTTTCTCTTGATTTTTAATATTTTATCTCACTTGCTGTTAAAGTTATACTTTTCTTTTGACAACAATAAAATTCTTTATTAGTAATGTACATAAATCAATCTTACGAATTTTTCTATATTTAATTTTACGAATTTTTCTACATTTACATATATAAAAACAAACAACATTCCTGAAGTGACCACACGGCCCGTTTTTATGGGTTTCTTCTATTCACATTGTATATCTGGTTCAAAACTTTAAAAGCTTTTTTCCTCACATTTTAAAGCGCTCAATTAGGCTGAAATTTTCCGTATACAATTGTTTTGGATGACAATACATTGATTTAATTATAATTAATAAA
The DNA here is from genome assembly GCA_019974015.1 of Nephila pilipes. Lineage (NCBI taxonomy): Eukaryota > Metazoa > Arthropoda > Arachnida > Araneae > Nephilidae > Nephila > Nephila pilipes. The sequence goes on along the minus strand of BMAW01020911.1, from coordinate 1,710,093 downwards.
AATTAATTGATTAAAACTAATTACTTAAGCCAAGTTTCTCGTCAAGTCCCCAAATGGTCGTCAAATTCATCGCCAAGGAGGAGTCATTGCTTAAACTCTCTTTTGTTCATTATAGATGATAAATTTATTAAACGTCACATAATAAAATAAATTCTTAAAACTAATTATTGAATAAATTCAATTTTACTCCACGATCCCTTTTGCTCTTAAATTCAAGTTATAAAAAAAAATTATGTCACACAAAGTGTGAAATTTGAAAGAAAACTCGTGTTCAAAAAACACGTTTTTTACCGGCGTTATTAGATAGTCTGTCCCGTTGTTCTCACTCAGGAATTCGCGACGCCGAAATATCTTGTTTTCAGAAAGTGAGCAATTCACAGGCAAAATACAGGCAGTAATACGCCCGTAAACAAGGAGTTTTCTCTAATGATTAAGTTGTGAAGAAGCGAAAAAGTTGCAGTTACAAATCACAATTCTAAAGGTATATTGATTAGTAAGGTAAATTTTAAGAAATCCTGTCAAGAATGTTTTTCTTATTTGAAATTAGTCCTGAATACACAAAAGCAAATTTGTTAAACAGAAAAACATTACATAAATTATTATTTTCACATGTTCATTCCAGTTCTTTTCATCATTAAATAAAAAAATTTGAAGAAATACGCGTCTTTTTGAATACACACAATATTACTTGAAAGGTAGAAATCTCATTTTCAGAGAAAATAAATGTTCATATCAATAACTATTATCTAAAAATTAGAATATTTTCTGTTTTAAGGGAGGAATAAATGGTCACGTTTTTCATACCTGAAATGCAGTCTTATTTGATAGATATTGTTGAACAAGAGAATCTGTTCAAGCTTTTTTTTTTAAAATGATCAGTAGAAAGTCAAAATTTTTCAGAATAAACATAAGGTAAAGTAATTCTGAGACTGTCTTATAGAATGTTTAATATTTACGAATTGAAATCAGATGGCTAAGTGCTTTTTTTTTTATCATTATCATCAAGTATACAATTAGTTGCTTGTAGTCTCCTTCCTACATAGAAATAGCATAAATCATCCATTTTTAAGTATCCGAAGTGTATTACTTCTTCCTTGGATTCATCAGCAATCATATTTCACGCTGCACTCCTTTCTGTCGAAATGGATAGAAATTTGTATTCTTTTTTTACAAAATCACCATCTCGATTTGCTCAAGCTGCAGTTTTTCATGTTGAATAAAGAAGGGGGAAATTTCTTTCCCTAAATTTCAATTTATCTTCACAGTTATCAGATAGGGTCTAAAGGGCAGCTTCGTGAATCAGGTACCTGTTGATCAATAACGTCAACGCCTGAATTTGTTTTGAGGTACAGTTGTCTTTTCTTTCCTGAGTTACTCGCGTTGCTCTGAAAAATCCATACTTTAAAAGCCTTAAAAATCCAAATAGAGGCAGATTTCTAACCTTAAACGTCTGAAAGGCTCCGCTTATGCACGTTAAATCAGTGGAGGCCCAAAGTCTTTCTGTTGGGTGGTGCGGAAGTTTAGAGAGGGGGGGTGCCAACTCAGGTGTCGTCCTCGTCACTTGACCGATGTTCAAAATTATGAGGTCCATCGCCAATATCCCTCGTGTTGCTTCTTGTTCGACGTTAATAAAAAAACCCATTACAATATGAAAGATTCCTCTGCCAAACATGTATTAATGCATTAGAAATCGTATAGTTCCACTACAAAGATATGTCTGTTATCTCTTACATATACAGAAAAATAAATCCTTTTTATAAAGTAAAATTGTACATTCAAAAGTTTACGACTCCCGCGATAAAACACCAATGATTGTAGGAAATTGTAGCTAAACGGTTTTTTAGAGATTGGAGACTTGTGCAGTTAATGCTTGTATTCAGTGCAAAGAAGTATATTACAAAAAACATGAAACACCCTTAAATCGTTTCAAGTTTGATTATCTAGAGGAGAGATTTCCAAATGAAAAGAAAACCACAGTTTAGTTTGCTTGAAAGGGTAAAGCGGCTTGACGGAATATTTCATTGTTTTGGAAATAAAAAAGATTGTCGAGTATGTGTCCCAATAGACATATCGTTGGAGGACGCAAAACGAATTTCAACCTACAGTTCAATATGTCTTTGAAATCCTTCGTTACACTTAGAAGGCTTTGTAATGCCCCTCTATTATTTCTTTCTTTTGTAATTACTAATAATGTTTAGGGAATTACAAAATTACACAGTCAAATGAATAAAGATGATAACAATGATGATAAGAAAGATTTTATTCCAATCTACGAATAATCATTAATTAATTTTTACTGGTACTTTATGTGTTAATTACTCATAAACGCGTCCGACTTTTACAATAAAATGAAGATTGTAATTCTAACCACCCCTATAGGGTTCGAAACTTTAAACAAATTAAAGAGAAAGGTTCGAGTCACTGACCCTACGTAGATTCGTTTGGAACTGTTCCAAAGGCTTCTTACTCAACCCAGAACTAATACCGATGTTTCACTTGATGATTTCCGCTCACTATCTTTATCACGAACTAAACTACCAACCACCGTATTAAACTCTTCACTGCTTATGTATGCTTTTCCTCACAATTCTATTCATTACACTTCAGAAAATCTGATCCAATCTACACAAACCACGTTTCACTTATTAGTAGGAATTTTAAATTCAAACAAAATCGAAAAAAGTACCCCAAAGTGTAAATGACCTGAAGAGAAAATCGCGATAGAGTCTATGTCATATGGTGCTTTGAAAAATTTCGCACTATGAAAGAAAATAAAAATTAATTCAGTAATTAAGAAATTATGACTACAGTTTTCATGTATATTTGTTTGATTTTCAACTCCAGGTTCACATTTTGGACATTATTTTTGTTTCATTATTATGCTCATATTCTAATGACTTAACCATAAGCTCAAAGATCCGGTGGTATATATTGTAATAATCTCTTCAGTTCATTAAGGGTTCATTATCAATCAACAATGAAGCATACTTAAGCGAGAATTTAATGATGCCAGCACACATTTTTCAATTCTATATTTTGCTTCTTTTTACTCGTTATATTGAATAAATAAATTTCGAGCATTTTTCACCTTTTTTTTTTGACATTGGAGATCTTATTTCATATTTTTCCAAAACTTTTCCGAGAAAATATAACGTATTTTATTTGCGTTTGTCTTTTAACAATTGTCAAAGGAAACCTTAACCATTGTTAAACGCAAAGGAAACCTTAACAATTGTAGTAATATATTTTCAAAACTCGTTAAAATAAATTTGGCATGTGTAAAAATGGCATACGGATAAACTGTTACGCTCTTTTCATAAAGGAAACTGGTCGTTATTTCTCAAAGTGAAGTCAGTGAAAAAATTTTGGGTATCCTTTTCCGAACAAAAATTTCTTCCACTTGGAAATATGCCCGATGGTAAGTTTTTTTTTTTTTCTTGTTACTGGTAACGCGAATTATTAATATACTTTGTAAGGGTTATTTCATATAATTTAGTGAATTCACAATTGTTTCATGTCAAACAAGTAATAAATTGAATGGAAGAAAATACCAGACTCCGCACAACTGCAAAATAATAAATATAGATGATTTCGAAAAAATATATGTATAAAGGATTGTAAGAAATGCAGAAAATTGGACTTATTTTTTTGTTATAATGTTGTGGTGATTGTGACATTTGGAACAGATACAATATGATAAATAAGAGGAGGTAAATGGACAAACAAAGCTCAGTCAAGTGTAATGTATGGTCACGATAATTCTACTTCTAGAATTTTATAACAAATTTTAAAAACGCGTAAGTAATAATCGAAGATGACAACTCGACGCACCAGTCATCAAATTTTGATTTGGTAGCCCTGAATCGGAGCCAAATTTGTTTAGGCGCCTTTTAACAGATGACAGTACACAATGATAACACCTTCTCCTTATCAACGCCGCCTATCGTAAAATACACGTACTTTCTGAGCCCCTGTATATAATTTTCGTTCTGCACTATAAAAATTGTTCTCATAACCAGTTCAATTTGATTACTTAGTTATAGCATTACTCAAAAAAATAAATCAAAAAAATTTAAAAAAAAAAACTAAATTTATGATTTAAATCCGGTAAAGAAGGCGGGGAAAAAAGAATTTTACATCCATTTGCTTGTATTCGTTTTCGAATATTTGCTATTATAGAATTATAGAAGCTCTCGTATTATCAAAAATTTATATTTACTCATTCGCTAAATTTGGAATCAATTCTTATTTAGCTTCATATAATATTCATACATTTCAATAGAAATAGTTATTCATCACTATTAGAATTATATTTTAAAAATGCGATTTTCCCTCCTATAATAGCAATCATTGTTCTCCTTAAATTAATTTTTTCGTATAATTTCAATATGAACATTCTAAAATATATCTATTTTCGTACTTTAACTATTCGTTTGTGGTCGTACATTGTTTTAAACAGGAATAAAAATCGATTAATTATCAATATTTTTATAAAAGTTAACTGATATTTACATTAAAAATAAGTCTTAACCATTTTTCTTTGTTTCCTATGTACAAAACTGCCTCTTAATAAAAAAAAAAAAAATCTGAAATCATGAAGAGATTAAATGAGTAATACCGATAAAATCAAAAAAATCAGTAAAGATCAAATAAGTTCAGTAATATATAAAATAAGATCAAAATTCTTGCATTAAACATCAAAATACCTTCACAAAATATCATTCAAAATCAATGTTTATTATTTTTTCTTACAAAATAATTATTTTTTCTGGAAGGGGGGAATTACATTGGTTTACTTCCAATTTTTATAATAGCCATATCCCTCCACATATTCGGAAAAAAATGTTTCGCTACAAATGAATTCAATTGTATCACATGTGCAAAGCATTGCATCCTAATTAGAATTTTTTCAACTTTGAAATCATAGTTTTTTATTTTTCAACTTTGAAATCATAGTTTTTTATTTTTCAACTTTGAAATCATAGTTTTATATTTTTCAACTTTGCATGTTTTCAATAACCAAACTACGTATATATATTTTGCTCAAATCCTTTACTCTCGTCGGAAAAAAAATCTTCAACTTCAGATAAGTAAGTTGCAAGTCTTTATTTGTTATGTGTATCAACAAAACACAGGAAAAGAACATTAAAAAGTAAAATAAGATTGAATAGAAAATTTTATAATATCCCCCTTCTGACATAAAATTGATTCAACTAGTCAAGAAATAGAGGTTTAATAACAAGTAAATTGATGCTGAGTGACACACAGTGCAACTGCTCAACAAACTCACAGAAATGGTCAGTATAAAATATTCGGTTTCGGTTCGAAAATAATATAATGCATGTACTGACTGTGAAAATGAGGTCATCTCTGGAAGGTGATAAGCTTTAAGAGATCTATTGTACATGTTTACAAAGCAAAAATATCATTTAAATAATCTCTTAGTTATATTACCGATTGCTTCTCAACATTTCTTCTTGAAACCCTCCATGCTGTTTTTCTGATTTTGATTTTAAAAAAAATCACGTGTATTTTTATTGAAGATAAATATCTTAAGTATACGTGCGTTTTAAAAAGTTAATTCCTTGATATAAAACTTTTTAGAAAAGTTTCAGAAGGCAAAAATAATTTTTTCCTGTCGAACTACTTTTACTAAAGGAACACGGTACTCTACGATTTACCAAAGTATTGAAAAAAAATTTTACTAGCTTATTTTAATTGTATGACTTTTCTCAATAGATGTAAAAAGTTTTATATCTATATTATTTAGCGAATTATTTAAAAGATAACTTCATTTGACAAAATTTTAAGCTGCTTTTTCTCAAATTTTTATTTTTCATGGCAGTCATGTATCTAAAAAGCTGGAATTTTTTATAACCAATTTAAAGTTTTGAAATTTTTCTCTGGTTGTTTTATATAATACGTTTGATGATTCGATCCACTATAAAAGGATTTAGATTTTAAAAAAATTTAAAAAATTCACAAAATTAGAAAGAGTTGGATTTTTTTACTGCATTCCATAGGCACTGATAGCAAAATTTGTAAAACTATGTATAAAACTAGTACAATCAAACCAAGCACAGAATTGTCTCAAAATATTAAAATTTATAGTACAATAAACCATCGTTTAGTCGGACTGGAGAGCTGAAACGAATGAAATAAAATAAATTGTATTTTCAGAAAAACATCTCTATACTGAACAAATTTAGTATGAAAATCTCTACTTTGAAAATAGCAGAAGTGTCCTTAAAAATGTTTTACTGCATTTTCCCATTCAAGCAATCTCGCACCGCATGCCATTTGTCGCTGGTTATAAGAAGTGTAACTAAGATTTGTGGATTTTACACAAAATATTTATAAAGCACCCCTCGCCTTCTTTCACACATTTAGAAGATTTCAGTAACGAAAATAAGTTTTCTAAATATGTGGTTGAAACAAATAAATGTTTTTATGGAAATTCAAAGATTTCTTCTCAAAATAAATTTTCATGCAGACCGATCCAGATAAATCGGAGATTTGAGTTAAAAGTGTTTGATTTAACCAATTTTTACTGTAATATGGATATTAAAATATTGAAATGTTCTGAAAAGAATTCAAATATTAAAAAACTGTTTTTTTGAAAACGAAGTTTTTTCTGAATTGCATATTTTATGCGTGATGGTGAATATAAATATTTTCTTATAAATATCAAATTTTAAAAAATTGTTCACAGGGTGCAACATGTCCCCTTAATATTAGTTTTCATAAAATATGTTGTTATCTAAAAAAATATGTATGAGTACTTAAAAAACTACATAGTGAACAATCAATTGAATGTTTAACCATTTAACTGAGTGATTAATAACAATTTAAAGATCTATCTTAAATGGTTGATTGATTTGTCTGAAGAATGGATTTTTACTGCAGAGAAAAGAGAGATATATAAAGAGAAATAACTTGTATTAAAAATCTACAAGCGGGGGGGAGGGGGGTAAATAAAATAACACTAATTTCCTCGTTCATGTACCAAATGTATAACGGCTATCCCAGCTGTCGTGAAACAAAGAATATCACACGAAAAATTCTAGACTTACGGATTAAACACACATTATTATTATTATTTCGATTTTTTTTTCCTCAACCCAGTGGCTAGCGTTATGCACAAAAGAATAAAATGATGCTCAAAAAGTTATAATCAACCAACATTCAAAGGAATTTATAATGTCATTTTTATGTCTCGCTCTTCCCTTTTCGAGTTAAAAAGAAGTTTTGTACAATATGATGTGAACCTGTGACAAAGGTATACGGTAATCGAAACGTGGAATTCCTGCACATAATACTAGTTGCATTTTTGTGAAATAGTTATACTCAATTGTTGAAAATTGAAATTATTTAACATTTTAAGATTCTAGGTTACACTTTTTACTTTTTATTAAGCAATCAGAAGAAAAAAAAAAGCAATAAAAATTTTATCAAAAGTAATTAAACCATTAAAACAATCTTAAAATTCAAATAAATTACATCTACGAAACAAAATTATTCTAGATAGTTTCTAAACTTCTTTTCAGAATAACAGCCACAATGGCCACTTAATCCAACACATTCTGTTATTATATTATTCTACTCCAATAACATTCCGATCAGATAGGATAATAATTCTTCACTAGATCAATTTTGCAAACTATAGTTACAGAAACAATTAAGCAAACGATTTATCTACGCAAATCTAATTACTTATATAGCCAAATGATTTCTAAGAAAAATAAAAATATTTAATTCACCAAGTGATATTTTAACAGAAATAAATTTAAAAAATCAATTTTAAATATTTTTTAAATTGTAGGGTTTTTTTTTTTTCAAACAATCTACATTATTTACTAACAGCGAAAGGATTTTAATTTCATAATAAAAATCTACTTGAATCATTCAACTTTTTCCGTTTTTGTATGATAATCATACATTATTTTTAACTCATTTTTTGCACAGAACTCTTGTTTATTTTATTCATTTCAAACTGTTATAGTACAAATATATGAAGGTGAAAAAGGAAATGCTTTAAAATGTATAATAAACTCTACGTCGATCAAAACAAAATGTAACAATATATATACAGAGAACAAGATAATTGCAATAAGTTTAAAGATGAAACTGTTTTAAAAAGTTTTACATCTATTAAATTTAAACATATTTAATTCTTGCATTTATTTATTTTTTTCAAAACATTAACAAATATATCAATGCCCCATTTTTACTTCATTTAATGTCATTAGATTATGCGTCTTCAGAATATTTTGAATTTAATATAAGGATGCATTATTTATAAGAATTAGTTTCAATATTTTAAATAAATAATTTAAATCGATGCAAGCCAACGCCTTTTCAATTAACTGCACGTACCATCATTTTCAATTATTTATTTTCAATTTGTTTGTCATTATAGAAATCAATGTCGCATAATTCAGAGAAATCTGGTGACTTCAAACAGATAATTTTTGCTATATTTGAAATGAATAAGAACTTTATAAATACAGTACTCTTTCGGTAATTCGGCAGATACCGGACCAGAGCACCAACAGATTACTAAAATCGCAGGATTACTGGAAAAACAATAATATTAACGCATTTAAACAGCAAAAAGGCTATGTATTATTATATAACATTTAATACAATACACGCAAATAAAGGTCAAACACGCACAAAATAAGTAAACCTACAAATAATGTGCTGTTTTGTATAGATAGCCTATATTGCTCTACTGAAATGTAAGGCATTGAATAATTTTCTGACTTGTCTTGCTGTGTTTATAACGCCGGCAAGGCTCGAAAAGTTAGTGACGAATTATTGAGTAAGCACTGTGCATTGAGTAATTAATTGGAATCTAGCTGATGTTATTTTAATTTATATGTAAGACGATATTTCTCAAATCACTGGTCGAGATAGTGTATTTTCCAAGAAAAAATTACCGTCACTATTTTAAGGTAACTGAGACGCCTTTGACAAAAAAACACAAGTTCATTTTGTATAAGATTTAAATATTCGTCATTTTTTTTTAAATTAAAAGTAATGGATGTCATTTTTAATGCTGAGATATCAATATCATTATGTACCTGTTAATGCAGAGAAAATTACTTTTATAAACATATATAATTAAGTACGAGCAAATAATAAACATTAGTTGTATTTACATTTGTATGCCTTTTCATTTACCTTTAAATACATCATAAGTAAAATCTTCTACTTTTATACATATAGAGTATTTAATATATAACATTTTATTCAATGAACATAATCATGACTTCAAAAATTAAATTTAAGAAAAAATTTTTAATTTTATGATTTAAATTTCCCGTAATTTTTATAAAAATATGCAGTTACTAAAATTTGAAAGAATTTATAAGAAAAAATTTCACACACATTCACTGTATAAGAAATAACTTCATTTTATAATGTGCAAAATAATAGCGTATGGATTAAGTACATTTTGAGGAAAGTGTGGCAGATTATTAAAAAAAACATATTTTGAGAAAAACTCAAATATGAACATCTTTCTCTGTGGAGAGGGCACATCCTTTTACAATTTTCGAACTTTCAAAGTATCAAATCCTCATACGCAATGCATCTACGCTATCCGTAATCAGCGAAACACTCTCTGTTTTTAAGAGAAAAATGAAGAAATTTAAATTTGCAGTATATTAACAGCTCATTTAACTTAAACAACCATTATTCTTTTAAACTAGAATTAGAGGTCTTAAGCTTCTTAAAATAAATTCCATTCTTCCATCACCTCGCTTTTCCAAAACAAAATTATATGTATGACTGTTGTTACACTCATTTTATCTAATACAAGGAAAATGTTTTTTTTTATTATTATTATTTAAATACCATTTTAACCGATTCCCTAGATCAGCTCTATAAACAGCACATCGCCAGAAAATATCAAACAGAAACGCAATTACACCGAAACTGATAAACAGAAAATAAAATTAAAACATTACAAGAAAACTATTCCTCACTTACCTTGTTCATTCCATTTCCCATACTTTCTTCATCCTCTTTCTATAAACTTTTATTTGAAGTTTGATCCTTTTTCAAACCGAAGTTTCACTTCCGCTCTCGTAATAGTAACTTTGAAAACGAATATACTTTGAAAATCTTGTAGCTTATAGAAATTTGTGAAATTTAAGCGCTTTTTATTGTTGTTTCCACGATCAAAAATGAAACATTCGAGGCACAATTAAAGTTCTTCGAAGTTAATAGTAAAAAAAAATAATAACAAAGGAAATTTTGAATCCAGTGTTATAAAACTCTCAGTTTCATAAAGTGCTATTTAATATAGTGAATTTTATAGAATGAAATACTAACGAAATAGAAACGAAACATATAGTATTTCCGATTCAAAGTAATATAAGAATTCATAACGAACGAATGATTCTGAACAACCGTGCTCTATTACGGACTTCACTCACATAGAATCGCACGTTTACGGAGTGAAATTCCCCTCCGAAAGCGGAAACAGTTTTTCCAACTTATTAGTTACTGCCATCTAGTGGATATTATAGAAACTATCTTTATACTTAGTGCTGTATTGTATTATAGAAAGGATTTTATGTGAAATGAACGATAAATAATTAGGAATTGAGTATTTTAGTTGTTGTAAAAGTTAAATATAGCACAGTAGCATTGTTTGAAAATTTTTAAACACCAAAAGTCTTCTGCATAATAATGTTTTTTCATATAAAAGCCGTTCAAAATTTATTATATATTCCGGCATTTTTCGGACCATAAGACGCAACCAAACTAAAGAGAAGATTTTTTTAAACAATCATTTTATTTCAAATATTACAAATTATAAAACAAAAAAAGAGCAATTTATAAAAATAATTTGTACTGACTTGCATATCAGTTGTCTGGGCCGTACAAAAAGCATAATTTTTACAGATAAAAAAAACTATTGATATTCTCAGACAAGAGAGTAAACAGTATATATATATATATACTAATGTTTCCATCTAACCATAAAACGCACTCTAACTTTGGTCCATTTTTTTTATCTTAAAAGGAACATATCTTATGCTCCGAAAAATTATTAAATATATAGCTATTTACATTTAACGAAAAACTAAATAAAAAACTATAGACTCTAAATGCACTAAAAGTTTCAACAATCTTTCTAGCATGCAAAACATTGAAAATTTTATATCATTAAACAAGGGGAGGGGTTACTGTTTTGATGACAGATGGTTAAGGCAAGTTGGTGTAACCAATGGGAGCTACCATGAAATAAACGGCTTCAAAACAAATGTAACCCTGATTCATGGACTAGTTATGCTTTGGCAGCCATCTGCAACGAAAATTTGATTGCTGCCACGTCGAGTTGTCTCTATCCATGAGACCTGGATTCCTATTATGCTTCGGAAACCAATCAAACAATGAGTTGCTTCAGATGAATCTGCTCCGAAGAAAACGAAGACGGCCGGAAAAGTGATGGGGACGAATTTTGAGATGAGAAGGATAACGGCTCATTCATTGGCTTTTGAAAAAGAGCAAAAATGGTCAATGGACATTAACGCCATTGAACTACACTATTCCCATTCCCAACACGTATTCCCTTTTCAGTCATTTTGGTAATTGCAAAAGCGACTTTGTATGTGTGTGTACCATAATTCTTTAAATTAAAATTGATTATTCTGAAATTTTACTTAAAGTTTAATCTTGTTATAATTGTGTGTGTTGACCGCAGCTTTATATAGATCATTACATAAAAGGTTAACCGAATTTTATAGATTTAAAAAATGCTATCGTCAGAAAGAAAGGAGAAAAATTTTTTAAAGTGATTTTCATATTAACTTTTCGTTACAAAAGACAAAAATCATAACACTATTAATACTTCAAAGGGAATTAAATATTATCATGTTAATCATTTGACTAATTAAAATAAGTAATTTTTAAAAACTGATTTCAGTTTTATACAAGAAACAATAACCGTCTCTGAAATAAAAATCAGTACATCTCTCTCTGTTGCAATTCTCTAAAAACTAATCATATATATGCAAAGTTAATTTAATATTCTAGATTGGATAGCAGATGCGAAGCTAACTTGATTGAATGAACTGAATTTTACTTCCCTCCTATAAGATCGAATAAAGGAGTCATTTTTATGGTAACGAGAAACAATCTGCTCAATAAATTGAAGTAAATCTCAGACCGCTTTATTTACATGTGCGTCTTTTCGAGTGATGTAAGTGGTACTCGTTTCATCTACGTCTACTGACAAATTTTCACGTGCACTTAATCGATTTATAGCTTGCGAGAAAGTCATACATATGAGTAACATGGTAAAAATTTCGTCGGAGCCTATCACATGTTGCAGAAAGTTTATTGAGATCAAGTACTTGCTGATGCCGTTTTGGTTAAAGATATAAAAATAATCTTATAGATGTCATATTTATGATATGACAAGTTAAAAAAAATCATATCTTATTATTCTTAAACTATCTACAATGCAAATGTGCACTTTAAATCGTTTAACTTATAGATAAATGTGTAGACCTATCACTTACAAGTCAAACGACGATAATCACTGACACCTGCAATATTTATACAATAATTCAGAGAATGGTATATACCTGATATTGATAGTTTGTCTTCTGTCCGTCCACAAAAGAGACATTTATTTTCATAGAGGGAAATTTCGTAGACTTTCGTGACCGTTTTCAAAACGAAATATTAATTCAATTTATACAAATTACTAAGAATATTTGGAACAGCCATTGTATTATTATGGGGGAAATAGTTATCTTGTAGAAAATAAAAATATTTAAATACTATTGGTCTTTTTGGGAATAGTTATGGAAATCTTTCCAGGTAAAGATGGTGTTATTCGTCTAGTGAAAGCGTGATTGTGATTGTTTCATTAATGTCGCACTGAGAAGCAATTCCAGGGCTATTGGCGACGGACCACGTAATTTTGAACATTGGTCATGTGACGAGACGACACTTGGGTTGACATCTCCCTCTCCAAACTTTCACATCACGCCTCAGGAGGACTTGGAACCTCTACCAGATTTAACGTGCATCAGCCCCGGTATACGGTGTGTCTGAAAGTGAAAGCAGCAAGAAGTGAAACTTCATGTTCTATATAGCAATTGTATTTCCTTGAAGTCCTTTCAGCTTCTAGAAAATCCTGTCGTCTTCGAGTTTTAAAAGTAACAAGAAAAACTATTCAAGCTAAGGAGAAAACCTAAACAAGCAAGGTATGACTGACTCTGTGGAATCTGAAGATTTTATCCAAAAAGACAACCCTACAGAAATGGGAGAAAGAGACGAAATCTTTGATAATGAGATTTAATTTTGTGTTTTAAAGTTCAAACTCAAAAGCTGGAAGTGTTGCGTATGCGATAAGAAATTGATAACTAACTCAATTCAAAACAATAGAGCTGTATAATGTTTTGGCGGCAAAATGATACATTTTATTTGATAGAAATCTTGTGTAAATTGATTAATTAAATATTTATAATACAAATCTGAGTAATCATTTCATTACAAGGGTTTGCCAAAAGATCTCATACCTTAGTTTATAGATCAGTACGGTTATAATCCAGCTTTTGAGTAATTTTGAGGTTTTTTTTTTTTTTTTTTTTTCCTGTTACACTGAGCTGTATTACGAAACAGTTACAGTTCATCATATTTTAAATTATTACATTGGAAACAAAAAAGCAATTTTTTTTTATTTCTAATTTATTTTTAAATTAAATTCTTGCACTATTCATACAATTTACAAATAGTTGAGGTTTGCTACAAACAGAGTTTGCAAATTTATTAATTCGCAATATTAAAATTACCTTTTCGAAGAATTCAAACCTTAAGATTAAAGGCAAATTCTCTCTTTATAGAGGTTATTCCTCCAAAGCAGAATAAAAGAGTTATCGAAAAAAAATTTGATAAAATCTAGTTTAAAATTCATTACAGGTAATATAATTCAATTATACTTAAGAAGGATTCTATAAGTATTGCATTAAGCCTCAAATATTTAAAAGAAATTAAGTTCTTTTAAAACAAAAAAAGGGAAACTAAAATAGCAATGAAAATTTAAAATACATCAATAATCAAAAGTTGCATTAGAAAATTTGTCAAAAACCATAGGGCTAAAATTTAGCATTCAACCGTTACTTGAAGTTTTTTTTTTTATTTATTTATTTATTTAAAAGTGTTTTTGGTGAATCTGATCAATTTTTATTACAAAAATGCAGCAAATCACGCAAAAAAAAAAGAAATCATAAAAGAAATTATTGATATTTTAAATTAATTCACACATATGCACCTTAGTTCAATAAAATCAGCAGCAAGAGAATTCGTGACGTCTGAATACAGATTTGTATTTCGAAAATCGTTTTTTTTTTCCCATTTAGGAACATAGCATTCTTAAAATCTCGTCGTATTGCAGAGCTTGAAGGGGGGGAAAGCTTCATTAAACATACAATGAATACTTCACAATAAGTATTCTTTAAATAAGAATAAATTTTCTTTGACGATGCAGGCAAACTTCTTAACATATTTTGGAAGATAACGAATATAACCGTTCCCTAACTGAAAGGCATATTGGGGCCTACAATTAACTTCAATATGTTCTGTGCATCATTCAATCAATTTTATCCTTACGAGAAACAAAGCTACGTATCAATGTGAAATAAAGGATGTATTAAAAAAATTATATGTATCAAACCGTAATTTTATAGAGAATTTTGTAATAATTTAGAAATTGTATCGATAAATTATTACAACGTTACCGATTTTTAAAAATTCCAAAAGGCCCTTGTAAGAACGTTTTTAATTGATCCACTGTTACAAAATAATAAAAATCCAACTTTAATTCATAAAAGCATGAATGTCATTAAAAAAACATACAATCATACGTTAAGCGCAAAAAAGCACCAAAGGGCTCACATGGAAAAAATGTAAAAAAATAGATGAATAAAATTCAGACTAACAAAACAATTTTAATTAAAATTACAGATCTCAGTACCAAAAGGTGCAACATCTTCGCGTTAGACTAATTTTCTCTTAGTCCATTTTTTCTTAGGGACAATTTTCGCTGTTCGATTGATAAGGGACAAAAAATTGAATCATGTTCATTTACAAGGTATACACAAAATATACATTTTTTGACATCAACAACAAATGCCGATGTGGAAGGAACATTGTATTGAAATTTTTTTCCCCACTATTTTCTATTTTGTTTGTTTTAAGCGTCCCGAAATTTTGATTCGGGTTTTCGAAATATTTAATTTTTGTTTCGTGTTTCCGCCTCATTCAAGCTAAATTCTTTATTTAAATGCTCGTTCCTTTCACGGCACTGTATTACTACTTTTAAAAATTCTAATAATTCAGAAATTTCGTTTTCGTTTTTGGAATGAGTTCTGCGAGTGAATTCTAAAGATAAATCCCTAGGAATTGATTTTAACAACACAGGATACAATAAGCAACTGTAATTGTTTGGGTTTATACCGTTATTCATTAAAGCTCTAATGTGCGTTTCGCATTCCGACAGAAGCAAACCTATTATATCGTAAGGCTTTCGCACAGTACTCTGATTCAGGAGTCTAGACAAATGCGCATCTATGTTTATATCTTTTCGGCCAAATATTTCTTTTAGTATGTTTAATGCTATCTCATAATTTTCCGATCTTAACGCCTAACCTCGTATAGCTATTTCAGCTTCATTATTTAAATACGATTTTAAATAATTAAACTTTTCTACTTCGTTAAGATTCGAAATTTTATGTATAGCTTCTTCAAATTGAGAATAAAACTTATTGTGATAAAAAGCCCAATTCCCTACAAGTTCATGACGCTTTCTCGATATGTGTTGTAGCAACATTTTCAAAACTGAAACACAATATTCACCATTCACAGTAGTATTGGGAGAGCAATGCATGCTGATAGATAACGCATTTTTTGATCATAGAAAATAATCATCATAACCTTTCCAGTAGATTTGGTTTTTCGGATTTTTTCGGAGGGGGAGGATCAGGGTGTTTCCATACACTTGTTGCGGACTTGTTAAAGGAATAAAAATGATGCACCGAAGTTTCATCATATGTGTTGTAACTAACTCACTACTAAAACTAACTATCATCACATCAGATTTCAGTTCACGGTTGTCCTAAGACAAAAACACATCGGGTTGTATAATAACAACAATTTATTCTTCTTACTACCGTTCGTTTACAACAGCTCCTCTCGGAGATTCGGTCAGGTCCCGTCTGAGGGGATCGTGTGACATCACACTCTCTCCCTTTACAAATGAACGCCCTCTAGAGGCAGGCCTTAAGTAGGGAAGTTAACATATGTTATTACAGTCTTTAGGAAATTCGGATCATTTTGAATCATATGTTTCCACTCATAACATTGAACGAATTCCTGTTTGCATTTGTTCTTTAGTAAGGTAGTTAGAGTCCTATCTGGAACAAACATGGCGAAGCTGTAATTGTTGCATAGAACGCAAAATATTGATGTTTTCGAAATATTAGTTGATGATGACGTCTTCTCATATGACATTTGCCCATTACTTTACAAGATTATCTACACAGTGTTAAGATGTCGAACATTCACACTTCCTGGTCAGCCAGGCTCAGGAGTTTGTTTCGCAGACAAACGTCCTTTCTTAAATCACCATGCCATCTAAAGATCGTAGATTCTCCGAAACATTTGTCTTTGTAAGCTTCTTTCATTAACATAACTGTTTCTGGAGCTGCTTTTCCAAAACGATAGTAAACTTTTATGGCACAAAGAATCTCGTTTTTTAACTTTGAATCACTCATCTGCATTTCTGTAAAGTAAATAAAAGCAGTTCTTTAAACAAGCATAAAACTAGGAAAATAAAATCGTCTGTTTCATTTAGAATATTTATAAACGTTCAGTTAAAATTTTGAAAAAAATCACCTGCACTTTTATTTTTTTTTTATTTCTTGTGTTGCCACTAAGTAAAAGTAACTCCCAGTTTTCATATCATGCCCTTTGCATATTTTTTCGAACGGAAAGTCATGGAATGCTCAAAAATTAATATTTGATGGTTAAATTAGATAATAGACCTTCCCATACCAACTAAAATCTTATACACTTCTTATCATAAGGGTGTACTTTTATAAAATTTGAGATTGGGCCCAAATTGTCCAAATTAAATACAGAATTTACACTTATCGTTTCAGTAATTCAAGTACATTCTATAACTAGTCAGCTTACATATTATGTGATTTTGTTAAGATAAAAATTTATGAATTAATTGTACACTTCTAGAAATAAATTTTCACTAGTAATTAATTATGATAATTTTTAAGTGCGGATGGGAAAAAAATATATCCATTTACTTATGTTTAAATTTAAAAGTCAATAAAAAATAAAAATTTAAGTTTTAAATAAAAATACTATATTAATGGCTTAAGAATAATTTAAGATTTTCAACATAGTCGTACAGTTTTTTGTTTTATTTGTGTTAGAATTATTTGAAAATCGATTTTATTTAGATGTCGAAAAAAATTTTGTAAATAATAATGAATGATGATGTGCCAGACAATGATATTAGTGATGAAGTTGAAGAAAAAGAAAGCGGCAAAGAGTTTGAAGTTTTAATGACTAATGAAATATTAGATGAATATAATTTAAGTGAAAATGAGAAGAGCCTTTTAATAGTGATACGAAAGAAAAAATATCAAAACTGGAGAGAGGTTCGTCTAATATGTCAGTGTATAAGGATGATGAAATATGCATCGAAAAATGGCAGGATAAAAAAAGCTGCATTGCTATGCTCATCTATCTAAACCTGGAGTAAAACCACAAGACAAATGTAAACGTTGGTCAAAAAAGGAGAAAAAATACATTGAAGTGTCTAGACCAGCAGTAGTAAAAGAATGTAATATCAACATGGGTGAAATTGATCTAATTGACAGGGTGATCAGTTATTATAGAATTAAGACACGCACAAAAAAATTTCGGTCAAAACAATTCTTCATTTTATTTTTTACCTTAGTATTGTAAATACTTGGATTTTAATGAGAGAAGGTGAAAAATCAAATGTGTGGGGTAAGTGCATGCAATTTTTAGATTTTAAAACTATTATTGCAAAACAACATTCGAGGCCTTCTGATTTGACTGAGTCTAGTGATGATGAAGCAGACACGCATAATCGCAAAAGACTTGACTAGAGTAAGGAGTGCACTTCTCATAGTAAAAAACATTTCAAATATTATATCTTTCAAAAATGATGAACATTAAGAATTCCATACGGTGCAAGAATAAAGGTTGTACAAAAAAAAAAAAAAAGAAAGAAAGAAACTAAAATAATGTGTCTGAAATGCAGCATGTATTTTTGATTAACTGTGCAAAATAACTGTTTTTCGGAAGTACATCCATACATTTTCTCTCGATATTTTTTTTAATATAAATATCAAAGATCATTTAATTTTAGTATGTGTGTGTTATACGATATCCAAAAATTGTAACATTTTTTAGGAATTATGAAAACATTTTCATTTTTAATATTTTAAATAAAGCTGTATCTTGTATTTGTGTTAATTAAAATAAATATTTATGTCGTTTTTGTTTATTAGTAAAATGTGTTTTTTCTAGACGAAGACCCAATGTTATATGGATATATAAAATATATCCATAAAATATAATGGATACATAAAAAAATATCGATATTTTTATTTTCTTGAAAAATGACTTTATGTGGTTTTGAAGTCCTATTAATAATTAGATTAATCTCGAATTTGATAAAAATTGGTTCAAAAATATGATCCTGGGTCTCAAGAGGATAAATCCCTGCATTTGCAAATAATTTTTGGGCATCATTCACTTCACGAAGCACCAGTTGCCTGAACCCAAGAAACTTAGAAACGAAAATGACTGCAAAGCGACTAACAAAGTTCCTGTGTTTGCTCGTGTGTTCAAACTTTTGTCTGTTTCTGTTAGCTTCTCTAGCATTGAAAAAATTTCTTTGCGATGATATTGTGTCATGTTTCCTGCATCACCTCTTTCGCCTCTAACGTGTGCACTGAATCCTCTTTAAACTCTTGCTTGGAGCAGCAATCAGAACTTCCCTTTAGATTGAGAACATGCAAAAGGAAGCAAATAAAAATTCCATGTGTCGAAGAAATTCACTGAATTCTCCTCCACCAAAGCCGCACTCAAGAAAACTAAATTCAATGAGTGATTTAAGCAAGACACAAATTCGGTATTAGGATTGATATATTGAGGATTCGTTGTTGCACGTCTGTTAGACTTTCGGCCATATTAGCAGCATTATTGTAAGCTTGCCCTCCACAATTCATAATACTTAGTATAATTTCACTAATACTTTCGGCTGCTTTGTTTTTCGTTTCAATGAAATCTGTAAAAGATACCACTATTTGTACTTCCCGATTCTCAACCATCTCTTACAACCGAGTATTACAATCGAGTATTATTCTGTAGTAATACTCGGTTTGCTTAATCTTTGTGGGAAATATCTAGGGTATTGATGGATAAATCATGGAATAATTTTAGGCCTTTTAAACCTGATATTTAATATTTGGCGTGAACTTTATTCCTTAAGATTTAATTAATCTCATTTTGAATTTCTGGTGAAGCATGAATAAGAGAAATTTTTTAGTCCATTTATATTTTTACTTAATACTATCGGAGAACAGGGTCATACTTTGCCAGTAGATGCACAAGTTCAAAAAAGGGGCCTCTATTAGTACTGGTATCAATTTCCCTGAGGCATCGTACAAGTTTTCCATATTTACACGTTCCCAGTAATCTTATTATATTAAACAATATGGTTAGAATTTCATGCCATTTTTTTTTTTTTTTTTTTTGCCACAAGTACCTGTTTTTTTTTTTTTTTTTTAATCAATAGTCTGTCTTTTTTGAAGTCTTGTTTCCAACTCCTTCCATTTGCATAAACTTTTGTTGTGTATAGCATTTGATTCATGGTGGGGGGCGGGGTCTTGGGGTTCAGTTTTCACCAAGTATTAAACCTGTCAAGAAGAGTAAAACTTTAATACTGTGACTCGTCTGAAAAGACAACATTGTGCCACTCCTATATCGATCTTTGTCGTTCGGCATACCAAAGTCGCCGCCTCTCTCTATTCTGCATTGTCAAGGGAAGACAAATTAATGATAGCCACGCTGACAGTCCACGCTTCTGCAAACGTCGTCGCATCGTACGAACGGATACTGGGCGTGCTGCAAACGTGCCCATTTCTTGAGTAAGGAATCGTGATGTGGTTGTACGGTTTTTCTGGGTTGACCTCACAATATGTCTGTTCTCTCGGGTATGTAATGGTGTGGAAATCCTGCATGTCTTTCAGTATGATTCTAAGCAACCCATTGATTCCATATTCGCATGACAGTGTTTGGTTTTCGACCAGTGCGACGGGCAGTATCACGGAACAATAATCCACACTCTCGATAGAGAACGATCCTGTCTCTATCTAATTCCGACACTTGCTGGTAAACATTTTTTCTTATTCGAGGTATAACACGATATTCTGAGAAGCTCTAACCTTACATTGCGCTTTCCGATTGAGAAATCCACTACACAGCAGAGCCTTGGATTTCGTTTCTCCCTCCTGCGTCGACTAAATACGCTGAAGTACTGATCATTTGCATATTCCGACCTCTTCTTCCTTTCATGTGATTTTGACATTTCTTCTGGTGTTGCAATTTTAATGGTCAGCAGTGTATATTTTAAGGCTATTTTCCAATAGTGTTCCAACAAAGTTTGGCATAATTGATGTTGTTGCAATTTGTTCTGGTGTCACAATTTTATCAATTGCAGCGGAAGCACGTGAAGTTGACAAAATCATTGCATTAATTGTAAGTGCTATCACGTCATCAGTGTCAAGTACTTGTCCTACTTCAGTTTTTTCTTAGTTTTGAGCAGCACTAGATTATGATGAACTCACACTTGATGGACCGGGCTTAGATTCTGGCGACTGCGACTAAACTTTTACAAACTTAGTATGACACCTTCATTTTTTTTCTGATACTTTTCTTCTCGGCTTTCTTCCTATTTAGACAATATTCTCCAGTTTCCTTTGCCCTTTTCATAGTTAGGAGGGATGTATTAACGCAAAAAGTTGATAAGGCTAAAAAATAATATCATGAATGCCCTGTGAAATTAAATCGCTTGCACGCGTAAAATTAAATCATTTATAGTTTAACACGTCAAAATGAATAAATAACATTCTACTGGTGTAAAACCGCAAAACCATTGAAAAGTTTAAAAATAAACAAAACAAATATTTACTGCAACACTCCTATATATTCGACGAATCGTAGAAAACAAATAAACCTGGCTTTATAATAACTAACAGAGATGAAACTTTATCAAAATACAAATTAAACAATGTCAACGAGCTGCACAGCATGTTGATATTACATATTTTACACTTTGATAAAGTTACCTCGGTTAACCGCGGAATTTTGGATAAAAACCTCTGGTTATGCTTTTCATGGAATTTCAGAAACATACTACAACGTCTTAAAAAAGTTTTTGGTAAGCTGAATTTGTAAATTAACATAAAACTTCTGCTTACCGAATATTTGTACTAATTTTAATTAAAAGATAAAATGTTTGAAATGCATCAACAGATTATACATTTTATGGAGATTGAAGATTAATTTTAAACATGCGTAAATTATAAAGACTTGATGCCGTAGAAGTTTGCTTGTTAGTATTGTTAATTGCATTTCATTATCTAGCCATCTGAATTATCATAACATACAACGAAAAATTTGTGTAAGTTTTTCAAGTTTAGTTTTACTTAATGAAGTCTCTCTTAGAAGCCTTATAATATAATATAAAAAATACGTGTTTGTTATTACATATTTATAATGTTGTATGATAAAGATAGAAACATATTTATTTGCACTGCGTGACATTGAAAATGTAGCTCCAAGAAGAAGTGGTCAGAATGTGATGAAATTCGACAAACATAGAGAGCCTGCTACGAACAATAAATGATATTTATTTCGAAATAAATTTTGCATAATGCAGAGAGAGAACCGCTTTGTCTCAGTAGGCTGTAGGACCACCTCTGACGGCGATAAGTAAAGCAACACGTCTAAGTACAGAGTCAATGAGAGTACTGA
This sequence comes from Nephila pilipes, assembly GCA_019974015.1. NCBI lineage: Eukaryota > Metazoa > Arthropoda > Arachnida > Araneae > Nephilidae > Nephila > Nephila pilipes. The sequence continues at coordinate 1,687,977 of BMAW01020911.1, read as the reverse complement.
TGGTATCTTGAACGGCTCTCCATTCCTTGTCAACCATTTGCCACGGTTCGTCTTCTGAACGCAGCAGTGGCAGGGTCTGCAAATGGCGCCAATCACATCTCAAATGTGTTCAATTGGTGAAAGATCAGAAGAGAACGATGGCTAGGGAAGCATCTGTACCCTTGCACAACATATTGACTGATCCGAGCAATGTGCGGTTGGAAGTTATCCTGCTGATAAAGGGCATTGAGTACCCCCTGAAGGCAGGGGAGAGTCACCGGCCACAGCACATCCTCCACGTATCGTTTGGGCCATCATAGTGTCCTGAATACGAACTAGAAGTATTTTGGCATAGTACACAATTGCGCCACAAACCGTGATGCCTCGATACACGCGCTGGAACATCCCACAATTGCTGCCGGATTGGAACCGTCTTCACTTAGAAGCTACACTCGTACGTGGCGACTATCATTGGAGAAACAGAAACGTGACTCGTCTGAAAACACGACCCTGAACCATTTCATCGTCACATCCCTCGATCCTTGCACTATTGCAGACGTTGGCGACTTTTTTGTGGGGCAATGGCAGTCTTCTTAACGGACGCCCTGAGTGCAGGTCTTTAGCAACCAATCGACGAGAAATGGTTCTGGTCGATATGAGAGCATCCAGGGTATCTTGACAATGCTACAGAATGGAGGTAGAAGTGGCTTTCATGTCCACCACTGCTTGTCGGTGGATGCTTCGACCCACGCATACTGATGTCTCTCTCTCTGCAACGACAACCCTCAAACTTGCCACATTCCCTTGTTTCAACCATTTTCGCTCCATTCGATACACTGTGGACGAGTCCAGGTTTGTGTCAGCTGAGATTTGCAGTATGGACCAACCTGCCCTTCTCAGTTCGATCACCGTGCCCCTCGCAAAATTCTCTGTCTGCTGAAATTACCTCTGTTGGCGACGGCCTGGCATTTTCTGCTATTGCACTCGTCCTCTGAGAGAAGAACAAATTTTCTACCAGAATTTTTCTACTTGAAATAATGACACGAAAATTGAACATTCTGCATTTTCCTTCCTTTATAGCTTCTTCAACTTAAGTAAGAGAGCTGTACATTTCACATCATTTGCGTCTTCCCTAAAATATGCAAAATTTTCTACCCATTCCTTCTTGGTGTTGCATTTTCAGTGTCGCCTAGTGTATTTAATGAAAAAGTGAAAATTCAAAAGTTTTTATAAAAATTTGCAGAAGATTTCATTAAATTAACGGAATGTTATTTCTACCACCCGCCTTATAACAAAAGATAAAGCAATAAGATATTTATTCATTTTATCTTACAGAGATCAAAATACTAGTACATTATCTTAAAGAATTGTAAAAGTATTTGAAAATGAAGATATAACTACTCTTTGCTGTTTAAACGAAATGCACAATCGCCGCTCTGACTTGTTCTGTTTTCTACAAATACAGGAATTCAAATAAATAGCCTCGATGTAAAATTGCAACAAGTTATCCATTCTCTTTCTTCAAAAAGGATATTTTCTTCAGTCATACTAATCCCTTTATTCTCATTCGCCTTCAAGCATGTCATGAAACACGAATGTGTTTAGAGTCACTTTTGTTGAGTTTGAAGCTAAGTGCATCTCGTATGAATGCTTAAAGGACTGGCTATCCGGCGCCACATTTACACCAATAAATGCGACCCTTTGCAGAGTTCTGTGTGTCCCGTTTCCTTTGGTCCGTAACCCACTGATTTTAACAATAGAAAAGATTGTAGCGTCAGACATCAAACCCTGCAAAAATTTTAGATTGGTGTATCGTCAACTTGAGCTGCCACAATTCCTGTGCTGTAATTTGTCCCTTTTTCTTTGAAGCAATATGCCTGGGAAAGGCGAACAGCGAGCCAAGTTTGCATTTTGGTGGCCATCTTCGTGACGAATCATCTCACAACTTAAGGCTCCCGTCTACCCACCATTTTGATTTCGTGGACGTAATGTTAATCTTATGGAATTTTGACTTTAATTCTCACATCTTTATTATTTGAACTATTTGAATGCAATAAAGTGCATTTGAAAGAGCAAAAAATAATCAATGCTTCTGTGGAATTACTTTTTTCCTAAGATTCTTAAAAATATTTTTATTCTTATTTTAATTATTTGTTTTTGAGTTTTCCGTTCTTTAAAGAATATTTTCAAATGTTTTTAAAAATAGGAGGAAAAAATTAATTCCACAGAAGCATTCATTATTTTTTGCTCTTTCAGATGCTTTTCATTGCATTCAAATAGATCAAATAATAAAGATGGGAGAATTCAAGTCAAAATTCCATAGGATTAACATTACGTCCACGAAATCAAAATGGAGGTTGACGGGAGCCTTAAGTATAGAAATATCCAGAAGCATATCTAATCTAATTGCATGTTAACACATCAATCAATAACTCCCGAGACTAACCCAGAGATGGCGCTCGTAGTAAACCAGTAACCAGGTCTTTCTAGAGTACTAACCTTTGCTTGAAACGTGTCAAAATTTTAAGTCGATCGGACCAGAAACAGCTGAGTTATCGAGGTTGGAGTAAAGTCGTTTTGTAGTTTGTTTAAAAAATGGAAAAAAACCGAGTTTCGTGTTCTGATAAAACATTGTTTTTTAATGGGTAAAAACACCGTGCAAGCAAAACAATGGATTGAAAAATGTTACCCGGACTCTTGTCCATCAAAAGCAACGATTTGTCGGTGGTTTGCCGAGTTTAAACGTGGTCGTACCGACACAAATGACGCGGAACGCTCGGGTAGACCTGTGGAAGCCGTTACACCGGAAAATGTGAGTGAAGTGACAAAAATTATAATGAAAGATCGTAAAGTGAAGCTCCGTGAGATTGCTGAGATGACACAGATATCGTATGGAAGTGTATTTACTGAAAAAGGTTTTTTGAAGTGAAGTGAAAAAGGTTTTTTCCAAGTGGGTGCCGCGATTGCTTTCGATGGAACAAAAACAGCAACGAGTCGATGATTCAGAAATCTGTTTATCGCTATTTACTCGCAACAAAAAAGATTTCTTGCGAAAAAAAAAAAAAAAAAGATTTGGAAAAGCGTTGGTACGATTGTATCACCCTAAAAGGTGATTAACAAAAGGTGTTATGTTGATGAATAAAAAAAAATTTTACAAAAAAAATGTTGTTTTCAATGTTAGTCTCGGGAGTTATTGATTGATGTGTTAAATCCTGTGGCGGTGCATCTCTCAATGTATGAACGCCGAGAAGCCTATTAATTCCTGCTGTATTTCAATTTCTAGATTAATTATCAATCGAAAAGTATTTTTTTCAAGCAATCAAAATATATTTTCTTGGAGTTTTTTAGAAGTTCTTATTCCAGTGATTTTGCAGCTCCTGAAGTTTGCAGCCGTAGGCAATCATCTATCTTGCCTATTGCCTAGAGATTTCAAAGACAGAAACATAATAATTCAAAAAATAAAACGGACAAATTAACTGTATTTGTTGTGTGGAAGCAACGAATTCTGGCTTGCCACGTCAATTTCGAAATTCAAAAAGTGATATTTATTTCCTTACTTTGAATAAATATTTGACAAGCTTTCTTTTAACTTCATCTCAATGTAAGTATATTTGCTAAGTCAAATCTTACAACTCTATTTCGAGCCACTTCCGCTTGTCCAATTGCCTCGAATTCTGCATAAATACCTATGTAGTCCAGATGACAATACAGTTACCTGATCTAATGACCATGGTCTGATGCTGCAGATAGGATTATCAAGCTCGGAAACTCCCTGATGTCCCCAAATCTGTACTGAATGGACTGTGATCCCCTCTTCCCCCCTCACTGCTTTGTTTTTTCTTCCTTTCTATTTGTTTTACTTTTCCAGACACTGGAGAATTTGTTTTTTCGTCCTTTCTTACATAATTTCCTCATAACATTTTTTTTTTTTTTTTTTTAGTTTTTTTCTTTGTCATATATAGAGGCAAAATTATACTTTCTACTTTTAAATATTTTTATAAAAAATTGTATTATGGGTCATATTTTTATTCAAGCAAGATAAATTTACTTTTAAAACGTTTATAAAGTTTTTGACATTGTTTGAAGTACCTGAATTACACATCAAATTCGTTATATTTTTAATAACTAGTATTTAGTTTTAATTAATTTAAAGATTGTCATCTTTTGCAAATGGTTTTAAAAGTTTTCCACTTTTTTTGTGGAAGTTTCAGGCCTATGATCCGGAGAACGGAACTAAAATTAGTAAAGAGAATTACACACACTCACATCTATCTATCTGTCTATCTGTCCATATATATATATATATAACATATATATATATACACACACACACATACACATATACATACATACATACATACATACATACAAGGCTTAAATGTTAAAACTCGTTTTTGGACCATACATGTTTCATTGTTTGTCCGACAAATGGTATTTAGTATTTAATCAGATTAGAAAAACAGGGAAAAATTTTTATGTTATAAGCTATCATAACGGCAGTTTGGGTTACTGTGTTAAAATGTCTACTATTTATTATGTGTTTATTACAATGATAATATATCTTTATTTTACAACGTTTTTCTGAATTTGACTTGGTGTGTGTGAGTGTGTGTGTGTCATCAAATTTTCGATCGTTAATTTAACCAACTTCCCATCAAGCTAGAGCTTTGAAATTTTGGGAATCGTTCGTACTCGCCTAACAATGCAATATTTAGACGTTTGCGACAAGTTTTAGCTCCTATTTTTTTAAATAATGCAGTTTAGCCCAATCACTTGGCGCAATTTGAATAATTGCCAAAGTTGGCGATTTTTTTTTTTTTGGCTGAATGTTAAGTCCGCTTCGCGGACCAATTTAGCAACATTTGGCAAAATACCGCCAAATAATTCCTGTCTCCAAGAGTGGTTTGACTAAACTGTATTCCAACCATTTAATTTACCGGATTAATTAATTTTAGTTAGTTTTAACGTTGTTATGTATTTCACTTGGTGTGTGTCTGTATGTATGTGTATCAGTGTGTCATCAAATTGTCTATTGTTAATTTAACCAACTTCCCATCAAGCTAGAGCTCTGAAATTTCGGGAACCGTTCTTATTTGCCTAACAATGCAATATTTAGATATTTGCGACCAGTTTTAACTAATATTTTAATAATTTTTTTTTAATAAACTTTGCCACCATATAAAAACGTTGGTTTTTATTTCGAATTATTATATGTAGCAGGTATTGTAACCTAATAGATGTTCGAAACTCTTTTTTTTTAGCTCTAGCTTTTTCATGATTAATTAACATTTGGCTCTTTTTTTTTTTTGAACGTTAGTTTTTGTTGATGCCTCATTTAAAAAAAAAACACTCAATACTTTTTATTTTCTACGTAATATTTTTAGTAGCATAGTAGTTGAAAGTTACTGATAACATAAACAATATGTACAAGTGTATTCTCGGGAATAAATTAGGTAAGCAACATTTTATTATTTATTACATTTTTGTAAAAACTGTAGAAATAAATGATTTGTATAGTATTGTTATAATCAATTTATGTGTGCGTTTATAAATTACATCAATGTAAATTATTTGATATAAATACATTTTTTCTTAAGTGGGGTACTTCATAATCCCTCAGTAGATGCGGAGTATTTGTATTGGGGTGCATAACCCTCACGGGCTTTAATCCCCAGTAGATTGACTATTATTTGAGGTTGGGACTCAACTTTGGTTATATCACTTGCCCAGGAGTTATAATTAAAATATAAAAGTAGTTACATTACGGAGCAATAGCTTTAGAAAAATTACTTTTAAGTTGAGAAAAATTCTTATCAAAAATAAATTAAAGAATTATATACATAGTCACAACTAGTTATTAAAAACTAGTGGTGTCAGTTAGTTCTGAATATTGAGGATAAAATTAAACTATTTAGGTTTGAAGTTTAAATATTGCGGCATAAGTCTATTTTTTACCCTGCTTGGTGGCTCAGACTGGTTGCAATAAGAGCGTGTGCTGTGATTGGTTGAGGATGAGGTTTGCTATTTCACTATATATGGGTGGGTGGGTACGACTGGAGTTTGGATGGGAATGACATTTTTTACCAAAATTTTGTCTATTAAAATTTCTCTAGGTCTGTGAAGTTGCGGGTTATTTCTTATTGGAGTGTATTTTTCTATTTCTTGGATAGCTTTGTCCGTTGAAGTATCAATTTTACGGAAGACATTTTTTGAAAGCTTTTTGATGAAATTTTTAAGAGGTAGGAGTTTGATGGAATATCTGATATCGCTGTTTCGCTTTATGAGTTTTTCGCTTTTTCAGTTTGCATTTACGATCATTCTGATAGTTGCATTTTGGGATTTTTCTATTAGGTCCAGGATATATCTGCACAATGCAACCAGACTGGGCAAGCATATGTTAGGATAGGTCTTAGTATCAGGGTGTAGATAAGCAGTTTATTACTTCTATTTAACGTAGAATTTCACGAGATAAGGGGGTATAAATTATTAATTGCAGATTCATACTGTTTTTTAATTTGTATTACGTGTTGTTTAAAAGTGTGCTTTTATCCAACGTAACACCAAGGTACTCGGTGGATAAGAACCAGGAAATGTTTTTGTTTTCAAGGTAAATGTCAGGTTCAATTTTTCTGAAGTTTCTGGAAAAATTTCATAATCCCTCAGTGGGGATTCTGAAATACTTCCTCCCCCACACATGCAGAGAGAGAGAGAGAGAGAGAGAGAGAGAGAAAGTTAAGTTACAGTGTAAAAGGGAAAAGGTACAGTGAAAAAGGGAAAAGTTACAGTGAAAAAGGGAAAAGTTATAGTGAAAAGTTATGTATAGTGAAAAACTTTGTATGATTTAATACGATCCAATACATTTAGGATGACTTTTGGAGACTAATAACTTTCAAGAGAGATGAGATAAAAAAATTTGTTATTCATTTTTTAAGTAATTTAAACTAACTATGTATTACAGCAGCTTCTTATAAGTAATAGTGCAATGGTTTACATAACACTGAGAAGTAAGACGAGGACTATTGGTGACGGACTTCGTAATTTTGAATGTAGGTCAAGTGCCGTGGACGGTATTTAAGTTGATACCTCCCTCTTCAGACTCGGAACCTCCATAGATTCAATAAGCATCATCCCCGCTACATAGCGCAATAGGACCCTCTCTGTTTCATCAAAGTGTATATCGCATACATTTGTATTTGATTTTGAATATAGGCCGTAATGTAAAGTAAAAATAGTGTTTGATAGTTCTTTCAGCTCTATTTCTGTCATTATCAAGCCAAGTAAAACGTAGCATCTTTTAAGCAATCCTTTTCAGGCAACTCATTGAAAGATGTACGAATTCAAAAAATTTCGCAACTCATAGAATGAAGTGAAGAAAATTCAAAAACTACTTTCTCCCACTAAATGAAATGAAGTGAGCTAAGCGCTTAGTTTACGTGAAAACGAGTTTATTTTGACATTTGTTTTGTTTCTTGTTTGTTTAATTGAAGAGAGATTTTTTTTTACACTTTTATACTGATTTTTATAATATGTAGTTATAAAACGTAGCACTAAATGCCCACCTCTCTTAAAATGCTTTTTCTGAAAGTGTTGCCTCAGGAAATAAAAGTTGCTACCTAATTATATCGTTTTCTCTCGGTTTTCAAGGTAATTATATCATTCTTGCACTTTTTGTGTCCATCTCTAACTGCTAATCAAATCCGTTCTTAAAATTCTTGATTATTGTAAATCATATTTCTTGAATGGAGTTGAATAAGTTAGTTGATACTATACTTATCTATTTATTTGAAATTTGCATGGGAAAAAAAGTTTTTGTTTCAGTGGAAGTGCCGCAGGTGAATATCATACTTCATTTAAAAAAGAAATAACTATAAAATGTGTAACAAAAAATGCAAAAATATATAGTTTAATAATTTTAACTGTTTGTTTGAACTAAAAACTTCAGTGGTTTTCTATAATTTCAAATACTGCAATTTAATGGGTAAATATTCTCCTTTTCGTTTAACTTAATAATCGTGTAACAAACCTTGAAATTGTTTGTAAATACTAGAAATAATAGGCATACAAGTACAAAGAATGAAATTCTTGTTTTGTGTAGTGCATTACTTTCATAAGTATTAATGTTTTTTTATCACAAGAATAGAAAAAATTATTTTTTGAAAATTAACTTTTTTTCAGTGCTAATATAATATTAATGTACAATGCTCTAAAATTTTTTAAGTCTCGATGGAAATCGCATTTTAAATTTCTTGAAAAATGCTGTAATATGGTAAAATGAAATATGTTTATAAATTTTTTTTTATTCTGTCAAAGTTTTATCTACATATTTATTTCTATATATGTTTTGTTACGATTTTAAAAAAAAATGTTTATTAAGTGCAATTATTCCCATCATTTTTTAAGAAGGAAACAATGAAGAATGAAGCTAACAGGCATACAAATACATAGTTATAGTTTCATATACTGGATAGTTTCAAATTAACATGTCTCACTGATAATGCTGGTATTGCATTTGAGTGTTCAGGTTTTTTTTTTTTTTTTTTTTTTTTTTTTTTGTTCTTTCACAGTTTGAAAACTATTATAAAATTCAAGTTGCATGATTGAATATCTACCAAATTTTCCAATATTTAACTTATTGTTTGAAAATTTGTGGGAAACAAAATCTGCATGCAAAAATTTTGCATTTTAAAATAATTCTTGTTTAAATTCTTTCTTTAATTATATGACTACTTATTTTGAATTTCATCTATTTTTTTTTAAAATTTTGTTCAAATTGCTTTATCAATTAAATGAAAAATTTTGTATGCCTGGATTCAAGATTTATTTATTAAATTCAGATTCTATAAAAAATCAATTGGAAATAATATCATTTAATTGTAATTGAAGAATATATAATATTTTTTGTGTTATCTTTGCATGATTCAAGATTCTCAAGTTTTAACCAGAAAATGGAAGGGAAAGAGAACATTGTAGAATATAATCACATACAATGCTAGTGTTACTTGAAAGATTGGTTAATTTGAAATTTTTGAACAGGAGATCAGTTTGGGGCTAGTTTTTTTCCTCCTCTCTTTACATCTCCACAATTTATCTGTCTTCTGTTCAATTTATTTTTTTTACTTGCTCCCCATATTCATGCCATCGTTAGTTTCCTTTAACTAATCATGATGGTAACCCAAAAATGGATGAATTGTCTGAAGCAATGAAAATTTTTCTTTACTTCTGTATGATTATAGATTTTGTTTTTGTGCCAGGAAATATCCATTTGAGAGCACCATGTCTCATTCTGGTTCCTCTTCAAAACGTCCCGTGAGCAATAGTCTGTCGCAGTGGTCCGACCTCCCAAGTGACGCATCCCAGCACTCTCTGTCTTCCCACCATCATCATCACCGCAGTTATGACCCTGAGTGGGATGCCAAGGAGGAGTTGCGGTTGCGTGAATTGGAAGAGGCCAGGGCTCGTGCAGCACAGATGGAGAAAACTATGCGATGGTGGTCAGATTGCACTGCCAATTGGAGGGAGAAATGGAGCAAGGTGAGAACAGAGAGGAACAAAGCAAGGGAAGAAACCAGGGTGCTCAGGTGAATTGCTTTATTAGTTGAAAACTTTCAATATTCTTCATTCATCTTAGAAAAGAATTTCTGAAAATTTCGTAATAAATTTAAAATAATTTGATTATATATGTATATATATATCCATTTCCCTTTAATTTTTTCTGAATATTTATCACTATTTCCTATTGGGTCCTCTTTATTTCTTAACCATTTGTTTTACATTTATAATTGCTAATTTCATTTTATTTCTTGTAGTACTTGGGGTTCTCATATTTTGCAAGTTTTTTGTGTTTTGTTTCAAAATAAGAAAGGTTAATGCATCTTAGAATAAATTTTCAAACTTGTAATAAATTTGAGAAAAGCTGTTGATTTAATTAAGAGATGTAGAGTAACAATATTGCAGTGTTAAATCTAATTCATTGGCTGTGTTCATTCTTAAAAAGAAGAGGGAAAGTAACTTATTACTGTTGGAGATTGTCAAATGTGTTATTACTAAATCTAATGGGTTAATATGATAAATCTCTCTCACACATAAATGTATTGTTTAGTCTTTGTAACTTTAGTGGGACTGGTATTTAGTGAACTAATTTTACTAATTTTTCACAGAGGAAAATTAGAAGTTGCTGCAAAAGAATGCAACACCTTAAAAAGAGAGAAACAAGATCTGTATTCCCAAATTGAAAGGCTCAAAAAAGAAAACCAACTTTTCAATGGAAATGAGGAGTTTATTGATGAAAAGAAAGAAGATGTTCCGTACACTGTTGGGCAAAATAAAGAAAGAGTCATTCCAGAAAGAGATGTTGGTCCAGGAGATAAGGTGACTGACTTAGGAGATGCCTTAATCACCAATGCTTTACCAAAGGCAACAAAAGATGACAATGTGGATGATGAAAATGAAGAGATTTCTTCAACAGTTGTTGAAGTTTCAGACTGTGCACACACAAATCCAGATCTGCAGTTTTTAGATAAATTTCTTAAACAGGATTGCAAAGAACCCCTTACTATTAGCACAATTCCAAGTATGAATGAAAAAAAAGGATCTCGACTATCAAATAGAGGCATTGAGGATTTCAATATCCCAGTTCAGGAGTTGACAGAACAGAAAATGGCCATGCTGCAACTGCGACTGGATGAAGCATCAAAAACTATTATTGCTGAAAGGCAGTAAGTATCTGTTTTCATTTATTGTGTCCTTTAAAAATTTCATTTACCTATTCATTTGTACTTCTTGCATGTTTATCATGTATAAATTATTGCATAAATCTATGTATTTACATAGAAAAAAGTACTGATATGTCTTCCAATATGTATTCATAATAAACATGCAGGTTTGAATTTTATAAAGTTATTAAATACAGAATATATATATATATATATATATATATATATATATATAATTTTATTGGGAATATAAGAAGTAGATGTACCATTACATAATGTTTTTAAGAAAGTATTTTTGAAACTGTTTTATGTTTTTATTTCATTATGTATATATATATATATTTGTTTTTAAAAATTTGAATGAGACTTTATTAAGATTTAGTGATCTTTTTACTGAATTGTATGTAGTATATTAAATATGAGATTCATTTCTATTTTATTGCAGAGAAAAGAACAAATTGATGAAAAGCATAGATAAACTTCAGACAGAATACAATCAACTTCGAATGAAATATGAGGACATGAAGAAGTCTAAGCAGGATACTATGAAAGAAGTACTATTTGATTCTATCCATTTGACAAAAAAATTTCTTTTTGTGTGATTGATTAGCTATTTTTTTCTTTTTACTTATAATAGATATTTTATAAAATAGACGGTGCATGATTTATTGTATTTTAGCACAGCTTATGTAATTTTTTTTTGGACATAATTTGTGAAATATTGTTTGTACAAAGATTGCTAATGAGTTTAAATGTTAATTTCAGGAGGTTGTCAAATTTCTTCACTTTTTCATTATTTGTGAGCTAAGTCATCACAAACCGTAATATCTTTTTCTTATTTCTCTCCATAGTTTCAATTTTTATAGAAATGCATGCAGAAAATCCAATTTTGAAAATTTTTTGAAATATTATGTACTCTAGTATGTTAGAATACTTAATTTGTAACATTTTTCAGTTAAGCCAAATTAAAGCTGAACATCAGGATGAGATCGATAATATGAGGTTAGACCTAGAAGATGAAGCTAATAGTAGAAGTAATCTTGATCAAAGAGTGGCTGAACTTCGTACTGAGGTAAATTGAAGTAAAGTTTAAAACTGCATCTTTTTTTAAAAATGTTTTTTATACTTTGTTTTGCTAACCATAGTTAAATACAATATACAACTCTAACTAATTGCATGCTTTTCTTTTCTTTTTTGTATTAAAAAATTCAAATTTAATATAACAAGAAGCTGCTTTTGGTGAAATTATTATTTTTCAGTTTTAAACATGTAGCAAAAAAATAATAAAAATTGAGAATTTTATTTTGAAAGCTCTGAAAAAGTTTTAAAAATATAGGGGGAAAAAAAAGAATCTAAAATCTTAGTGAAATTCTAATTTAAGATTCTTTTTAAATTTCTTTGAATCAATATTGGATTTTGAATAAAATGGTTTGATTGATACTTACAATTAAAAAGCAACTATTAAGGAATATAATTACTGCAAAATATTTATACAGAATTTTTAAATAGGTCTTTGAATGTTAGCGAATACTGAAATTGTTACATTAAGTAATAAGATTTTTATGTAAATTATGAAGTTATGAAATGCTATATATTAGATACAAATAGCATTATATATCTGCTAGCTTGATCTTATTCTGTTGTATGATAATATTTTAAAACTGTTATCACTTAAACTGAAAAGAATTGCTAGCTTATTAAAAAAAAAAATCTGTTAATATATACGTATGTATATCTTAAGATATTAATAGACAGATTGAAATTTGGCTTTAATGGATAGAATTTTAAAAAAAACATTTAATTACATTTTCTGTTTTGTTCTTTGCTAGTTATTGGAATGAACTTTTATTTTAGTTGGAGCGACTGCAAGGAGAAAATGCAGCTGAGTGGGGAAGGAGAGAAAGACTGGAGACAGAAAAGCTTGCTCTAGAGAGAGAGAATAAAAAACTACGTACCCAGATTGAAGACTTGGATGAAAGGTTGGAGAGAAAGACAAAACAAATGACATTAGCATCTGATTCAGATGTCAAAGCACTTCAGATTGAGCTACATGAAAAAAATAAAGTAAATTTATTATTTGTGTTACAATGTGAAGAATATGTTCCGAAATTCTTTCATAATTAAGGCATGTTTATTGTGATAGAAATTTTATATATCTAGAAATTAGATTTTTAATTATTGTGTATAAATATTAAAAATAATAATAACATAAGCTGTTGATAATCTTTTTCTAACATTTTTATCAGTCATGTTGGAAAATTGTATTAGTTTTGAGAAAATTTCTCATTTTTTTTTAAAAAATATTAATTTAATTAAAATATGTGACTTCTATTATAATAATATCACCTTTTCCTTTATAAGTTTTTTAAATTATAACATATCTTTTTCAATGCCATTTTTATGTTTTTTCTACCTTATGAATCTATGAATGAGCTGAGGCATCCGAGTGGTCATGGTCTGAGCTTGCAGCTGGCTATGTTTCTGTCATGTGAGTTCTAGTCCAAATGCCACTAAAGACTGCCATGTAGTCGGTCTAATGTATGTTAATCTGTCAAGGCCTCGCATTAGTATGATGGGAAGTTAGGAGAGTGCAGTGTCAACTGAGATGTTGTCTTCAGTTGATCAAGGTTCAAAACTATAAGGTCTGTAATTAATATCCCCCTTGTTGCTTCTAAATGATCAATCAATTGCTAAATCTACATGTATGTTTGTGGGAGTAATCCGTTTTAAATAATCTCTTAAAAAAATAATAAATTATATTGTTTTTTGTTTTTGTAATTTTTCCTCTAGTATAAAATTTTCAACCTACTTTGGACTACTTATGAGTAATTTCCCCTTCCTTTTGATTTAATAAAATTCATTGATTTTTTTTTGGAAAAAAAAAAAAAATTGCAGTCTGAGCTTTAGAATAATATAATTGCTAGAAAATCCTGATTGAATGCGGATTCAAAAATACTGTGCATCTTCTTTTTTATATATAATTCATCTTAGGTTTTGGATTTTAAAAAATGGAAAATCAATACATAACTCTTTAAATACGGTCTATATTTGCGTGAACTGTATTTTCATGTTTATTTTCTTTCTTTAAAGCTTCAATTGAATTCAGTGTTGCATTTTAATATTATGCTTCTTTTTCAATTAGTTGTTCTGTTTCATTTTTTACTGAAAAGAAAAAAAAGTAATATTTGTCAAAATCTAACTATTTCCCCCCCCCATAAATTCAAAATAATGAATAATTAGCAATGCCTGTTATAATTGAAAAAAAGGAATTAGTTTCCCCCCATTGATTGCAGGGTTTTTTTGTTGATTTTCTTTCTTTCTCCTCTTCTTTCACTCAGGAATTAGCTGATTTAAAGCATGCACATACTAAACTGAAAAAAGTTCTGCAAGACAAATCCACTGAATTGGCACATGCTCTGCGCCGCTCTGAACAGTATGAAGCTGAGGTGAAAAAACTTAGAGGAAGGATTGAAGAACTAAAAAAAGAATTGGCAGCAGCAGAAGATGAAGTAAAATTCTTACTTAAATACTTAAAAAAAAAAAATTTTAGAAGTGTATAAATTTTTACTAATAAAAACATTTACTAGAATTACATTTTAAATATATTTGTATATTCCGTAAAAATTCATTTGCATTAGATAGGCTCTGTGAAATTCATTTTATTTTTAAAAAAGTGGTAGTAAATGTATGAAAATTAAATTGTACATGAATATCTTTTTTTTTTTAACAGAAAGAAAAATGTAGTACATCACATTATTTAAAAAATGTAGCTTAGTGTAATTCTATTATTTTAATTTGTAAAAATTAAACTTTATATATCAAAGGATTGGATATAATATAGTCTTCAAGGATTATATAAATTATTCTTCCAGGTTGATGCAGCTACTAATAATATTAGGAAACTCCAAAGAACAAATGATGAGTTACAAGAGCAAGTTGAAAGCTTGCAAGTTCAAGTGGAACATTTACAATCTAGGTATTTTTAAAGTTATCAAACAAATTAATTACTCATTGTATCTGTATTCTAATTTGGGATAGTACTTTCCGAGTTCTTCCGTTTTCTCTGATGTAATTTTATCTTTCTTTTTTCCCATGGCTTTGGTTTTCTCTGTGTAGCAAAGAGAAGGATTCATCTAAAATTCCTATGGTTAGTACTAACTACTCTTTTTTTTTCCCCCTTAATGTGATATTTTCTGATGCATTTAATCATATTCTCACTAATTTATAAAATTTCTTTAACCTTTAGTTATGTTTAGCTAATACTGTATTTAAATTATTCTATGAGATCTATAAAGAGCTCAGATTCCTTCATAACTAATAATAAAATTTAATTTAATTCTTTTGCGTTTGTATGAATCAGTGTTTTATTTAATTTAATAATTAGGAGTTTGTATATGTATTCACAATCATAGTTTTGAATTTGGTAAATCAAATAATTTAAAAATTGCAAATATAAATTAGTATTTGGGCTTATCATTTTTTCCAAAATTTTGGAATTCATTATTATTTCAATTATTTTTGTCTTTAATTTAAAGTTTCTTGAAATCATTTTAAAATAATGTAAGACTTCTCTATACTTATTTATTTACTAGATTGGGAATTTTCGGTTAGATTTAATGAAGCTATATTCTATTTAAAAGATAAAATTCTCACTGAAGAGTTTAATTTTATATTTTGAAAAATATTTTTAATATTTAATAATTTTGTTCTCTCTGTATTTTTTTATGGCCAAGAAAATAATGTACACTTTTAGTGAATTCTTCAACTTTTAAATCTTCAGAATTGTCTGTAGTTTCTCAGAATCTCTTTTGCATTTAAAAAAAATTTGCTGAACAACTTTTACAAAAATTTTAAGTAAGAATTTTTTGAACTTTAAATAAGTTATTATGCGTTTTGATTAATAAAAACTTATTAAAATAATATTTACAATTATTATGTCACTCTTGTGTTATAAATGCTACAATCAGTTAATTATAATCAGATTGATTGCAGGTGTGATAAAATAGAAATGAGAGTAATTTTGTATTATTTTAAGGTTACTTAAAGATACTTAGATAAATTTTCTTTGCATATCTTTATCGATTTATATTGGAAAAGTGGGTCATGTTTTCATCTTGTGTTTAACTTATTACAAAGAATTTGCTTTGAAAGATAAGCATATGTTTATATTTTAATGTTAAAATTATTAGTAAAGTGATATTGTACGTATTTCCATGCCTTTTTTCTAATAAATTTATTCATATCATTGCTAATTATAAACAGAATTCTTGATATATTATAATAAGAATTGATAATTTGCATAAAGAAATAGTAAATTATATTTTAAAAAAGTCGCATGTTTAATTGAATGCTAAAAGGAAAATGTGAAAATTTGATTTTGAGACATATTTCTATTCATGTATAAAATTTCTATTTATGTATTGTCTCTTAACATATTTTATGTGAGTAAAATGTTTGTTGATTAAATGAAACACAAAGCCTACTTTTGTGAGAGAAATGATCTCAATATAATTTTTTAGATAAACTAATTTGAGAATAGTTCAAAGTCAACGATGAGATTTTAAAACAATGTTCTGATTTAAAATTAAAATATATTGTAATACACAAATGCCTTTTTATTTACAATAATTCCACTTTCTTTCTTTTTTTGCAGGTTGAGGAACTCAGCAAGCCATGCCCTACTGACACGGCATGCTAATAGCAGCTTTACCCAAGTGGATCCAATGAGTGAAGATGATAATTTAGATTTCTAGTTTGTTAACCCATTTTATACTTCAAACTATATCAATATCTGTGCTTTAGAACATCAATTTTAGTTAGGTGCCTTTGAAAATCAGAATCTCAAAAGAATGGCATGCTGTTGGCTATTAAAAATGACATATAATGAAATATGAGTTATCAGGGTTGAGGAATCACAGTAAAAGATGTTATATGTCTATGGAGTTCGTTTGGAATAGATGTTTGTATACCTTTATAAATGGAAAAGGCAAGTATATCTTGCTATTAACTTTTTTTTTTTTTACCATGATAGCAGTGTGCATAGCTTGTCATCATAATAAATTCCAATTAGACACTCATTTCTATTTGGAAGGTTATATTCATTTCATTAGCATTTTAAATTTAAATTGAATTTTATGAACAAGTCAGTCTGAAAACAATTTTTTTATGAATAATACTATTAATAATTTATTTAAAAACTCCCCCAATATTAATATTTTTTGGTTTATTATATATTATGTCCTAAATTTAGTTAGTGAATATTTCTTTTAATTTGGAAATCCAAATAATTAAGTAGATGATGTTCCCTGGATGAAATTATACAATTTGATTAAGTATGCAATCATAAGATCTAGAGAGTGTGATTTTTTTTTAAAGTTTTTATCATACTGAAGTTGTTTTTTTTAATAAATATGCATATGGTATCTCATCTTTCATAATCTTGTATTTTAATAGCTAGCAGCATATGAGAATCTCATCTCCTATTGAATAACGTTTTTTGGAGGAAGAAAAAATCATTGTGGCTTAAGATTTTTTTTTTTAATCATGAAAGCAAAAATCAAGTGCTCTCATTTGGTGTGTATGTCTCGAGATAATGGGAAAATATTACATCAAAATCTCGGTTTGAATTTTCATCATATTTGTATGGGATCATTATTGCAAGGTTATGTATAGGAAAAGTATTTCCTGACAGAAATTTTCAAAGGAAGTTAATTCCTTTTGTGAACTACAGAATCAAATGTTCTGAAAAAAGTGGAATTTTTTTAATGTGTGTAGATTTATCCTGCATCTTGTAAGAAGTTCCAAGCAAAGAAAACGAACAAGAATGTGTTAAACCCTTTTAGTGATTAAAATTTGTGTTACTAAAATTGAGAATTTTTTAGTATACATAAGCAAAAAATATGTTTTTAAATATTAATTGGCTTGTGTGCATCTGATAGAAGTCAAGTCAAACTTAATTTTGCTTCCTAAATTTATACTGTGACTAGGAAGACAGTAGTATTGTTTGCTGTTTTTTTGCTTACTGTGTCATTTGTTTGTGATTGAGTGTTTAAAACCTATTCCATTTCAGTAAATCAGAAATAAGGATTGGTTTATTGTTTGGAACTCATTCATATCATAGAATGAGCTAAAAACAAAACATTTTCTACTGAAGTAGGGTAAAACTGTGTATTACATTGATTAGAAGTATTTTAATTATGGACCTTAAATTATGCTTATCAGTATAAAATGAATGTGTTTCATTTAAATTCTTATAACCTATGCATAACATTATTTTTACATTAATCAAGTAACTTGTTAAATTTTGTTGTTATACTAAATGCTGGTTAATGAAATCATTATAATTTGGTGCTTGTGTAAAATCCTGTGTATCATTTTTGCCAAAACAGTGAAATGTTGCCTATTGATGCAGTATTCCACCAATAATGGAAATTGTTAAATGATTGAGCATTAATCCAAAAGAGGAAAGCTGAAATCAAATGTGGTTTCCCCCATTTGTCACAATGATGTGATGGGGGCCTATTTTGTTATTTGCTTCATGGTTTTGGGTAATCTTGTTTAGTCCATATTTAAACTAGATTTGTTTGCAAATATCAATCCAGTTATTTTCATTTAAATGTTGAAAATTAACAATTACTATAACTATGAATCCAAAGACTGATATGCATACACAAAAAAGTTGAAAGATCAGAGGGATTGGTCAAATGTCACAGTAAAAAGCATTAAAGAACTACTCTTCTATTTAAATTCACACGTCTACTTTTAGGCAAGTCTGGGCATCATGACTTTAAGTATACTAGTGTTAAGTATACAGAGTTTGTCTTTAATAAACACATGTGACATGCCTCTGGAATAATCAAGGCATCCATCTCTATTTTCAACCTTTCTTGTTTTTTTTTGATAGCATACAATGGTTTGGTGCAGCAGAGCCAGGTTTGGCTCTTGCACAATAAACCTCAAATTCCATTGGCTTATCTACTTACAAGAGGGTATGATAAAGTTTTAGTTATTACTAAGAAATATCTGTTAAAAATTTATTTTACATGTTAATTTATCTTTATGTGTACTTTAATCTTACAAATTACAGCTATATCAATGTGGATTTATTTCATGTTGAAATGAACAGCAGTATCAAAGTTATATTTATCAAAAAATAATCAAGATAGAAATGTAATTTTTATTTATTATTCTTGAGACTTCTCTTTATATTCTTCATCCAGAGTTATACTTGACCTTTCAAAGGCAGTCATTTTAGAACTAAGCAGAGTGAACTCTATTTTTTTTTTATTGTGTGGCTAACTTCAATCTACGATTTCCCGATATCAAACGAATCAACACAAATAGCCTTTTTTTACAATATTAAGTACATAAGAATCATTAATATACAGAATAAATTTTATCCCTATATTTCAGTTATTTCTTAGTAATTATTAAAACTTTATAATAGTAAATTCTTATATAGATGAATGCAAGCTTTTTTGCTATTTTAAATGGAACTTAGAGATCTTCTGAAAAATCATTGGTGAATATTTTCACCAATGATTTTCATAGTTGACAGAATTTTACATAAGTACCCATGATTTCTTTTTAAAAAAATTCATTGATTGATGAAGAAATTCTAATCTGCTTACAATATAATACATTTTAAAATATATGAAGTATCTGTGATATGTAAACACATTCATATTCATTTATTATTGCATTAATAATCTCATTGCCACATTATGTAAAAACACAAATATGTTATGAGTGCACTCATGAAACATTTTTCATTGGAGTACAGTATTGTACAAAAATGTAATTTTGCCATTAAACTATACATTTATTCTATGTACCACAAGGTTTCGGAAGTATGTTCAGATTTTTTTTTTTATATAAATTCAGTAAATGTTAAGCATGAGTTCTGCTAGTGGAAAATTCATTAAATCTAATAGAGAATTTAGGGTCTGACTTTTATATCAAATGAAATTAACTATTATCAAAAAATATTAGCTTTTTTTTTCTTCTATCGTATTCAGAATTTTGTGTAATAGACCTTGTAAGCATTTTCTGGTGTATATATATATAGGAGGGGTTAAATAAATTCTTTACATCCTAATTATATGTTCAGAGAATTGAGAATTTATATAATAGTTTTGAGGTATAATAACTGTAATGTATGAAAAATATTCTGAAATTAACTATCAGATTTAAGTAATAATTTTTCACAAAAGTAAAATGACAGTGTTTAAGATTTCAACTAAAAATATTAATAAGCACATCTTATTATGCATAGGCATATTTAATGATAAACATATGAATTAACATATTGGATTTTCAGATTGGTTCATTTAGGGATTTGAAATATATGTTTAATAATCAATTTATATTTTTTCTCTAGCTAAGCTCAAGGAAATCAGGGCATTCCACTTTTATTCATGTATTATCTTTTAACTTTGCATTACTATTTGTACTGAATTTGGTACAAGCTTTTAATTTTGAAAAATAGCATGAATGATTTCATTAATTCTCAACATTTTTTGAATAAAATAATGCATGAAGATTTTAAAAAGTTTTGAGTCGCAATATTCAGTTTCAGAATTGGTTATAGCTATGCACAACTTCTGTGAACATGCATATATAATAAGGTTTTGATTTGGAAAGAAATATACATTTTGGATTGAAATAAAAAAAACTTGGTTTATTCTATAAAATATTTTCTCGGTAAGGTCTGGTTTTCAAACCTTAAAAAAATTTGTTTTAAATAGAGAAACAGAATTTTGCCTGGTTCAGCGAGTCAGAATTTTATTAAATTAAAATTCTTAAACTCCTCATTGGATGGAGAAAATATTGCCTTTATCGTAGGAATTGTTCCTATAAAATTTCGTCCAATTCATACTCAAGTTTCTACCTGAAATATGATCTACTTTTTCTGTGAGACAGCTAAAATTCTGATAAGCTCATTTCATATTGGAATGCATGATCTGAATGTATGTGCCAAATATATATGCGTATGAAAGGACTTTTGTTGCAATTTTTTTGAACAAATTTAGTCAAAAGTTAAGTATATGTTACATTACTTGTCTTTTTGATTAATCATTTGATGAGCATCCAATTTTCTGTTAACTGTTTGATGTGCTTAATTTATTCTTGTATTGTGACATAAGCATTTAAGCAAGATCAGTTAAGTTTGCTTAACTGACATGTGTGATTAATCAAAGTACAACATTTTTGTTTTGTTCATATGTTTTTTAAAATTAAATTGTAATCAATTTTGAGTTATGTGTGTCAACTATTCTTTTCAGATTTTTATTGAGAGTTAAGAATTTTATGCTTTATTATTTATAACTAAAACTGAATTCTTTGTAAATCAATTATTAGAAATAAAAATAATTAACTATGAAGGTGTTTTCTATTAACGTAATTTTTCACCATGTAAACGACAAAGGGAAGTAAAAAAGATTCCAAATATTCATATGTTAAACAAAACTGATTTTTTTCCATAATTTTACAATGTATTAAGATTTTTATACTTATTTATTAGAAGCAATGGAATTGCATTTAATATACAGTGCCTTAATACATTATTCTTGCAGTTACTGGTAGAATTAGAACTATAATGCTTTATTTTACGTGTATTTTTAAATCAGATGTTATACTTTTAATTCACTGTGCATTGTATAATTGCTGTAGCCATCAAATTTTTTTAGCTATATATATAATGTATAGCAGAATAAACATCTAAAATTCAAGATGTTTATGCTATACGTTAATCAACTTCACAGAACGAAGTTCTAATTATAGTTTTTTCTTAAGTTTATAATGTTCAAACTAATTTCAAACTCATGGAAGATTTTCCATAAACCATTGATCAATGAATAATTTTTAATTCATTTGTAAATTTTATTTCTCATTAACACTTATTTCAAAAACTGAGTGTTAACAACAATATAAAGAAATTAGTTTTTTAGAAAAGATTAATTTGGTTTACCAAGTGTGTATCTTTATATTCTAGAGGGAAATTTCTTAGTAACTTCATTTAAGTAAATTATTTTAAAAATATCTTTATATTATATAGTTGATGTTATTTTTTAAATTTGTAATATACATTGAAAACTTGATTTCATCATTTAGAAACAGTAACTTGGTCAACAATATATCTTCTATAAATATTTTAAATTATAATATGCTTTTACAAGGCTTTTTTTTTTCATAAAAATCATTACCAATATATATATATATTGCTAATGAGAAAATCAACAACTCTTCATCATGCAAATTCTATACTTTTTTTTATTTTACATAATTATATACAATCATTTGAAAGCATATTTATATATGTTATAAAGCAAAATAAAAAAAGAAAATATACTTGATATTTTAAAAACTAAACATCAGAGTTGTAAATTGTTAAAAAATATTATATATAAATGTGTTTAAGAACTATAGGAATGCAGTTAAAAAAATTACTTATAGCAATGCAGAAATAAAATGCTTTTTATAAATATTCATTTCAAAAAGAAGTGGAAAAAATAAGAACAGACATATGGCACAAACAAATATTTACAAATTTCTACAATTTCGTAAGTAAAAAAAAAAAGAAAAAATCTGAAAAACATTTAAAAAAAAATGGTTTAGATTTTTTTCTTTTTTAGAGAAAATAAATATGCCACACTATCTAATAACTTGTACAAAAATATAGCATTGATATATACTTTTTAAATCATAACTGCTCACAGCCACCTAATTATTGAAGGAGAAAAAAAAAAAAAAAAAAAAACCCAACAAATTTCACATAACAATCTCAACTTAAAACATTTTAAAGTCATTTGTATGTAATGATTAAAGTTATGACAGTAAAACTTTTCGATCCTGTGAAATTATAATTGAAATTATGTTATATGGAAAATAAAATTTTAATATGCAGAAATATAGATTGAAGGGGAAGGGGATTGGCTCAAAAATTATTAAAGCAAAAAAAAAAAAAAAGTGTTTAGTAACAAACATTACAATTCTAAAATTAGTGAAATTTTACTGAATTCTATTCATGAGAATTTTAGTTAAAAAGTAAAGTTTGAGTACTACTATTAAGTACTTCTACTATACTATGAATAACACACTTCTATTTAACAAAACAGTATTTGTGAAGTATTCCATTAATTTTGGACGCATCTTTCACTGATTTCAATACACTGTTATAATAAAGTAACCTTTAAATTTGCATAACAAAACCAAAAGTTGCAAGGTCTTTACCACAATTTATGAATTTGCTTTTAATTGAGCTTAAGATTTGTGATCTTTCCATATGAATGGAAGCATTTTTATCTACTTTTAAGTATTTCAATGCCATGAAGTAAAAGAAAAGAAATTTTAAAAATATTCAAAAAATAAATTAGTGGAACTGTAGCTAATACACTGCAAAGGCTGTGAGCATAGTGTAATTGTTTTAAGGAAGTTTTTAATTGCTAAGATTTTAAAATAACAATTCTAAGAGTAAATACAGTTAAATTTAAGAAATGCTTTTGCATTTCTAACAAAGAGCATAAGATATTGAAACATAATGTGAAAATGAAATTTTTCATCAAAAAGTAAATTAAAATTGAATTTAAATGTGAAATGCATTAACTTCATATTGCACATGAAATTTAAAAAAAAAATACAAACTTAATTTAGAAAATATCCTAAACGTAAATCATTTTTAAATGTGCAGAAAAAATTATTATTTTACTGTACCGTTTTGAAGCAAATACTTTTGATTCTTAATTAGTGATTATATATATAAAAAAAGCTGGAAAAATGTTTAGAACTTTTGATATTTCCCCCTTTAAATAATTGAAATCTTAAATGGTATATATTTTCTAAGAAAAAAAAAATCATTTTAAGATGCATGTAAACGTAAATAAACTAATCTATAAAATCTGTTTTAGAGAATGTAAACATTTCTGCTTCAATATATAAGTTAATAAAGTAAAATATTTTTAAAAGAAAAACCAGATTTTGATAAATAATCAAGATCTGTATTTAGTGGGGGTTTTTTTCTCTTTTTTTTTTTTTACATTACATATGCATAGAATTACTAAATATTCTTGACAATTGGGATCAGAAACATACTCAGTTCAAATCATAATTGAAATTGCAAAAAATATCAGAGAGTATTAGAGAACACTGAATAACGTAATTTTTATTCTCAATGAAATAGAAAAAAAAATCATGATATTTTAATGAATTGTAAACTCGCATTTTTGTCTATCAATATGATTTTAAACTTAAGTCAGAACTAAATATATGGATGAAAAATTTTAACCACATAGTTAAAGGCAATTACTGAGGGGGAAATATGATCTTGAAATAGTGATTTTTTTCAATCTTTTGCTTCAATTATGCATGTCTTATTCGCACAGGCTAAGATACATTAGTAACTATTTCACAACTATTATAGTGATGGCAACTATTTTATCCTCACAGACTATTAAAGTTAATTACTTCTACTCACTGCTTGCAATGGTAGGCATATATGCATTTCACATCTTATAAGCAGTATATATTTATTCAAGTTTCCTTTCTACAAAAAGAATGGTAAATTCAAATGATTATCTTTTTCATAAATTTGTTCGCTATTGGAAAACAAGTTTCTGCATGGTGTTAAGTCTCTTTGATTAAATATAAAATACATATAATTTTAATTTGAAAATATTATGATTAAAAAAGCATTTCTTTCAAAATTATCATATGTTTCTTATAATAGGCATTTACAATTGATCTATAGTCCAAGAAAATATTTTTGTAATTCACAACTGTACAATTTATATTTTATAAAGAAACTAATAGCTACTCTATTTCTAAGTTTATAAATAATTTTGATTCATTTCAAAGTCTTACACTTGGCTGAAGATCGATTTTGTACTTCATTTTTTATTTTTTTTCAAAAATGTGGAACACTTTTAAATTCTCACTGACACCATATCACTTTTTGAAACACTTAGTAATTATATAACAAGCTTAATGATTCAGCTGCCCTAATTCTAACTTCTGGACACTGGTCTTTTAGCAGCATTAGAAGAGCTGGAAGAAAATAAATACATGTATGTATGATATAAATTCACTTCTCAGTCACAAAAATATTACATGATAATAATCTACCAACCCATTTTGGAACATGATCAGATATTGCAGTCTTTGGTATCATACATGTGATGAGCCTTTCTGAGTTTTGAGAACTATGATTTCAAATAGGAGCTTTTTATTCAAATTTAACCTTTTATTTTATTCACTGGTCACAAACCAGATAATGACAACAATCATTATTTTGAATTTAAATAGATTTAAAATGCAAAAGATGTGGTAATCTTCATTATTTTCCATAAAATAACTTTAAATGCATTAGACACAAAGACTATCTTTACACGCACACAATTATAATGTCTGGATTGTTGTTTTGTTTAAATTAATGTCATACTAGAATTTCACCATGGGCTACTGGTGACAAGAAATTAAAATTTCAAACCATGGTCAGATGATGAGGACAAAGCCAAGGCTGATTAGATACTTAATTTTTCAAATTATATCATTAATGTTAAACATTAGGTGTTTCATTGTCCACTTACTCAGAAATTTTACATGACCAAACCTACAGAAATCGGTAAGTCAATTTGACTTTATTCATTATCAAACAATCCTATTACCTATCCTAAACTAATCGTGTTCAAACACCAACAAATATTCCTAATAAAGCTTCATAGCCTGTTAAAAAATGCCTTTTTTATTTTTAAACTCAGAGCTGCTGGTCTAGACTTGATTTGGTCATTTTTCACACATATAAATCCTTATTTTCTTACTGTATACGTAAACATTAATTTTCTCCCCACCCCCCCTTAGTATAGATATGTGTGGATAGGCTTCAGTAAATATGTTACCATTGTTTATATATTTGTTCAAAATTAATTTAAAATAACTACTTTGTTTATTAAAAATTGATATATTTTTATACCATGTCCTGGCTGTCTATTCCTGGCCACAATTGACATTAATTTTTCTTTTTGCTTTCTAAGTTTATTTTATTTAAAAAAATGCATAAATGGTAAATCTTTAAGTATTTAATGTTAAACTTCATTATGAAACTTATTTTAATAAGCTCCATTTCTAGTTTTCAATAAAATCTGGAGTGTGGTCCTTCTCGAAACAAGCTTGATAGCTCTAAACTCTTGTTTGATGAGCTCGGTCTCCTTTAGATGAGTAACTGTGACACTTCAGCTTAATTTTACTTTACTGTAAATCAATTCACATTATTCTTCACCTACAGGTTAAATCAGGGTTTGATCTCATGGCCAACTAACTAGTCATGAAGCTTGTGATCATAACACCTAAAACTATTACAATCCTACTTCCATTCGCTGAATCAAAATGTTATGGAAAATCATAAAAGCGATCTAATGATCTACACTGAATGTTTCTTGAATAAAGTTTATTTAAAACACTTAATTTAAAAAAAAAAATATGAAGATGATTAAAACTAATTGAGTGGGGTCGGGGGGAGGGGGAATACCTTTCACATCTGAAATATAATTCTTATAATTCAAGAACTTTTCATTTTACTTACATGAACAAACTCTTTCTTTAGCTATTAGATTTTGTTTCTCAACTGGAAGATTTCCAAGTAAATAACCTAATAATCAATGAGAATTGTATTTTAACAAATAATGCAGTAAAATACATATTTATAACAAATTATTACATTACTGGAAGAACAGTCCATAAAATTAACTAATAAGTATTTCAAACCTGAATTATGATGAAATTTCGGCATTGTTAATGATGATTTTACTTATCAGTTATAGAATTTATAAGAGAAAATGATTTCTAACATCTTACATAATCAATTATTTTTAATATATATATATATATATTACATAGAAAAATTCAATTATATTTTTTACTTAAATTTCTAAACATATAATTAACATAATAAAGCCTTAATTATATGTTATCTGTTTTAATAAGACAACCATTTTTTTTTCCTTTATAATCCTTTATAAATTATTCATGAACCTATATTTAAGATTTTGCATTTGACAATTTCTCAAACATGCAAAACACAAGTTTCCAAATCTAAATAAGTGCTCGACATTTATCTTCTAGAAATAAGTTCTTCATTATTTATGGCTTCATAAACTTTAAGATGTTGGTTATGT
Organism: Nephila pilipes; assembly: GCA_019974015.1. Classification (NCBI taxonomy): domain Eukaryota; kingdom Metazoa; phylum Arthropoda; class Arachnida; order Araneae; family Nephilidae; genus Nephila; species Nephila pilipes. The sequence goes on along the minus strand of BMAW01020911.1, from coordinate 1,661,120 downwards.
CCTTTATGTTTAGAGATAGTGTTCCCTTAACGTAATGATTTCATAATGTTATTTTATTACATAACCCAACACAATCATCAATTTAATCTCTTTACAATTACCCTTTTGACATGTATAGCAAATAAAAATATTTTGCAATGCAACAGAGTAATCTATTGCAACAGAACTTTTAATTATATCACAGCTATGTAACAGAGCTATTAATTATCAAAACCCAATAACAACTAACATATTTATTCATAAAAAAAAAATTACTCACCTAGAAATGCTGTTGCATTACACTGAATAGTAGTAAATGGGCTTTTAAGATAGGACATACAATTTGTTGCATAAAATCCTACTTTTTCTGAGAAGTCTGATATCTGAAAAGCATATAGATGAAAATAAAGTTTTTTTTCCCCCATAAAAAAAAAAGAACACATTAAATTGTTACAAATATATCTTACCACAGTCTTTGTAAGATCATTGATGAATTCACCATAATGTAGATGTGCATCATCTAAAAGATGCTTTTGAAACATTTCATTCATTTCTGTTGATTCTAGAATTGGACCAAGCAGCCTTAAACTGTATTTACAGGCCTGTGATAAACAAAAAAAAATTATTAAATGTTAGAAAGCAAATTATTCATATACTTTTACAGCTGATTCTTAAATCTACACAAACACACATCACTATCAAAGAAATGGCCTTTTATTTCACATATATTTTTTAGTTTAATTCTACAGTTCTTTCATACAGGACATAAATCAAGTTTTTTTTTTTTCATTATTGACGCTACAAAATTTATTAAAGAATGTATATGAAATAATAGGGCAATTTGAAATAAAGCTTAACTTTTTTATAGTTCACAGCACAAAATTATTATTTCAATTCACTTTAAAATCTATCATGAATGCTTGTTTATTTTGAAATGTATAAATTACTACTCACTTTTATCACATGCTTGTCTTCATCATTCAAATGTAAAAGAAGTGGGACCAAATTGCCATGAACCTGCTCAATGAATTGTTCTTTTGAAGGGCCATTTGCAAACCGGGATAAGTTTCCAAACAAAGTAAATGCTGCAGCTCGAACTAATGGTTTCTCCTATTTTAGGAAAAATTAATCACTTTAGCTTAAGATAATGACAAAATTTTATTTATGGTTAATTATATCATTAATTTATTAAAAATATGAATCATGTTAAAATTTAATAACAATCAAACTGGATTTGCATTGAGAGGAAAAAATGCGATGTTTAAAATCGAAGACATTCTAAGTACAATATAAAATTGCTCTGGTTAGGCAGATTGCCTTCAATAAATGGATACTATTTTTCTATAATTGACAGTTTATTTTTAATTAATTTAAATAGTATAGATTATATTTACTATAAAATTCTTGCTTGTTGAGCTCTATAATAGTTATTAACATGTTTGCTAACATTTAGGATTTAGATACCAGTTATAAAATAACTCATTACTGAAGGCCTTACAAGTACAAATAACACTACAAATATCACCATAGCAAATACATGATGCTATTTTTAATGTTTGAGGATACAGGAAGAGACTAAATAATATTTTAGATGTGCTAAAATGGATAATTAAATAATATTTTAATAATCTAGATAATCAAATAATTTAAAAGCATGAAAATGAAGATAGGATCTTGATAAGTATGAGCAGATACACCTTACCACCTTTGGTAATGAACATGTTAACAGTTGTTTACAGTGTCACGTACATATTCATTCTCATAAAAGCTTCAGACATTTGTAGAGGTTCCTTCTACTTAGGAACTTTTGCTGTGCTTTTAATCAAGGGATTCTTCCCTTCAGTTAGTAATTAAGGCTTTTTAACTTCTGTTGCTGTTGAAGAGTCACTGCATACTCTCCACTTCAATGACAAGATTTAGCCATTGTTTGGGACGAATCTCTTCCACCCCTAGGTGGAAGAGATTCGTTGACCTTGAGTGACAGGTGATTTGAAATCTTGATCTGTCAGTTAACAGAAAACTCACCTGGTTTTTATTTGCAGCCCCTTCAATAACTAAGCTAAAAAGGATTCTCTTCACAAAGTGGAAAATAATTTATTTAAGCCATTTTAAAACCGCAGGAAGCCATTTTTTGTTGTTGGTTGGATCCCTGAAATCATTATTTTAGCTATTGGTCCTGGAAACTCTAACTGGGAAATGAAATATCTCCAAGGAAGTGGCATATATACAGGTGTGTCTAGGTTTACAAAGAGATTAGGATTCCAGTAAGTTCAAGTTTCAAAGTTCTCAGAAGTCATTATGTCACCAGATCTTTCACAAGGGCCACACTTATATTTTAGCCAGAAAGTAAAATGCAACACAAATGAATTTGTATAATTAAGCATAGTCACCATCAAATCAATGTTAATCATGCTTTAATTTATAGAAAAAACAAAGAGAATAATTTTTGTTTTGCAAGAAACACAAGCAAAGAATGGTTACGCTAATGAAAAAAGATTGAATAAATTAATGCATTTTTGACACAAGAGTGTTTGAAGTCTGAATGTCTGGAAAATGACTAAATTTTACAGAAAAAGTTTCTTAAAACTTCATGTAATTAGAAAGATAATTTAATCACACAAATGTTAATTTAAGTGAAAAAAGGTTTCATATATATTTTTAATGAAAGAAACATCTTTGAATTAAAGTAAAGAAAAATAATATTTTAAGTATTGAGTCTGTTCTTGCTAATTTACTTGTCTGAGATGTCGTTTCTAAAATATACTCTATTTTGTAAGTAAAACTAACAATTTTTTAAAGTTATGTTTGTCTTGTTTTTCCACATAAAGTGTAATCCATAAACACTTATGTATTAAAACTTTATAAATTAATATAATGTTATGCACACCTTTTCAAACATAGGCTTTATTCTAAGAGCAATATTGATCAAAATGTTTCTGACATCTTGTTCTGCTACTTGGGATAAAATTGAAGATAAACCACTCATCGCTTCCAGTGTGATACTGCAACTGGTATCTTCTCTGTCATCCATTCCAGTCATCATTGCAGAGAGGATTGTTGTTGAATATCTGTCTATCTACAGATAAAATTTACACTGATTAATTAACTTTAAGCTATGAAAAAATATTATTCACAGAAATAACTTCAGCAGCTATGTACTTCTATTTATGTATAATCGAAATTATACAGGTCCTGTCACGGACGCCATGTTGCATTTGCA
>BMAW01020911.1:1527104-1657911 GCA_019974015.1 Nephila pilipes | reverse complement strand
GCAAAAAACCCCATTACAGATAATTGTGCAGTAAACCTCAGGTTTGAATTGAATGACATCATATCCATTGTAGAGTTAACTAAATAATTAGTTAATTAAAAAAGGCATGAATAAAATATAAGCATGAACTAAAACACTGTTAATGAATACTGTACAGAGCTTGTAAGCATACTGTCCAATTTATTTATAAAGTTAAGATTCAAAAATATTGATGATTGTCAATTTGATAATTATCATTTTTTATACTATAATAAGAGCCATAAATAGGAGATAAATGCCTCATATCTTGCATATTATTGTAATGAAAATAAAATAAGATAAAAAAAATCTAGAAACAAAGTCATTTTCTGAGCACTTTATAACAGATGCAAATAAAAAGGCATAAAATGTTTTAAAATAATTCCCCAATCTTAATGCATAAGATAAAAATGATTAATCACTGATCTTTTTCAAAATTAGAATTTATATCATAATCATTTGTACAGTAGATAGTTTACGAAAACAACAACTAGAGATTATTACAATAATTCTAATTATTAAAATAAAAAAAAAGTAGTTACCTGCTCTTTATCCAACATAGAAATATTACCAAGCCCGGATATACAGAGGCGACGAACGATCGGAGAAGAATCGACCAATCGTCCCAACAAGCTATTCATCAGAGGTTCAGTAAGGGTTTTTCTGCCTTTATAGTTCTGAGACAGAAACTCTACAAATAGTGACACAGAAACAATACGGTGAACATCTACAGAACTATTGAGCAGAGGATTTAACACTGTTATCAGTTTGGGAACTTGGTCAGGACAGCATACACATACAGACCTGAACAGAAGAGGAGAGGGAAGAAACGTATAATTATTTTCAGAGTATGTAAGTTTGAATAAAAATGACACAAAATTTTTGCATCACAATTTTTAAATATAAGTAATACATAATATTTATAACAAAATCAAGAATACTTATATAATCAGCTTCATTAAATAAAATAGTAACAAATGTGTGAATTAAAAAGAATTACATCAAAATGTGAACGAGAGGTACTAAAAGCCAATGCAATTAATTTTGATGTTTAAGCTGGATTACCTGTATGTTACAGACCAAATCATATATATTTTTTTTACTTAAAAAGAAAGAAAACATGGCATAGTATAGACATAATACAAGAGTTAATTAAAGTATTTACAGAGTGACATTTTACAATCATAACCAGATCTTTAATAATCTTCTAAGTAAGTTAATAAAATTAATGTTGGGATTTAATTCCACAAAATTAATCATTACAATACCCACGATTATGAGATTAATCATGGATAAGAGATTAAATATGATACATTATAATCCCTGACCAGAAATACGGTTAATGAAATATTGTTAATGGAGCAAGAAAGCTTGATCAACTGTTTTGTATTTGGATATATTTTAAAATTATGATGATGCATTGAAGAATATCAACATTGAATTGACCATCTTTTAAAGAGAAAATTTAGTTTTATAATTTCAGATACACAAAACAGATAAATAATAAAATATTACAGTAATTAATACACAAAACAACACTATAAAAACATTTCACAAAAAATAACATTAGTCTATTTTCATAATAAAAAGAAATCGTAATTATTCACTAGCAATTCCCACCTAGCTAGAGCAGCCACAGATTCAGGATATTTGTCCGATTCTTCCATCATCACCCAATAGCCTCCCTCATTCATAGAAGATACCATCACATCTTCCTTGACACATAGAAGGAAATTTTTCATAGTTTCGATGGCAAATCTGCAACATTCATTGAAAATTATTTAAAAAATAATAAACTGATCATAACAAGCAGGAAAGAAATATACATTTTTTATATTATTTGATGTGATATAGCTTCTTATGTGATATATATATATATAAAGAATTGATGGATAGTTAAATTTCTTAATGTTCTTTCAGCCAGTTTCATTTGCAATGCAATTAATTTAATAAATATGAAAGTCTATCAATATTTTGTCAAGATATAAAAAGCCTCATAGAAAAATTTCAATATACCTCACTGGGGACTGACTAGAAGACTTGGGATCATTTTTCTTTTGCAAAACAGATAAACTTTTCACTGTATCTGAAGAATAAACTGGGAAGACTGCTCCAACATAAGCTCCACAAACAATCAGCAAGGATGAAAACATACTATCAAAATGTTCTCTACAACAATTTTCCATTTCAGGTACTTTAAACATCTCACGTAAGGCACAGACAGCCTAAACCAGAATAAAATGCAGAACTTCTTTGATAAAATTAATTTGATTTGGATTAATTATAAGAAACTAAAACATGCAGATAATTTCTGAAATTATGAAGATTTAATTATAAATTCTTTTTCTTAGTAATGCAGAATATTAATAACTAACTTTTAGTAATGATGTATCATTATTTTCTTCATACAGTTGATATTTTGAAGTTTTGAATTTGAACTAAATTTAATAGTAATATTGAATTAAATTGAATATCATTTCATTAAAATCTATATGAAAATCACAGCTTCATATCTATAAGAGATAATTTTAATAAGAAATTTTTAAAGTGCTAAACCGGGTTTTTTTTTTCAGAAAATTAAAATAATTACTAAAAAACAATTTCATGATAAAACAAAAATATCCATATTTTGATTGCCCTTTAAAAAACATTAAAATATCTTTAAATTTTTGCAAAATTATACTATGAGCAATATTTTTAAATATAAATATTTTCTTCACTAAACAGAAATTAAAATCATAATTCAAATCAAAATATGTAAAATACTACAAAAATTTGTCAAATTTTTTTTAAAAGAAATATTCTACATAATAACAGGAAGCTTACAGCTAAAGGTTTATGAGCTGCAACATAAGCTATGCTACGTCCGTGAGGATCAGGAGGTGATGATATAACATTATCTGAAAAGATTTCCAAAAAGTATTCAATGATATGATTTGCAAGGCTTTTGTCTTGAGAAAGAGTCTTCCATATGTCAGTTGTATTTCTAAAATAAAATATATGAAATATTAAAATTAGAAAGTTAATGATCATATATTTCAAGTTAATTATATCAATATTTAAGTAAAAGCAACATTAAACCTTGTAATACAAATTATTTTTAAATGAGATCAAAATGTAACTTATACAAGATTAACTAAATAAATATATATTTAAAAATAGCTGCATATTAATATAATATACTATCAAAACATTTGTTTTTCTCCCTTTATTTTCTGAAGGAAACTATAATCAAGTAAAAAAAAGTTTTGGCAGTTAAAATTGGCTTTTAAAAATCCTAAAATTGTTCCAAGATGTAATAACAGAGATGACTTACATATCTAAAGGAACTGGAGAGTTCAATAATGAAACTAGAACTGCTGTTAAATGATGATTGGCTAAGTTCTGAAAACAGCGTAAAGCTCCTTTGCGAGTATGTGGGCATTGAATAGAATGCAGTATGTCTCTGACAGCATCTATAATGTTTGGAATCTGGAAAATAAAAAAAAAAAAAAATACTAAGCAAATTTTATGAAACTAATAGTTTTATAAGCTACACACCAAGTTTAATGGAATGTTTTTAGAACAAAAATTTATTTTAAATTAAAAGAATAGCCAAATAGCATCACAAGTAAAGCAATGGCAGCTCCATCATTGAAGGTTATAAAGAAACCTTCGAAGAGTACATCACAATTTGCATATAGCTGATTAAAATTTTCAAATGAGAGGATTTAAAGTGAATGTTAACTCATTCTACAGGTGGATGCCTCTAGAACAGAATTGAGTACATTAGTAGAAAAAACAATTTTTAGTGATAGAAGGTGAGAGTAATGTAAACATTTATTGTCAAATTATGGCTGTTTATGATGAGCACTGTTCAGGATAAACAGCTGTGAACAAATGGTATAAAAGTTATTGTGGACAGCAATATCAGATCTGCCAAGACCAAGGCAAGCAAACACTAATCAGCAATGAATCCATTGTTGCTGTTAATGAAATGATTAGAGATAATAATCCAAGATTTATGACTCTTGATATCTGTACAATTTTGCGTTCGAAAAAAGGAATGGTGCATTCAATCATTCATTGGTATTTGCAGTACCCCGAAGTTTGTGCGCAATAGATACCAAAACACCTTACCCCTGCTCACAACAAATGAGCTTCAGTCTGCAACATTTAATCCATTTTAACGAAGATTCTACAATTGTGAAATGAACCATTATGGGTGACGAGGCATGTAACTACTACACTCTTGAATCAAAGATAATTATTTCAATCAATAAATTAAAAGTAGTAGAGAAATACTTAATGAAATATCATTTATAACAGTTTCAAATAAGTTCTCCAAAATTCATATATTCTAAAATTATTCTGAATCAAAATTTTCTTCCATTTATTGGATTTGGCCTTGTGGAATTCCAACATTTTGTACTGTTAATCAGGAGGTTCACGATCACCTAAACAATTTAGAATGGAACTAATTGAAAAACTCATTTCAGAAAATCATCATGATAAGTTTTCTGCCATATCAGGAAGATCCAGCATTAGTCCTTCACCACTCAGGTTAACCTCAAGACATTTTCCAGGTGTTATTCCTGCAACTGAAAATAAATCAAATCCAACGAGACAATGTACTCTGTGCTCCCATAAAAGAGATTCCAGAGGTAAGCCAGTAAGGAAAGAGATCAGAAACCAGTGTGCAGAAATGTCAGGTATCACTTTGTGTTGTCCCTAGTCTCAAAAACTATCATACAAAGACTAATATTTTTCCATTTGCCCCAAATAACTCGGGATAGTAAACTTATATTAAAACTAAATGCTTTCACACCTGTAAAAAAATTAAAAATTCAACTTAAAACCTACATATTTTGTTTTGTTTCCTAGTATTTAATAATAAAATTTTAAAAAAATTTGATGATTTTTAGCAATTTTTTTCTAAAAATTTGTAAGGGAAGTGGTTAATATTTAAAATAAATTTAGGGTTATAAAATTCAAAATGAAAATTTTGTGTTCCAGTACAATAGATTTCATTTTTGTTATTTCTGTCAATATTTATATATCATTAGCATTTTGAATGATTATAAAAAAAAAAAAAAAAAAAAAAAAGACTCAATGAAACAGATATAATAAGAAAAATTATTTAAAATAGCATGGTGTGTCTACAGTAAATGATCAGCATTCATATGACATAATTATGAATAATTAAAGACATAATAGATTGAAACAAGTTGACTCTGAATTAGTTTACACTCAATCCTATGTTGAAATGAATTCTAAAAATCTGTTTGCAATGGCTTTCATTGTATAGCATCAATCATTATATAAATTACTGGTAAATGGTAACATCAAAGAGACATGCATGAACAATATTTTTTCTATGTATAACAATGTTATAGTTGTATCTCTAAAACTGGAGAATGCCTGGATATATGGAGAAAAATTATTCAAAAGACAGCCTTTTGAAATTCTTAAATGGGCTTCAATTATGATTGCTGTTTTTAAGTGATTACAGGAAGAGAAGAGGTGTTGTTAATATAATAAAAAATATAAAATAATATACATGAAATTTAACAAATAAATTACTACATGAACATATAAAATATTTTGTACACTAACCAATGGCATGCAATGCATGTCTAGCATATCAAAATGATTGATCACTAGTTGAAAAATCCTTTTAATGTTTGTACACTACATTAAATAAGAAGTTTACATTTACAATTGCAACAGATAATGATAAGAAGAAACAAATTGAATTTTTATTCATATATTTAAATAATTTCAAAGTAGAAACACAAATGTAATGAACATATGAAACATGAGTTAATTTACTTACTTCAACTCTAAGTTCTCTACCTCTGTGTTTGATTACAGTGTTAAGCACAACAGATGCTCCAGAAGAGCTTTGAGAGTGAGGATCGCACAGACCAGCAACCAAACAACGGAGAAAAGGATACAGTTGGTCCAGAGGCAATTTCTCACAGATAAACTAGAAATAAAAATAAATTTTTAACTCAAAGAAAAAATAAATATCAAAGTTCATACTAGAGCTGTTCAAAAAGTATTTGTGTCAGGAATGGGAAATACACTGTCCAAAAAATTAGGAACACAAGCAAATAAATTAAGAAAACTATACAAGACAGCCACTCATGTACATGAAATGGAGAGAACATGAATAACAAAACAAAATACAGAAAAAAAAATTATGCAAAAAAAAAAAAAAAAAAGATATATGGAAGCTATAATTCTTTGAAATGACAGAGAGAACATGAAGAGTTGCTTCAGGACAATTTTAGGCGAATAATATATATATATATATATAATTTGGAAATGATGCAAGATGTTTCATATAGGATGTTGTCCCCTCAAACAGTTAAGACTGTTGCACATGGTTGCAATGAAATTATAAATAAGACTTGATGAAATGCTATTCAACTTTTAAAGAAGTGCAATCACCAAGTCCCAGACAGTAAAAAAGCAGCCTTGGTCTTGCTGCTCTTGTAAAATGAACTAATTGTAAATTGAACTCCTTGGTCTCTTGTAGTCCAAGCACACCCCACACATGTTCAATCAGATTTAAGCCAGGAGAACATTCTGGCCACCCTGTACACCATATTGTTTCAGTTTCAATTACGTTCTGTATGAAGTCTGGCATCATCATCCATTAAAAGAAAAGAATCACCAATTGCTGCAACATATGGTACATGAGGTCTCAATATCTTAGCTGCATACTTTGGGATGTCAAATTGCCATTCTAGAAGATATGCAGGTCTGTATATCCACCCATGTAGATTTCAGATTATACCATCAAACCAATTTGTCTGTAAAGTGATTTCTACTGAATTATTGTGGGGTTATTTTGAATGCTCCTTTCTTTCGATACCAAAATAATTCAAGTGTCATAATCCAGACTGGACTGGACTAATTAGTAAATAGCATTTTGACTCCAATCACATTGCACCCAATCTTGATGTTCAAGAGCAACCTTCTTCAGGCTGGACAGTAGCTTCAGGTTAATGGAATACACAACATTGGCCTGCATGCAATGTTGTGTATTCCATTAACCTCAATAGGTTTTATCCTACCTTGATAAAACCTATTTCAGGTGGCCTGACTTGACACCCTTTGTACTGTTGGAAAATCAACTGTTTTTGCAGTTGAGTAGCATTGCTTGCTTTGTCTTGATGAGTTGTTAACAGGATATATTTGTCATGAGTTGCTGTGAAAAACACTAAGACAACCTTGGCTTGGTCGATGTTTAACAATCTCTGGTTCTTAAAATTGATGCCATAGCTATGAAAGGACAATTCTTTCAACTCCAACACCAGTCTTACACTTAGTATTTATACAGTTCAAGTACAAGTTTCCCTATAACATGTTAAACCATGGATTTCTCTAAATCATGTTGTGACATTTTCAAATCATCTTTTCATCAAAACAAAAGTGGAAAACAAGTGATTTAACAGCTGATACAGTGAAGAAAAAGAATGAGAAATCACAATTTCTGCACTTTTATTTTTTTCTTGGTTTTGACATCATGAACACTGAATTGCATATTAAATTTTCTTTTGTTTTTTGCTGTGCTTCTTTAAATAATGGATTTATTTAAAGTTAGTTATTGATGTAAATATTGCATATTTTCCTTAAATCTACGTTACCCCTAATTTTTTTAGCAGCGTGGAAAAACTCTTACATTAATCATTTTTAATTCTTCCGAGATGTTCAGGAGTATGACGCTCTTTGCATCCCAAAAAATCATTACCGTAACTTTTCCAGCCAATGAGACAGATTTGCATTCTTTGGAGCAGATTAATTATTAGCATTCCATTGTTTTGATTGCTGCTTGGTTTCTGGGGTTTAATGATGAATTCAGGTCTCATTGACTACAACTCAACAGCAATCAAATTTTGATGGTAAATAGATGGCCGATCAAAATTAATCAATGAATCAGAGTCAAATTTGTTTTTGCATTATTTAACAGATGGTAGCACACATTAGTAATACCAATCTGCCTTAGCAATGCTATCTGTCATCAAAAACAGCTACTCTTTGAACCACCTATGAAAGTCTTTATCAGAAACATTCGAGTCATACCAGTAAATGTGAAGAAATTGAATTTCAATTCTTATATAAAATTTAAAGGCATAAATCGGAAGAAAATGAAAAATTAATATCTATTTTAGTGATTTTATACGTTTTTAGCCCTTTTCAAACAAGTCAAAGAATATTTAACTTTAATTATATCTAAGGTATACTTTAATATTTCTTTTATTTTTTAAAAACTTTTGCTTTCAAAATCCATTTGCATGTTCTTAAAATTTAACTAAAGCATCAATTATGATTTGAAATTATACCAAAAACTAAAAAAGACTCAATCTGAAAATATACATCATGCATGTATAAAGCCCAAGCTCATAAATTTTTTAAAAAAAAATCAAAAGTATTTTTTACTTTTATAGTTTGTTACCTTAATTAGACTTCCAGCTTGTCATCTTTTTTTTTTTTTTTTTTTTTTGTTTAAAAATATATACTGAAATTCATTATTGCTGTGAGAAAGAAATGTAAATATTCATCCAGTTCAAGAGATGTAATTACTTTAAAACTAAACAGAATAAGCAGAAAATTCATAAGAAATACAAGAAAACTTTAAACAAGCCTATTACATCGCTACTATTCTTTGCTATCAAACAATTTAATATGCTTTGGGAAAATACCAAAAAATAAGTAAATGTTTTTTTTCCTTGTTCTAATAACTCTTTGAAACATTTAATTGAAAACATTTTGCATTCTGCGTTTGAAAAGTATTTTTACAGTAATTGCTTATCAAGTTCCAAAAATATTACTTTATTCAAAATTTTTCCGTAGCTTCATTTTATTTTGGTTCATAGAATATATTGACGGTATTATAATAAACAATTACCTTTGAGCTTTTAACAGTTCAAGTGTTAATCACAGTGCTCATTTCTGAACAAAAATTATTAAATATATGAAAAAGGTTTACCTTTCCTAAGCTTTTTGTCACACTGAACAAGGAAGCTGGATCATCACTGATAATTTGTGACTTTAAATAATTTAAGGAGAACTCTGGTCTTTCATTGAAAGTAACAGCAGATACTAAAATTAAAAAAAAAAAAAAAAAGAAAGAAAAAGAAACTTTATATAGCACAGGAAAACAATCACAAAATAATAATTGAATTAATTTTGAATTTGAATGGTAATATTTTTAAAACAAATGTCCTTAAGTACATCTTAAATTAAATATTTTAAATCAAAACTGAAACAAAAAAATTAATATACTACAATGGAAGGTTTTATATTAATAATACTAATGTCATAATTCAATGAATAAAAACATACCTAAAATATTTTATTTTGGGAAACTAAAAGAACTTTTTCTAATGCATTGCTCAAATTATAATTTTCTCTCTCTCTCTTTTTTAAATATTTGTATTAATAAATTTCAAAAGCAGTGCAGAATACTTTAAATTATATTCTAAAATATTTTGTTTTGTTCACTAGTGAAAGTGATTAATTAAAAAAATATTCATTGTTACAAACAGGTATTAAAACTTTTTTTTTTTATATAACACAATAAGTGGTCAAGGTTGCAGACTAGTAGCCTGTGGTTTTCATTGAGTCATCGGTTTGAATCTTGATGCCACTAAGACTTACTGTGTAGCCAGGGCTGATGCACATTAAATCTGTCAAGGCTTAAAGTCCTCCCACTGATGAGGGGTGGAAATTAGGAGAGGGAGGTGCCAGCTCAGGTGTCATCCTTGTCATTTGATCAAGGTTCAAAATTACAAGGTCCATCATCAATAGCCCTTGAGTTGCTTCTTGTGCAACGTTGATAAAACCAAAATATCAACATAAAACAATAAAAATGAAAACAACATATATATATATATATATATAAAGAATATTCTGCATACAAATATGGCCCAAATAAAACTGAGCAAAAAATAATTCAAATTTTTAAAGAAACAAATCAAAAGGTACCTTATTTTTCAGGTTAATTTTAAAATATGACACTGAAACAGATGATAAAGAGAACAAATTGGAACACATACCTTGAACTTTCATGGCCATAGCTACAGCAATATCAATGGAATCAAAAGCCAGGTGTCGAACAGTTATTTGAGGATCTGTACATCGAGGAACCAACATTCCAAGAATATTACCAAGAGTATTAAATGGAGCATAAGCCTTCAGAAAATAAAAATACAATATGCTATAAAACATTTTAGAAGAAGACTTTCTACTTAATTTTTATAAATTACAATTCAGAAAATTTTTTAGGAGCAATGAATTTTTCAAAATTGAATACTTATTCTGTTTCAAATAAAATTATTAAATATCCTAAAAATACTATAGCACAACAAAAATTACAGGTATTTTATGTATTTATAATACTTTATTTAAATGTCAGTGAAACAAAATTATATAATAAAATTTAGTAAAAAAATTATTCAAGAAGATTTACTGCTGATTAAAAAAATAGTTTCCTCACAAAATAATTTAATATAAAATAAAGGGGGAAAGAGTATAGGTAAAACTCCTAACTGCACAAATTATTAAAATGAATATTTGAATACAAGAAAAGTTATAAAAAGATTCTTGCAATTTTCATAATGTATTTAATATAAAGATTTGCATAACATTCACTTTTCTTTAGAAAGAAACCTAATTTATATCTCAAAATGTTAAATATTTCAAAACACATACTTCACTTTCACATGCTTCTGCATAACAACGAAGAAGATGCAATGTTGAATGTAAACATCTCTCTCTCTCAACAGCATTTTTTGATACCATCCATTTGTGCAAAATCTAAGTAGTAAAGTTTTATCATATTTAAAATGATTTATCACAAAATTGTATCTACTTTTTTTTTTGCAAAAGAACTGAAACTAACTTTAACAGAGTTAACAATTTAATCTGTTACATTATAAGAAAGCGAGTCAAAAATGAAACTGAGTATTAACTTGAAATTAATTTTACATGCACAAGATAAAAAATTCATGAGCAAAAAGAAAAAAAAAAAAAAGCAATTTGTATTTTCTAGTCAACTAACATAGTTAATATTTATTGATCAAGCAAAGTTACTGAAATAATTCATCACTTTAGTATCAATTCAATTTTTTAAATAGAGAAACACATTAATCTTCTAATACTAATTTTCTTAGATTCAGAAAGAATTTTCACTCTGAAAACATGAATATATGTAAACGAAAACAATTTTAGAGTTTTTATACCTGCAAAATTGATTCCAAATTTGTAAAAGTTCTTTCTTTCAACACTAATTTTTGCAAGAAAAAGTTTAAAGCATCCACGGTTGAAATAAGTAAAAAGTCAAAATCTACAGTTGGATCAATGCCCTCTTCTTTTGGCTTTTCAAGTAAAAAATCTCTAGGTAAAGAATAAACAGAGCCCACAGCCACTTGTATAATGTTACTCTTATCTTCATCTTTCAAAGCAGGATCCAAGGATCTATGCACATAATGTTAAGGAGCTAAATATATAAAATATAAACAACTTGATTTTCTAATTTTAAAGTACTTAGTTTAATTTATGACAATATTAAAGAAAACATAATGGGTTCAGTGCAATTTCAATGAAAATTGGCTTTAAATAACTGTTAATGGTACATATTCATTAACTATTAATAATTAAATATTGGAATAACTGCATGAAGATGAGGAATGTTTACTTAGACAACATATTAAAAGATACTGATACCCGACGGTTAAAAATAAACTATGTTTCATTTAATTTGAATTCGAAATTGCTTTAGTGTATTAGACAGGGATTGCTGACAATGGTGATTGTTTTTATTAATATTGCACTAAGAAGCAACACGAGGGCATCTAGCAATAAAGTTCCTCACTTTTTAACATTGGTTAAGGATTACATCTGATTTGACACTTCCCCTTCCAAACTTCCACACCACAACAATGGGAAAATTAGGGACTTGATAAGATTTAATTCTCATCAGCCCTGATACATGATGAGTCTTGTTAATGGTGGACCGCATAATTTCAAATCACAATCATGTAATCAAGACAATATACCACAGCCTGTTATCAATTATATTGTCTCATAGATTTTGGAGCAGGTTGAATTAAACATACAATGGATAACTGAATAATAAGATTTATTAAAAAGACTAAAAGCAGCTACACTTGGATGATAACTCTACCAGACTGAGAAAACATGGGTTTATATATTATATAAGAATATTCAAGAACATTGCTCTGGAAATGTAAAGAAAATTCTGGCAGGTTTCAGAATTTATAGAAGAAAACAGAGAACAGTTAAACAAAACTTTAACAAGAATTTTTAATGTTGTCAGTACTGGGTTTTGAGATCCCGGGAAATCCCATTCTGTAGACAAGAGCTTTACCTCTGTACCATTGGTGCTTGTAAGCTTTATGGCAATTTCACAACTAAGAAAACTTCCTGAACACACTATCCAAGAATACTGCAACCCATTTAAATTCACTATGAGTGTTTAGGCAGAAAAAGGGTTGAAACCCATGACTCAACTTAAAGCAACACCAGTCTGAGACTCGGAATTATCATAGGTTTATCATAAATTGGATAAACCAGGAAAAGTTCAACAAAGCTAATTTAATGATACAGCTTTTGCATGTCCAAATATTAATATAATTCAAATAAAGGTCTTTAAGATATCTACAATGTTTACTATTTCTTCTACATAAGCTTTAGCTATTGATATTTTGGTTGATTGATTTTACAAGTGCAAGGGCCATATTGAGCCAAGCTGTATCAAGTAAATAACAGTTACAAATGTATATATGTCATCTAGATGTAAGGTGAAAGAAGAAAGAAAAAGATGAGTATTAGGTAACAAACAGGAGGATCAAAATAATGGAAATATCTCCAGGACATACAGAAAATGTGTTCTCTACTTTTATCACAAAAAGTAAACATTATGGGAGAGAGAGGAAAGACCACTCAGAGATTTTAAGGTAATATATCTTGTACCAACAGGATGTATGACCTTAAAATATCTGAGTGAAGGAAGGAATTAACACATTCTTCAATAGAGCTACATAAGTACTATTGGTGATGAATCTCAAATCTGAACAGCAATGAAGTGATGAGAACTGCTGATCCAGTACTTCACTTCCTTAGCTTCCACACTATGTCATATGAGAGTTTTGACACCCAGTTCAAATTAAATGGCAGCAACTCCTATTATTCAACAAAATGGTTTTTAGCAAAATTATGATTTGAATATTATTTGACTTCAATATTGTCACAAAAGCTTGAGGCTTAAATCACTGGACTGGGATCTGCAATTCAGTAAGACATTTTAACTAAACTATAGATTATGGGCAAAAGATCTGAGAACCACATATAAATGCTAATAACACTTGCATGGACACTTCATTCTCCATACCACATGTATCATGAGAACTTTGAGATTTAATTGAAATTATTAAGCAGCAAGAACTAATATGCAACTTCAAATTTATCAGTTCTACATGAAAATTTTAGCCAAATAAAGAGGCAGCTTCAAGATAATTTGAAACAAAAGTCTAAATCATAATTTAATAAGGTGTAACATATGATGCATGCATAATTCGTTACTTACATTTCAAATTTAATATATTTCTAAGAAATATAATTTAAAGATAAATTAAACAAGTAAATGGGTAATGTCCATTTTATTATTTATTGTTTCAATTCTTCTATTTTTTGAGAAATTATTAAATAATATCAATGTATAAAATACAAAATGCTTTTTTGAAGAACTCTAACAATTTTCAATGAAAAAGAATTGTTTTTATAACTATATTTTCAAAAACTTATATCAGTTTTAAAGTTTTATAATTTAAAGACAAATTTAAGACATTTAAAAACTTATATCATAATTTATGAATATCAAGTATGTTTTATTGACAAAAACTTAAATGGCATTTAAAAAACAATCTTCTCAATGCAAAAGACTTTTTAAGAATTACAAATTTTAACTAATTCATTAAAGCTAATTAATAATAAAAATTAATAGCTAATATAATTCAGAAATAAAATATAAAATTTCCTTCAATGCATAAAAAATATGTAAAAACAGTTTTGAGAAGGATACACAAGTCCTGCTGATGCTTTTAAAGCCAATGATCGTACATTACTTGTTAAAGGTTGAGAAGTTTCCGATTTCAGAATTGTTCTCATGAGACCTAACAATTCTGACCTGGAACGCAACTCATCTAAACACTGCTTTTTCTGTTGTCCATTTTGTACTGCATCAGCAATTAATTTAACAGTCTCAAGCATACTTTGCTTTACAATAGGGTCCTGCAAAATAAAATTAGTAAATAAATTTTAAAGAAAAGTTGTCTGATATATTTGAAAAACATGTCTTTATAAATTATTTCTTTTTATAATAAACATTAATCTTTATAACATTGCATAGCTTAGCAACTGCCTCTTACTTTTTTTTGCCTAAAATCAAGTCTTCACTTTAAAGAGCAAGCATAAATTGTAATTAATAAACAATAATTAGATGCAAATCAGATGCAAATAATGCATAGCAATGGAGAGTTTAATAAGCAATGTAAAAATAACCTAATTGGATACTTTTCAATTTTAGCATACTTATTTCTTTCATTATAAATCAAGTTGTTTATATATATTTACAAAAATAAATTAATACATGTCCACTTTGGATGAATCGATTTACTCCGAAAATCACTCATTATCTAAAATGTAAAATTGTTTTCATTTTACATACACATTTTTATACAAGTTCATTATTGCATAATTTTTTACAATAAATTTTAGAAACGACCACCATTTTATTGATCTCTATTGTAACCTGAATTGCATAATTTATCAATCACAGAATTGCATTTCTAAAAAAATATATTAAGACTAAATAATAAATAATTGATGTTGTACTTTATTTTTGTTATGAATAGTTTTATCGTTATTGGCTACTGAATATCATAACAATGTTTTTAATCTATAAATTTATATATTAATTTTTCATCTCTCTGAATGTAAATCTTTTTCATTTTCTTTCAAAAAGTGATAAAACTCATTTGTTTTATAAGGGAGAAATAGTGAAATTAAAAGATTGCAGTTACTACCTTTAAAAACATTTATTAGCATAAAAAAATACATTTTCTTTGTACAACATTTCATAAAAAAAAAACAGTTAAAAAGTCTAGTAAAAACATGATTCCCAACAATACAGGGAATTCCAAAAATCCTCAAAACAAAATAAATAAATAAATAAATAAAAATAAAATAAAAAAAAAATAAATAAAAATAAAATAAAATAAAAAAAAAAAAACCAAAAAATGTTCTATGCAGTTTTGCAAAGAACAGATTTAGCCACCCAAGCTGCACTATTTTTTATAATTATTATTAAATTACTCAGTTGATTATGAGAATTAAAGTAAATGATGGAATATCAAGAAATGGACAATAGTAAACTTTTCCGATATTAAAAAGAAAGGAAACTATAAGTTATTAAATTGAATAGATTTAAGTTACATGTAATTAAAATTAAAGCAAACAAATTATTAAATTGAATATTATATTAGTTGCATGTAATTAAAATTAAAACAAATGATAAATTATGAAAAAGAATATAGTTAAGCTAAATGTAAAAAAGAAGTTATTTTAAATTTAAAAGTGATCTGGTATGCCAAAATTTCCACCTAAAACAATAGCCCATGAGATGGCTAAAAAACCCATAATTTTTTTCCACCTTTGCTTTCAATCTAAAATTTAAAATTAGAGTACACTTTTAATTCATAATTTAATCATACATATTCATTTATCTTAATACTACCTTTGATGATGAGTATAAATTAGCCACACATCGCAAAATTGGAGTTTCAATCCTAGGAGAGATCTGCTGAATTGGGGTATTGATAGTGATATGCCCATAACAAAGAATGATGGTAGCTTTCAATTTCTCATGATCAGGGTCACCAGTGAACTCCTAAATGAAAAAAGAGCAACAAAACATGAATACCTTAGCTAATACAATAAATAAATAAAGTATATATTTATCTATTAGTTTAGTATCAGTTTAACCAATGTTATTCCTATTGCATTAAATGTGCATATTGGCCTGTAACAATAATCTATGATTAATAGATTAAATATTTGCATATGAATCATTATAATTTTTCAATAACAATACTATATTGGTAGTGGCTCTGTCATTTTATATTGTTCAAGGTCACCTTTCGGAACATAAGATAACTCAGATATACAACATCCTTATTGTATTTAATTTAAACTTTTACAAATTTTTAATATTCTAAAAACTATCCAAATTTTGAAATACAAAATGTTAAAAAGTTATTAAGATCCTGAGCAAAGCAGAAGAAATGATCATGCAAAGTTTTCTTTAAAGAAATCTTGAGTTAAGTAATAGATTGTTCTTAGGAATCTAATTTGTCAGCTTATTCAAACATATTTGATTCAGAGTAAGTTAAATAAATTTGAGTTAAAAAAAAAACTAGTATTTCTAGATTAATTTTAAAAGCCTAAATTGACCCTCATTTCATTTTAAAGGATTTTCTGACATAGTTATAAAACATCTTATATGCTAAATAAACACTTAACATTCTTCATCATCAATTATTTCTATTTTAAAATTTTTTTTGAATATGCAAATTATTGAGCAATTAGAAATTTAGGTTTATGGCACAAGAAATAAATATGACTATGTTGAGCTAACAATGAATATCTGTGACATATAAATTAGAAAAAAAATGGAGGGGGGGGAGGTAAAAATTGATTGATAAGTAGAATCAAAAATAGAGAAGGATCACTGGGGTATCCTGGGGGAATGTCTCTGAAGAAAGAGTAACATCACTTGAGTACCTCAGGGTCACAATACTTATATTTACCTAAAGAAGATCATCCCCAATACATAAAAACTGATATGCAAATTTTGAAAAAATAATCTTAATTATTCTTTAAATATATGTGGTCTAACTTTTAGTCACCCCTCCCCATGAACTGCAATCCATGATTTTAGAAACTATACAATGCAAAATAAAGTAAATGAATTATTTAGCTTCAAGACTGGCATTTCCTGAACCCCTGTAGCTATGTTATTATCCCAAACACCAACTGTTAAAATAACATATGATTTCCTATCTCTCATCGTCTACTTAAATTTTCAAGATAACAAATATGAACAGAACAGTCTATAATATTTTGGTCCAATTCTAATAAATTTTGTTATATTTAATAATGATAGCATATTTGCTAAAAATATTTGTTTGTAAAAGAAAATTAAATAACATCTATATAATTCTTTTTTATAACATTAATTTTTTATCAAATTTATGTGAAGAATCCTTATTTATTAATTCATTATACATTAAATGAAGAGTAAATATTAAAATGATCTGATTATAAATACTTATAAATAAACAGACACTACTAAAACAAAACAGATATTGAAATAATCAATAAGTATAACAATATTACATTAGCTATGAGAGAAAATTTGATATTTTATTGTAAAGATAAAGATTAAAAGATATTCATGAACTCACTCGAATGAAACCAAACAAACCAGCATTCTTTTTACCATTTTTAGCAACATTTTCTAGTTTAACAAGAACTAGGTCTGCATAAGATGATCCACAAAGACCAACAGCAAGAGCACATCCCTGAAAATCAATTACATTAGAATTTAACTTATGAAGATTTATTGTTCCAATTTTCTTATTATAATGCATGAACTTGTGATGAATTTCACAAATCAATATATTTGGATTTTTAAAGTAATTAGAAATATAAATCTAAAAAGCAGTTTGCTAAATACTTACCAATCTTTCTGTTGAATTGGTATGATTAACATTTTCGAATATAATATCAAGAGCATCAGAGAGAAATGTCTTGTTGGCTCCATGTTTGAAAACAAGGCCCAAATTTATCAAAAGATTGTACTGGAATAATAGAACTTAATTCTGTATTTTAGAAAATATACAATTATTATCAGCACTTTACAAAGATGATGAATTTTATGATAAATTATTATAAACAGTAATACTATATTATAAAAAAAATCCTGTTTAAAATATTGAAAATTTGATACTTATTGCATCTAAATAATCATTTGAAAAATCCTGTAAAAACAAAAGTTTACTTTTTTGTTTCTAATTTTATTAGAGTGACTATAACAATAGAATAGGATTTTCAGGTTTGGTATAAATTTTGCTCGATTAAATACTCATTTACATATATTTTGAAACTTTTTATTTTTCTATAATTTTATGGTAGATGAACAATTTTTTGAAATATAACTAAGGGATAAATTTTATGTATTAATTAACATCAAAAAACAATTCTGGACTACATATAATATGAAAGTAATAGAAAAGAGTTAGTACTTACTTTATCTTCAGGAGAAGAACTGTAGAGATGGAATTGAGAAAGTAGAGCTTTTCCATAAGCAACTATCCAGTCTTCACGGTCAATGTGATCCAAAGTTTTTGAGACAAAATTTCCTATATCATTTTCCCATCGTTGCTGGTCCCAGTCAGTAGAGTCAGATGCTGAAATTATGTTTATAAATATAAAAAAGATTTTTTAATAAAAATAGTTACATGATAACTAAGTATACTAAAAACCTGGAAGATGAACTAAGTTTTTAAATCGTAAGTATTGGGTCTATAACTTAAAACTGTAATTTGACACTACATGTCAACACTTGTGTATGTGCTGTTGCAAATCATTGACAGACACGTCATTTTGAAGCTCTATTCATAAGCCATCAAAATCAATCCATAGTGTTTTATTTGCTTAAGTGCATCATATTTTTTCAATCACAGAAAATTTTGAAAATTGGTGAAAAAACAGCATTTGCCAGAAGTTTCGCTTAGTCACTTTTTTTTGCAAAGAAAACTGCAGGCAAAAGTAGTTCTTTCCTCGTGGAATTGTATAGAAAACATACTCTTGAGAAAACCCAGTGTTTTGAGTGGTTTCAATGCTTTAAAAGCAGCGATTTTGACATCAAAGACAAAAAGTGTCCTGGACAGCCGAAAAAGTTTGAAGATGAAGAATTGGAGGCGTTACCCGATCAAGACTCATATCTAACATAAGAAGAGCATGCAGAATCATTGAGTATGACTCAAGCAGCCATTTCCGAGTGACTAAAAGCATTGAGATTCATCCAAAAGCAAGGAAATTGCATGCCATATGAGTTGAAGCCGAGAGACCTGGAAAGGCGATTTTGCATATCTGAAATGTTGCTCAAACGTCATAAAAAGAAATCATTTTTGCATCGAATTGTTACTGGTGAAGAAAAATGGATTCATTCCGACAACCCAAAAAGCAATAAATCGTATGTGAAGTCCGGCCAACCAGCCAAATCGATACCGAAAAATATTCAAGCTGCGAAGATAATGCTCTGTATTTGGTGGGACCAGAAGGGAGTTGTGTATAATGAGCTTATAAAACTGGGTGAAGCTATTATTGGAGAGCTGTACTGAAAACAACCAATTTGTTTAAAGAGAGCATTGAAGGAAAAATGGCTGGAATTGGAGACCAGTTTAGTTTTTATTAATGTCGCACTAGAAGCAATACTAGGGCTCTTGACGATGGACCTCATAATTTTGAACCATGGTCAAGTGACGAGGACGACACCTGAGCTGGCAACCCCTCTCCAAACATCCACACCACACCAAAGGAAGGACTTTGGCCCTAAACAGATTTAACGTGCATCAGCCCTGGCTACACGGCAGGTCTTTGGCGGCCAAGGATCGAACCTGTGACTGAGCGAAAACCACCAGCCGCTAGTCCGCGACCTTGACCACTAGGCTACTGTGGCTCGGAATGGGAGACCAGACACAAGACATTGATTTTCCAAAAAGACAATGCTCGGCCACACGATGCTCAATCCGTTAAAAACTATTTGAAAATTAGAGGATGGGAAGTTCTGCCCCACCCATCATAGTCCAGACTTGGTGCCTTCTTGACTCCTATTTGTTTTGGTCCATGCAGAATGCACGTTACGGAATACGCTTCACTTGAGTCCAAGGCATAAAAAATTGGCTCGATTCGTTCTGATTCAAAAGATTACTGGTTTTTTTGGGATGACATCCACAAATTGCCAGAAAGATAGGAGAATTTTGTAACTTCCGATGGACAATACTATGACTAACAGAATTGTACAAGATTTTCTTTAATAAATGCTCTAACTTCCTAAAAAAATTCCAGTTTTTAAGTTATAACCCTAATAATATAACTGGCATATTTAACAATGAACAAAGAACACACTTTTATAAATTTATTATTAAAAGTAGTTACTAAATTTGTGATGAAAATATTTTTTACTTTTAAATGTTTTTACAAAGAAAATTCTCAATTGACTTATACTTTTGATAATATTTAAATAATTCTGTTTGAAAAACTATTATGAAAATAAGATTCAAAAACTATAGATTTTTTAGCATTCCCCTTTTTTTTACTGAACAATATAGAAAAATTTAATATACAGCAATGTATGCAGAAATTGAAGATGACAGATAAATCATTAATTTTAAGTAACATTATTTTTACATATATCAATAAGTTAAATAAAAATTCAAAAATGAAACGGAATCAAGCTCTTGTGATAAATATATTAGTAACAGATATTAATAAGATCAACTTTAAATAAAAAAAAAAATATTGTTAAAAATTCAAGTTGTTTGATTATGCTCAAGAAAAAAACATTCCAAACATTTATCATAGAATTTTGTGAAACATGTTTTAAACTATTTGAACACAATTCTGAAGAGTAAAATCTATTTCAAAAAGTTTTGTAAATTTTTCACATACAATAATTTCTAAATTTAATACTGTTTCTATTCATATAGATTCACTGTAACATGCATCTGTTACTAAAGCTGACATTTTACCTCAATATGTAATATGAAAATATAAATTTTGGCTAGACCTTAAGAATCTATCCATAGATGCAATATACATTTCAATGCATTTACTTACATTCTAAATATTGAATTAAAGGTGGAATTTCCTGGTCCCACACAGACACTGAAGCTTTGTGTATAGCAGGTGCTACAGCTTTCATAAGCTTCAGAGCTTGCAATCCTCTATCTCTGTCTTCATGAGGGCGTCCAATCACAACAAGTAGTCTAGCAAGTAAGTTCTGTGGAGTTGTTACCTTTGCTAGCAAAAAAGAAAAAGTGAAAATCATTTAAATTCCTAAATAAATGAACATTGTTTATAAAGAATGTTTATTTGTATAGTTTTCGCTTATTATGCACCTCAAAAGTACTCATAATTTTCATTCCTGTTACATGCAATTAAAAATTTAAAGCTCCTTGTTTTTTTTTTTTTTTGGAAAAAAAAAAAAAAAATGTTTTTATTAAATAAATTGCAACAGTAACAAAAAGGAATACAATGTTCAAGACTTAAAATAGAGAATAGTAATATTTAACAATAAAACAAGTTTTCTTTCTAACTATATTAAAAAATAAAATAAATAAGCATTTGTTCTATTCCTAGCAATCAAAAATTAAAAAAATCTTGAAATTTTGCATCTAATGCTGTTCAAAATAGAAATCAGAAGAAAAATAGAAAATACATAATGTCTGACTAATCAAAATTGATAAACTAGCTATGTCATACAATAACAATTTATGAATAAAAATTTTTAAATTGTTATATTGTACATATAATTAAATAATATTCCAGAAAAGATAATAAAAGCTAATACTTTTGAGTCTGCTAAAATTATAATTAATATTAAAATATAACTAACCTAAAGAAGTATAGTCAATAGTAAAATCAAGACCCAATTCATTTCTCTTCTTAGATGCTAAAACAGTAAGACTTTTGCAAACAGCACTGATAGCAGATGCCAAATTCTCATCCAACAAGAAATCCAAAATATTAGGCCACAATATCTGAAAGATGTTATATCTTACAATTAATGAACAAATTCTAATTCAAGATATGAAATGAAATTAAAAGGGTAAAAAGCACAACATATACTAAGAACTTTTGAAAAATCAAAATTAGCAATTTATATCAGTGCTACAGTTTAATTTTTTCAATAATTACAAGGTATGATTTTAGGTGCATATTAAAAACAATTGTAATCAAACTCATGCAACTTGTTATATGGATTTTATTTATTCTTCAAAATATGTTTCCTAGTTAATCAATTTAAGTTTTACCATGATTATTGAACTTTTTCACATCTTTCAAGAAATGAATTTTTCAAAGTTATACATTTATGTCATTACTTGATATGAACATTGTGACCTAAATTTATGTTTAAATCTTAAGAAATAATTTTACAATTTCAATAAAAGTAATTGAAAATATTTATGAAAGTATTATCACATATTTATTTAAAAAAAATATGTATAGGAAATATGCTTGTGTTTGAAAAAGAGAGAATGCCATGAAGGATAATGCTAGAAATTGTCATTAACTACAGCAAAATAAATGAAAGCATGACAATAACTGCAATATGCTTAAGTATAGTTGTTAACTACTTTCTAAATAAATGCTGATGAATTTAATATTATTATATAAAAAGTTTGCCACATCATAACTAAAAACTCAGGGAGAAAAAAAAAAGAAAATATGTTATATATATATTTCAATATTTTAAATACATAACAAGCTAAACTTAGCTAAAAGGCACTCAACTATCCTCATCCTATTTTTTGCTTGAGAGATTTTGCACTTGCCAACTTTTTTCTGTTCTGTATGGGTGAATTTGAAGTTAAAATTTATCTTAAAAAGATAATTTTCAAATAAAGGTTGAAATTAAAAAATATTTAATAATGAGAGTTTTACAACTTTTTAAAAATTGCTTCCTACAGAGCATGAAGTTGAAGAGAAAAAAAAAGCTTATTGATTGAGGAAAAATTTTTTTTTAAAAAATTAAAAATAAAAAATAAAAAAAAAACCAAAAATTTAAAAAAAAAAAAAAAAAAAAAAAAAAAAAAAACGTTATGTTACAATTTTCTCAGACTTTTAGTACATATTAGTATAAACATTTTGAATTAAAATTTCTCAAAAACTATTGGTTTAAAAAAAGGAGTAAAAGCATATTATTAATTTATCTAACACATACACTTATTTCTCACATATAATTTAAACATTTTAATTGCATTAAATGTCTAACAATATATATATATATGAGGGAATTATGTCAGATCTCAAAAAGAAAAGTTCAATTTAAATAAATTAAAAAGGTTTCAGGTTATACCAAAATAATCGCACATAAACAACCAAATATATCCTACATAAAAACTAGTGCTTGTGAATCCTAAACATTGTAAAGTCCATACTACATATAAATTTTAAAAGAAAACATTTTCTTCACATTTATATCAAATAGATTTTTTTGCATCTTCAGCAATACTCATTTCCTAAAAGTTTAATCATATTATCATATAATATTATAACATAAATTCAAAAATATTTAATTAATAACAAGCAATACAAATTGATCTCATGAATACATAAAGAACACATGCTGTCTACTCACATCCTCCATTTTTTCAACAGTTGTTGTTAGCAGATGTATTACATTTTCACACATCCCTCTCAAGGCTTCATTGCTCACATAACTAGGATCTCCAGATCGTCTGGCCTAATAATAAAAAGAGCAATTACTTCATAGAATTCACAGACCAAAAGTGTTGATTACAATATTACCAAAGCTGTATAATCAGAACGTATGCAAATGCTAAGAAGTTTTAAAAATATTTAATTTGAAAATATTTCTCAATAAATAAAATAATTTTTTTTAACACATTTTTAAATTTGAAGTACATGGAATATAGAATGTTGTGAATAAAAATCTCACATTTATTTTTCTTAATTATTTTTATTTATTATTAAAAGTTCATAATAAATATTAATTTTTAGTTATATTCATTATTGACTTTTAATAATAAATTTAACTAAGTTAGCTATTTTTCGACTAAGAAATAAAAAATTTTAGAAAACGAAGTCAGAAATTTCCAAAACTAAAAAAATTGTTAAATATGTTCAATATATTTCAACTTAAATTTTGACTTGATATAATTTCAATTATATACAATTTTTTCCAAATTCATCAATTCCAAAAAATGCCAAGGATTTCAGATTAAGAAATAGTTTCAAAGTTATGCATCAAAATTTATTCCAGATATTCTTTTTTAAAGGCAGGTACAAACAAGTTTTATCAAAGCTCAAATCCCTCTTCCCAGTACTCAATATTCAATTTATGTAAGACTATTCAAAAAATGAGTTAATGAGACTCTAATTTTTGAAGAGCTCTAAGGTTGTGCATATTGATCTCCACAAATAATAAGAATGTTATGCCTCTATAGTAGTATGATTATCCAGTGTGGGGAGATTGCTAAAGCCTAGAGATGGCACTACTAACTTTTTCACAAGCAAGATAAGAAGTGTTTGTACATAGTGTACATAAAGCAATTGATTAAAGATGTCTATGAAATAGTGCTCTTAACTTTACAGACGAGTTTTGAGTTAATTGCCTTCCCCCTAACAAATTGGTTCATGTCAGTGTATACAAAGGGTCTTAATATAACTTACAGCTGGATCATCCGGTAATGCACACTGATATATGATGAACTTCACTAACTCTAATCCATCATCTGATTTTAAATGATCATGATGTGCCAGAGTGACAATAACCTGAGCTATAACCTTCTTCACCTACAACAACAAAAACATTTATTAACAGATATACGGAGGGTAAAAAATTTAAATTTTAGCAATAAAATAACTTAAAAAATTGGGTTGATTTATTAAAATTTATTATCTGATATTTAAATTTATACTTTCTTCCATACTACATATATACTTCCCACAGATATTCATAGCACCTGCAAAAACCCCATTACAAGTGTGTGCTATAAATACCTCTAAGAAGTATATGATTGGATGGAAAGATAAAAAATATAATAAAATTGAAATAAAAATATTATTGCTTTCGCATTGTATTTCTAAAAGTGTTTACTTTCTTACAAAAGTATTACCTTTTCTAAATTAAGACAATTTAAAACAATATTGAAATATTTACCAAAATAGGAACACATAATGATTGTAAAAATCTAGATTTTTCATACTTTGTCACAAATGTATCAATAAATAAATGTTAAAATATCTGAGTTTGAGACTACCAAAGTAACAAAATTAAATTGTTATGCATATATTAGCAATTGTAGTTTAAATTTTGATGTTTGCTTTTACATGCAGAGCCATTTGATACCACATAATTTTTTTCAAATTCCCCATAAAATCATTTAAAAACAAAGGTTTAAATTTATGATCGCTATAACATAATTGGTTATAGTGATCTTTAAATAATTTATAACAATATATGTTATTAAAATCTTTAATAACATATATTGGTTAAGTGGTATTACTTTTTAGAGATATGCTGGCCAATTATTTATAGATGAGTTTCTATTAAGTTTTGGTTCTTGTTTTAGTTACATAGGTTATTTTTGACTTTTATTTGTAAAATAATTTTGGCATGACTGTGGCCAATTGGTAAATATAAATACAATCATATTTAATTCCTACATAAAAGAATTGTTAAAGGGAAAAAAATGTTTTTAAAAAAGAAATTTAGTATGTTAAAAAAATTATCTTGCAACAGACATTTAAAAAAAGTATTGAATGTAATTGTCTTCAGTTAAGAATCAGACAGCTTTTCTTAACAAAACAATATGAGCCAATCAAAGATAATGGAAGCTAAAATATCTCAGATTATTAGTAAATTTTATTAAATGACTGTCTTAAAATTTTAAAAAATGATTTTCTCGAAAAAAAAAAAAAAAAGAACACGAATAAAACATAATTCCAATTACACAAAATACAAAGAAAAGTAACTGAAATCAAATGCACAAAATAGATATGCATTTTGTAGCTGATCATTTATACACAATGTTGAAATAAAATATTTAGATTGGAAGGGGGAGGAACAATTCTTTTTGCCAACAAATACATATTTTCAATATGATAGTAAACATTTTCAAGAAAACAGTTTAAAATTTTCTTCGTAATTATCAACAAATAAATAGTATATTTAAAAGATATAAATATTTATGTATTGAAACAGTAAAATATATCTTATTTAATAGTCCCAGAACAACTAAAAATAGTAATCTTTTAATCAGTTTTTGTTTTTAATAAGTTGAAAAAATTCCAATTCAATGACAAACATTCAATTCAAAGTAAATAATAAGAGATTGATACAAATGAAAATTAATTAGAATTCTGAGTACAATGAAGCACTGAAAGAAGTTCAGATTTTCTAGAAAACCAGACATTTTGGTAAAATAAGAAATAAATATTCATTGATTTTTGTAACAGATAACAGTGATCCTTCTTTTTTTCATTAAAAAGCATTCAGAAATTTATTTTAAAAAATACCATAAATTACTAATTTGAAATATAAAAGATATGGCCTAAGGCAACATTTTTTTTTTTTATAAATAAGCTATATTTTAATAAAAATATTAAAAAAATAAAAATGATGTAAATTAAAAACATAAAAATATATCATATATTAATATTATGCAATTAAAATATATTCAAGAATTGTGTACCTTATTTCCAGAATCCAAAATAGGTTTTAGTCCTGATACAATAAGTGGCACTTTGGGTGAGATATGTGTGTCTAAAATCGTAACAGAAATATTTGATCACAATAAAATATAAAAAAAACTCATGTTTCAGAAAGCAAACATTAATATATAAAATTATATTAAATTTTTATACAAATATAAGCTCTGATTACCACAAGAGTTAATTAGATGCTTGAAAACAGTAAGGGAGCCAATTCGGTAGGCTTCATTACCACTTTCTAGTTTCTGAAGCAGGAATGTAATTAATCGATTGGAATATACAGATGCTGAAAGTGAAAAGAAAATGAATTAATTTGAGTTTCCTATTTGATGATTAAATGTAGCTCTTAACATTGCATCACTAATCTTCTCTTTCATAAAAATGTAAATTTATTTTTAATTTATTTGGAAAATTTGTATCAGGATTACCTTGATGTTTCTCCAGAAATTTAATGCATTAAAACACTGTCAAAATTTACAAATTTAGATAAAAGAAATGTCTTGGTCTATGAATTTTGAAAAATATATATATATGACATTGAAAAAATCCCAGAGATAATTTTTAACCAATTGATCAAGCCAATAATTGCATTTTTTTTTTCTTCTAAAAATAGATTTGAAAATAAGATTTACAAATTTTGTTACAAAATTTATAACACAAAGAAATAAAATGTAACATTTTTAAAAACATTCAACTGTAAATTTAAATTTTTTTAATAACTTAAAATATGTAAAATATAATATTTGGAACTTAATTTAAGATCTTTATATAAATACAATACATTTGAAAAAATACATTTACTTTAAACACAAAATAAGAGTTTTAGCTTTTCAATTGTTTAATTCATATGATAAAGTTAAATTACAATTCCTGTTATAAGATTATATGCTCAAAGAACTGTCTTACTTGAACAAAAATTCTATTGAATGGATAATATAATAAAAAATATCTATAACTTACCTAACACAGCAAAGCATCTTAAAACTTCGTTATGATTTCTTACACCTGATGGTTGTGAATAATCTGGTAAAGTACAAATCTAGCAAAATATACCAATATTAAGTTAGAAAAAATAATTTTATTATCATCTAATTCAAAAAGTAACACACAAAACTATGAAAAATACAAAATAAAATAAGCAAGAATATCAGGAATTTATACAGGTCAGTAAAAAGTTTAAAACAAATCAATAAATCTGAATGAAATAGAATCATTTTAAGTAATGAAACATTTTTCTTAAAATATGAGCATGATGAAAATACAATTATAATTATAATTTATATATTATCATTAACATTTTAATAATAAAGTCAGAAATTCATGCAACTGAAATCTATGATAACAAACTCCAGTATAGTCATTAAAGATTATTTACCTGAGGGAAAAGGGTATTTAATATGTTGTCAAGTTGTAATTCCAGAACTAAGCTTTGATTAACAATTGAAGCTTCAAGAACCATACATAAGCCCTAAAATATACAATAGAAAATTATCATAGATACAATACTTGAGAAATTTTTTAATACTTTTGTACGATAGTTAGTTGCAGCTTTTTTACATACATCAAAGTCATTAAATATTATGTTTATAAAAGAGTAATGTGTGTGTTTGAGTGTTTCATAACAATTAACAGAAAATTTATTAACATTCCATTAAGAAGCAACATGAGAGCTATTGGTAATGGACCTCATAATTTAGAGCTATGGGGAAATAATAAGAACAAAACATAAGATGACTCCTCATTTTTCTAACTTCCACACAATGCCAACATGAGGTCTTTAAAGTTCAATAGATTTGACATACATCAGCTCTTTGACATGGGTCTTTAGTAGAATCAGGAATAACATATGACTTAAGTGATATATGATTAGACATAAGCTCAATGTCATTACCACTTAGTTACTAGAGCCCCTTTTTTTATAACAAAAAAATATATTTACTAATATTTAAACAAAAAAGAGCATATCTCACAATTTAATGAATAGCATAAAATTCTAATCATTAAATTAAAAGTTATTGATGTTTAGTGAAAAAATATCAAACTTTTTTTTATAGAAGTATTTAGATATTCTTCAGCATTTAACAGAACATCAATAAGTGCAACATAAATATCTTATTACTCAATAAAATCAAATTAAATGATAATATATTTCTGATAAGCAAAATAGATTTCAATAAATTTCCAATTCAAAATTAGAATTTAAGAAAATTATGTATTAAAAATAAACATGCATGCAAATAACATATAAAAACATAGAATGAGTTTGTGTAAAATCCTGCTGACTATGAAAGTTGTCAATATTGCAATCAAATTTACTCTAATCATTTCCAATTCAATTATAACAATCTAATCACTGTTTGGTAAAATTTTTCTACTTTAGCGAAAATGGTTGATAGGATTTTACATATGATATGGTAAGAAAAATATAATTACTAATTGATGAATAATGGTATAACATAATTGAATTATCACCAAAATTTAACAAAATCAAATGAGCAATTCACAATACTCTAGTATTATGCTGATACTCTTGATTTCTTTTATAAATAGCTAGCACAGCTGGAATAAACTTGGGTAGATGTTCTTCTAATTTTTCTGGGCTCAGAAGATGTGTCATGTGTCCAAGAGCCACAACAACTTCAGATCTCACCTAAAAATATAAATTGTATTCACTCACCATAGTGAAAAAAAAATCCAATTTTAAGAAACATGCATAAGCATTTATATAATTGTTGAGAATAAAGTAATTTTATAAACTAGCACATAGGAAAGAAGATTAAAGTCAATTTTAATTCTCTTTTTGATAAGTACTATCATAATGAAACTAATGAAGCAAATGTAAATTATAAACCAAAAATCCAAAAACAGATTATACAGTTTTTCAAAATGCCAAAATACTCGTTTTTACCTTAGCTTCACGTGAAGGCAGCCAATTGTTGAAAAGGACATCATAAGCACTACTTATTTCACTAACAAAAGCTTCTTTAGTAACAGATGGATCAGGAGATTTTTCAGCATTGGCAATGTATTCAAGAATAGCTTCACAAAATTTTGCAAGAGCTGTAAAATAAAGGGAAAGTTTGAAATATTAAAATACTCTGAAATATGTGAATAACATTATAAATAAACTTTTTAGGTCATAATTTTGTTTAAATATTTAATACAGTTCAATTATTAAAACTTGATTTACCATATGCAAAGATCCATTTCATATTTTCAGATTTCACCATCCCTAACAAAGGTAGCATAGTGCCAAGAACAGACTTCAGAAAAGGTACCATTCCGAACACTGTAAATTTAAAATGGATAATACATAAAAAGGTGGAAATATTTAATTATAAAAAATATGAAACCATATGACCTTGAAAATATTTAAATAGTAATTATAATAAATAGATGCCGTACGAAAACATACTTTGGAAATATAAATTACAAAAGCTAAGCTATTGCTACAATACATACAAGTTGTATCATATGTACATGGCACAAATTGCATGCACTACATTTCATCACAATAACATAAATATTCTGTAATGATTCATTCAATTTATGATTTAAATTGAGAGAAATAAAAAAGGAAATTGTACTTTAACATGCCAAAAGTTTCAATAAATTTATATCAGCAAACTTAGTATAGTGAATATGTATTGTTAACTGATAAAAAAGCAATACACGAGAACATTTGAAAATATACAAAAAACTTTTTACTCCTTATTTTTAAAAACTACTATTCCATTTTTTAGGGAGAATATTAGTAAAACATGTAGCTATTACAAGAATTAAAGAGTATTTAATAATGTTTTACAATTTTTACTTTTTAATCTTCTTCACAAGCTAAAATGTTAACCAAAATATTCTGAAAAATGCTTAAAAACAAAGTTAACAATAAATTAATTGTAATATTTCACACAATAACTATACCTATATTTCTCAATTGACGTCAAAGTTTCAATTTAATGAAATACTTTCTTATAAATTAGTTTCAAAATAATTAGGAGTTATAATGAATCACAAGATTGCTTTTGCAATGAATATAGACAAAAAGAAACTTTTTTTTTAACAAATGGTTGGAAGATCTGATAATAAAAATAATATAAATATAAAAGTTGTAATAGGTTATCTATTACTATGATAAATTAACAGCTACTTAAAAGTCAATAAGGATATGAAAAAATATTAATACCATTTGCGGATGCTAAATTTGCCATGGTCTGAACAACAAAAAAGTGAGGCAAGACTCCAGGTTGGAACTTCAAAAGCAGCTGTTCCATAACTTCATTTTGAAAATTACGACCCAATGATACAAGAATTCCACTTGCTAAGTTTTGCCATTCAGGTACGATTTCCTATAAGATAAAATTTCATTATAAAACCCTTATATCTTGAAATTAATTCAATTAGAGTAAGGAAGAGAAATGAATTTACCTTAGTATTCACCATTTCTTCAACAGCTAGCTTAATAAGCTCAACAGCAACATTCTTTTTTATGGAACTTAATACTTCACTACAAATTTTTTCAACTACACCCAAGATTATGATCTTATGAACTAAGGCCAGCTATTTAAAGAGGGAAAAAAACCATTAACTTTTATAAAAAGACCAATTTAATGAGATAAAATCCATACACAAATTTTATTTTTAAAAAATTTATATATAGACACACATACATATATACACTCCACAACAAAAAAAAAACAACACACCAAGAAGGAATTGCCTGATTGTAATGAAATTTCTTAAGCAAAGACATTTGGACCAAACATGCAAATGATTAAAATTTGGTTTTCAATGAAAGGATAGCGGAAGCTACAGCACATTGGAATTGCGCATTTAGCAGTTATACTTAAGAAGCAATTCTCAATTTAATGGTCAAATTTTCAGTTGCATTGCGATTTAGGATACTTTTCAGTGACTGAAAAAATGCCTCGACATAGGATTTGAGCTCATTACCAATAACTGTCAGAGCTTAAAAGAGAACATATCATTGATTGAGAGAGGCAGGTTAAGCAAATAGGAGAATCACTCGTCATATGGGACAAAGTGATGGGGTGATTAGAAGATGCTGGCAAGAATGGGTTTCAAAGTCATGATGGTTGTGATCAAATTAAGGTAACAGCAGATCGGGAAGACAGAGAGATTGTCAGATCAGCTGTCACAGCCCCCCGATTCATCGTTATCAACCATTAGACATGAGACCCGCACATGAGTGGCCACCATGACCATTCATAGACGACTGATAGAGTGAAATCTACGATCATACCGACCGCTACACCACCTACCACTCACTCCTGCAAGCTGTTGAGCCATATTACATTGGTACTTGGCTTGTTTAGGTTGGAAGGAGCTGACTGGGGATGCATAGTGTTTAGTGACGAATCCTGCTTCCAACTGTGTCTTGATGATAATTGAAGACGTGTCTGGAGACGCCAAGGGCAGTGTGCTAATCCTGCTTTCACCATTGCACTCTACACAGGAGTTATGGTCTGAGGTATCATTTCCCTTGATAACAGGACCCCTTTGGTCATCATTAGAGGCACACTTACAGCACAGCAGTACAATGACAACATTCTGAAACCTGTTTTGCTATTGTTCCTTTTGAAGTACCCTTACCTTATTTGTTAGCAAGATAATGCCGGACCACATATGGTCTGTGTTGCTATGAACTGTCTTACAGCTTGTCAAACACTTTCTTGGCCATCCAGATCTCTCTCCCATTGACCAATTGAGCATGTCTGGGATATGATGGGAAGGCAACTGCATCTACCAGGAAATGTTGATGACAATTGGAGCAAATTTGGCAAGAAATACTACAGGAGACCATCAGGGATCTTTATCACTCTATGCCACATTGTGCGGTAGCTTGAATCTAGGCTAGAGGTGGGTCAACACTTTATTGAGCTCGTTACTTTGTAATTATGTAACTCTGAAATAAATCATTCAATTTTTCTGAAATTTTAATCATTTTCTATTTTGTACAAAATTTTCCTATTCGTCAATTTTTTTATGCATCGGACAACGCCTTTGTGCGTCGGTTATTTTGTTATAGAGTGTATACATATATACACACACAGTGGGGTCCAAAATTGTGGACCCTTTTGGAAATTTGTATGTTTTTAATTTTGTATGCTTATAGAAAATGTTACATTTCACAAAATGCTAAGTTGTACATATAATTTTAAAGAGAATTTAATATTGAATTCAATTAAAAAAATTGCTATACAAAAAAAGTTATGCGTTCTTTAAACTAAAAAACAAATATAATTATAAAGTGGTTTGTAATATTTAATTATCCAGACCAACCATTGTTCTTGTTCTGGGAACCAATCAAATATTCATAATTGCCAATATGAGCCGACATCATGTTTTCAGTTGGAAAAAGTCATTAGTGAGCTTTGCTCTGTAGAAGGAAGCCTATTTCTTATGTAACCAAATTACAAGCAGGAATTGTTGTAAAAAGTTTTAATATTTAATTAAGAAACTTTGTTTTTTGGTTTGGTTTTATTAACGTAGCATTAGGTGCAACACGACAGCTATTATTAGTCAAGAAGTAATGACATGAATTAAAAGAGTAGATTGGACACCTGGAAAGAGATGTAAGAATATTGTGTTATGAGATAGTGGTATTTTCTATGATGAAATAGCAAGACAGGTGAATGATTCAGTGATTATATCTGGAGTCTGAAAGTTAATATATCAAGACTAATTCAACGAAACAAAAAGCATGAAAAGGCCAAAAAAATGTGCATCACATCTGTTGATAAAAGAAGAATAAAAAGACTATATCTCCAAGATAGAAGAATGTTATCAGCAACCATCAGAAGTAATCTGAATGATGCTGGTGTTTCTTTCAGTTCAAGAACAATCAGGAGAAGATTAATAGATGTTGGACTAAGAGGTAGAATTCTGCGAAAAAAGCCTTATTGAAATTTACAGGAGCACAAAAAATAATTACAGTGGGCAAAGGAACACATTGACTGGACAGACAATCAGTGGTCACAAGTTAAATGGAATGATGAAACTAAGATATCATTATTCGGTAGTGATGGACAAAAATATGTAAGACATAGAAGAGGAGAAGAGCTATATCCTGACTGTATTCAGACAATTGTGAAGAACCGATTTAGTGTTATAATTTAGTCATGTATGTCAGCAGATGGTACTGATTGCCTTCATGTCATCAATGAGACACTGAATGCCAGAAACAACATTGACACTATTCTAGAAGCAAAGATTCTACATTTCATTCTCTTTCCCAACACTGCTTCATTTATTTTTAAGCAGGATTATGCTCCCTGCCACACAGCAAACTTATCAAAAGAGTGGCTTCGTATAAAGAGCATTGAACTGTTGTCCTGACCTCAATCCTATTCAAAAATTGTGGCACCATTTGAAACTCTTGTCCGAATGAGGCACCCATCACATAAAAGGGAAATAATTGAGGCTATAATTGTTTCCTGGCAACATGAATTAATGAAGAAAGAGCTTAGAACTATCGTTAGCTTAATGAAACATCGATGTGAAGCTGTAATAAAAAAAATGCTACCCTACTAAGTCCTGATAACTCAATGCAATCATCAGTATCAAATGTACTTCCATAATTATTGCTGCTAAACTCATTTTGAATTGCAAATATTTGATTTTTTTTTTTTTTTGTATTGAAGGATCATTGGTTTAAATTTTGAAGCAAAACATATTTGGAGTTTTAAGTACTTAAAACATTTTATTAAAATATAAATTTGTTACTTGAAAGCATGTGTTAAAATAATAATCCAGAAGGAGAGTTTTCATTAAATTCTGGATCATGTACTCAGTATAATAATTACAAATCTTTTTTAACTTCATACATAAAATAACACAAGGTTATTTTAATTATTACAAAGTACCTAATAGTATGCACATCAACAGTATATATCGCAACATATTGAAAATCTTTTCTTAATTTTTATTTGGTACTACTTATAATTTATTGAGGAAAATCAACAATTAGGAGGTACATAAAAAATAAGTTGTTTTAACTTTCAAAAACTAAATACTACATTCAACAAGAATGAGAACATCAGTATTTACTACATTAGAATTAAATCATCTTTTCCTTCCCCCAAAAATACTATACTATAGAAACGTTGCTTGTCTGTGTTATCAAGTGTTAATAATTTTAAATGTCAATATCTTATTAAAAAAAATAAAATGCCTGTATAGAACATTAACAATTACATAATAAATAACTGTTTCAGAATTTGACATATATTGATAAATATTAATGAAATTTAAAAATAAGACATTTTTACTTTTGTGAAGAGGTATATCCATTAAGAAAAATAAAAGGCAATACATCCCCCTCCATTAACATATTATGATCAATTCATTTAAGTAAAATAAAGTCAATATTTTTATACTAACCTTAGGATGTCTCCCTAAGTATGAATAACAACTACTAAGTACTAAATTGGGTTGATGTTTCCCAATACTAAACAAGGAAGACTGTATAGCTTGAGTAACATTATCATTGCGATCCAGTGTAGCATCAATTA
Source organism: Nephila pilipes (assembly GCA_019974015.1). Taxonomy (NCBI): domain Eukaryota; kingdom Metazoa; phylum Arthropoda; class Arachnida; order Araneae; family Nephilidae; genus Nephila; species Nephila pilipes. The sequence continues at coordinate 1,622,764 of BMAW01020911.1, read as the reverse complement.
AAGCAAATACGATATCTAGAATATACAAAAAAGGAATTTTTTTAAAAGAAATGATATGATAACAATAGATATATATCCCAGGAATTATTAAAAAGGCAGTATACATTATCAATCAAAATTTATAAAAAAATTTCCAATTTTCAAAATATTTTCAACAATAGCTAAATAAAATTACTCAAAACAAATATTTAAAAACCTAAAATTTTACGAAATATTTTGTACATTAAATTTAAACAAGTATCAAATGAAAAAAAATGTTTTATACAGATCAAGTTACATATACTCTAACAGTTTTACATTTAGTGCATATTTTTGAAAAAGGCAGTAAATATATATATATACTATAGATATATATATATACAATATATATATATAGATAGATAGATAGATTGATAGATGTACATATATATAGATATACTAAATATATATATCAACATGAGTATTCATATCAACTTTTTCATCAATAATATGAATATAAATATAACAAGTCAATTGAAAAGTCCACAACCTGACACATAGATGACGCTACTAGAATTAAATCCATATGTTTTTTAGTTAGCCCTAACCCTCAAAAGATGCATGTATAAATTTGACAGCTGTCGGATCATTAGTTTGTGAATTATAGCATTTTGAGTGAAGCAACTTTTGTTATTGTGAAAAAAATGGATAAAAAGGAATTTCGCGTGTTGATAAAATATTGCTTTTTGAAGGGAAAAAATACAATTGAAGCAAAAACTTGGCTTGATGCCAAATTTCCGGACACTTCCCCAAGAAAATCAACCATCAAGGAATGGTATGCTAAGTTTAGACGTGGTGAAATGAGCACCGAAGACAGTGGACGCCCAAAAGAGGTTGTTACTGACGAAAACATTAAAAAAATCTACAAAATGATTTTGAATGACCGTAAATTGAAATTGAATGAAATAGCAGACACTCTAAAGATATCAGCTGAATGTGTACATCATATCATTCACGAATATTTGGGTATGAGAAAGCTCTGTGCAAAGTATGTGCCGCGCGAGCTCACTTTTGACCAAAAACAACGTCGAATTGATGATTCGGAGCAGTGTTTGAAGATGATCAAGCGTACTAAACCCGAGCTTTCGCATCGATATGTGACAATGGATGAAACATGGCTCCATCATTTCACTCTGAAGTCCAATCGACAGTCATCCGAGTGGACTGCACATGATGAACCCGCTCCAAAGCGTGGGAAAACGCAACAGTCGGCTGACAAGGTTATGGCGTCTGTATTTTGGGATGCGCATGGAATAATTTTCATTGACTGCCTTGTAAAAGGAAGGACCATCAACAGCGACTATTACATAGCATTATTGGACCGTTTGAAGGACGAAATCGCCGAAAAACGTCCGCATTTGAAGAAAAAGAAAGTGCTGCTTCACCAAGACAATGCAACGTGTCACAAGTCAGTGAAAACGATGGCAAAAATCCACGAATTGGGCTTCGAATTGCTTCCTCATCCACCGTATTCTCCCGATCTGCCCCCCAGCGACTATTTCCTGTTCTCATATCTCAAAAGAATGCTCGCTGGGAAGAAATTTTCGTCGAATGAAGAGGTGATCGCCAAAACTGAGGCCTATTTTGAAGCAAAGGACAAATCGTACTACAAAAATGGTATCGAAAAGTTGGAGGGTCGCTATAATCAGTCACCCTTGAAGGGAATTATATTGAGTGAGTGAATGTAAAGTTTATTGGTGCAAGAGCCAGATATGGCTATGCTGCGCCAAACAAGATTAAGCTGTGGTCTAGACGTGAAGTTGAAAAAAAGGTAAAAGTGGTTGACAAGATGGAGGGTCGAAAACAGAAGGATCGCTAGGGTATCCCGGGAGTGGGGAATTATATTGAATAAAAAAAACTAATTTTGCCAAAAAAATGTGTTTTACTATGGTAGACCGGGGACTTTTCAATTGACCTGTTATTGGAAGTTTGCATTTTATAAATGTGAGAATTTTAGTGCACTTAACTTTCCTTTAAAATATAAAAAGATTTCAATTAAATAAGCATCTATTTCTTAAAAATTTATATCAAACAGTTTCTTTTAAAATGCACAAAGTTAGAACCCAGATACTTATATATTAATATAGCACCTTACAAAAATATAGAAATTTTACAAAAACCATTTCACATCAAATTAAATGCTATTGGCTCATATTTTATTTTTGGCGGCCACAGGATTTCAATTAATAATAAAACCTAAAGCAAAATCTTATATAACTTTTATTAGATAAAATAAGCAAAATGTCTAAACAAGAACCACATTTTAAAACTTTATGAACACAACACAGTGGCAAAACAAACATTTGCTGTTGACAATCACAAAACAACTTTTCATACAAATAAGATGTCAACACATATTTACAAGCTACAAACACAGCAAATTTTATTTTTTATAGATGTTTAATTATTGCAATAATTATATGGAAAAATATTTTTTAAAATCTATACACAAGCAGAAAAATATGTGAGAATTAAAATGTGTAATTAAAACATTAGAAATTTCATCTGAAATGCATATGAATTTCATCCCAAAAAAAGTTTGTGCATAAATCTTGAAATAACCAATTCATAATGTGAACAGTACATTAACAATGCTAAAATTTAATATGTTTGTCTGAAATGTAAAATCTTTAAACAAATTAAAATGAATCCTTTTAAAAATTATTTTTTTTACAAAGCTTTTTGTGAATTTACAATTTTTTTGTTTTTAGAGCATAATAGATCTAAGATTGCAAAAGATCATCAAACATATGAGAAAATTTGTATCATTAATTTTATAAAATTATTTATTACAATAAGAATGAAAAACAATCTTCCTTAAAAAATGAAATTTTAAATATATAAATATAAAAGGCCTACTATCTATTTGTCCTCCTGTTGTTTTCATGGTATCTTCTCCAGTACCTGGCATCATCATTGCTTCAAGATAAAAATAATTATTTTGAATAAATCACGTTACTAACTACATCAAATTATTCATTCTACAATATTTAATAAATATTTCAAAAATTGCTTAAAACTAATAATTTAACTATGTTTTCATATTTTATTATCGAAAGTAAATAATTCATTTTAGTTCAAACAGTTTAAATTTTGATTTCATTATCACAAAAGATATATTAATAAAGATGTTACTGAATTTGGTGGAGAGGGATATTTAGACAATGAAATAATTTAAGTAGAAGTTAATCAACAAAACATTAAAATATCAGTGATTTACTAAGTAATAAGAGAATACAGATATAGATTCAGGTGGTGGACATATGGGACAAGTAACACTAAATGCTAAAAATTGTTTTTCCATCCAATCCTATCTCCCTCACCACAACCCTTTAACAAAAAACAAATAAATCTGAATGTAAAAAAAGAAAAATAGAACACAAGGAGTGATTGTTCATAAATGTCTCACTCAGTTGCAACACGAAGGCTATTGGCCACAGAACATGTAATTTTCAACCTTAAGTCAAGAGAAGAGTATGACACCTGGGCTGGCCTCTCCCTCTCCAAACTTCCACACCAAGTGAATGGGAGGACTTGGGACTTCAGCCAGATTTCAGATTTAATGTGCATAAGGGCAAAACCCATGACTTGATGAAAACAACGCCAGCTGCAAGTCTGCGACTATGATCAACAGGCTACCACGACCACAAGAAAAAAAAATTGAAATTTTTTTTTATCACAATAAAAACACAAGTTTGGTTTCATAGAAGTATTTTGTAATGCTCACAACCTTATACATCAAAATGCAAATTTAGTAAGTTGATTTTTTTTAGTGAATTCTTGCTAATCTCATCCTTAAAAAGTGTAAATAAGAAAAAATATTTTTATCAAAGTGACATACAATAAGTATATAATGAAAAAAACATGTACATCTGATATGAAGTTTTTATCAAGAGAAAAAACCTCAATATTATCCACCCACCAAAGCTTTTAATAATATTTGCATTTTTATGCACTCGTTGATTCATAGAATATGTCCAATGTTCTAATTGATTAGTTAGGTACCAATTTGTAGTCCATGATAAAAAATAAACTACTATACAGAAGATAAATTTCCTTATATACCATTTTTAATTTTATATTTTGTCTAGGTATAGTTAACAAGCAGATTTCATGAATAGCAATTAAAATAACAGTACTGCAAAATAAAGTTCGAGACATTTTTAACTTTGATAATAGAATAATCTAACACTTAACGTACAATTAAATTTTCATTGTTGATTCAAAACAATAATTATATGAATAAATATTAAAATACAACAAATTGCAAGTTTGGGCTTTAATTTTCCACACCAAAAATATATACATTTTATGAATGTAAATACTACTTCCTGAAATACATTTGAAAAGCTCCTCATTCTATATTTATTTAAATTCTTTTTATATATTTATAATTTCGTTTCTTACAATCTAATTTCAAATAAGATAAAAATATCATGTATAAATAATATGTATTTATAAACATATATATCTTTTCTAATTAAAAACTAATTTAATTACAACTAATTATTCACAGCCTTTGGTACTTTAATTGGGTTTTTTAACTGCGAGAATCGAATACAACTGTAGAGAAAAGTTAACTAAAGTAACTTATGCATAACATTTTCGTGATCGCATCACAAATTTTGCAATTACATTACTTTCAAAACGCTAGATATTACTTCCTCACGGAAATTACTGAAATAAAATAAAACTTTTTTTTTCAGTTATAACCCCCCCTTTTTTTTTCAAATAAAACTGTGTATCATGGCAATTTTAGGGAACATTTTAACAGAATTACTACTTAAATGCATATAAATTTGTCACACCCGCAAAACCACGTTCATCAAATTTTATTCATTTTTTTTATTTGAAATATAACAGAGAGCGTACCGGTAAAACGTTTCAATACATATTTACTTACTTTTAAACGTTAATGTTTTATATTTTCTAACTAAACTTTTCAGGCCAAAAGAAATCAGGCAGTTCAAAATATTTAAGTCATTTTGTAATTCCAAAGAGGAAATACATTAAATGCAACCAGGTAAAACACAGTTTTTGATATCTCTTTAATCAAACCCAAGCATGCACACCTCTATTATATCAGATAATTTAGTGCGAAACGTGAAAATGATTCATTTGTTTTCATCATGTGACACCGTCTGACCTCCGAGGAAACTGATTTCAGAACTTCTTCGCATGTTGTCTGTCAACATCAGCTTGTTGCCAGAATTGTTTTTTAAAAATGTATATATGTTGCACAAAAAAAAAAAAATAAATAAAAATAAAATTGTAAGTAAATAACAGAACCAAATTAAAATTAACTTAAATGATTCAATTTTTTTAAAGAAAACTATAGCTTATTATTTGATGTTTGATTCAAATTCATATGCTCCTATGACCAAAATGAGGGTTATTTCATCTACACAGAATCATATAAAATAATCTGTTTTTACTTTCTGTCGTATTTTAAAATTTTCCTTACTAAATATTATCTATATCAAATAAAAACAACAACAGTTTAGTTGGAATTAAGGGAGAAAATCCAATACTCTGTTTTAAGTTTGGCATTATCTAAAGAGGAAGTATGATTTTCGTTTCGTTTTAATTTTTTTTTTACATTGACTGGGAGATGTAAATGTTGCGTCGTGCATAAACAATCCAGGTACCAGATAATATATGGGGTGTTGTCGAGACAGCCGCTTATTAAGTAAACAAATGGAGTACGTGATGTATTCTCATGTTTGTTTTCGCAAAATAATGACATTTCATAACTGTATGCATACCAGTGTACTTATTTCAAATCAAGCACTCATTATTAAAATTGCGAATTCTTTTCCCAAGTTCGTTTCAAGTTAATTTAATTTTGTTTACTTTTTGAACCCTTTACTTATTTGCAAAGGAGCTTATTTATATTTGTTTTGAAATGTACAAAATGCCAGTGTACCATTGCAACTGTTTTCAGTGCTTTGCAATTATTTCGGAACTTTACGCTATATTTTCATGTGGCATGCATTGCTTAAATTAATCAAATCAACAGTTTGAAATAATGTCATTTAGTTCGATTTTGACATATTTTATCATTTTTTTGTTTTGTTTTCACAAACCAAAATATCTTTTTTTATGTATTTTGTTCTGCTTGTTATGTCATATATATCCTATTGTTTTTTTAAATTGATTCATGTTTATTTTAGCTGTAACAATTTACTCAATATTTTGGTTTTATTGCATTATTTTTATGTAAGTTATCTCACAATTTGAAAATTATCACAAAGTAAATTAATCACTTTTTTATGACAAAAACTGAGTTAATCTGTTATTCTCTTTTTTAAAAAAAAAAAAAAAAATTATAAGTGCATTTGTTTTTTTTTCCCTATGACATGCAAATATTTTCAGGTAGTTCAAAACTTCAATCTGGATAGCATAATATGTTGAGCTTACTTTTTAGAATGCTGTAATTTGAAATTACTAAAGGGTGTATTATCTTTTTAATACACTGACTTGCATTATTCCCAATGAATCTATTTAATATATTTGATGTATATTTTCTGATATAAAATGCTTAATATTCTACACTTATTTATGCATTTGTAAAGTCATGCCTTGTGTTTTGAAGTTATTCTAATTTAATTATCTTTATTAAATAAAAGCTTACAAATGAGTTATTCTGATTGATGAAAATCATTTAATTTGATCTGATCGAAGAATACTTGTAAAATTAAATATTTTGGTTTTGTATTACAAAATAATTTTAATTCACTATCAAAACATGCATTAAAAAAATTCTTTTGAATGTCACTAAAAGTAATAAATACCAACCAATAAATATCAAATATGTATTTAAATATATAAATTAACTTTTAAAATACAATTTTAATATGTAAGTATTAAAATAATCTTTTATGGATGATCCTGTATTAAAGGATTTTGATTTTCTTTGTTTTAAATTTCATGCACTATCTTCATGTGATGACAAATTAAAAAAAATATTTTTGTGTCTACAATTAATTCCTTGTGTTAATTTGCATTTTATCACAATAATGGGATAAAAAGCTGAAATACGATTGTCTAACAGCTTTAAAAATTACAATGCTACTATCAAAACATGTCTAGCTAATGAATTAAAAATTTTCATTGGACAACATAATAATAAAACATTGAATTATTAAAACAAAATTTTAAACAATATGTTTTTCATTTTCTGTATAAATATCTTATTGCTATTCATAATATATGTAACTATTTATAATCCTTATTTTTGTAAATCTTTCATCAAGCTTTATTTTGTAACTTTTTGTTTTGAAGCTTTTGAACTGGAATAAATTTTTTTTTTTTAAATTTATTTTAAAATAAAAATTATATAAGCTATTATTTATGTACCAGACAACTGTAAGGAATCATTCTATATTATGCTACATTTAAATAAAGCAACAAGCCTGACAATCATCTACTGAAGATCTGATATTTATATCTTAAAATTTTTAACTCGAAGAATTATAAAAATATTAATGCTAGATATTATACATTTATATCTTATGTATAGGTAAAGTAAATAGCTTTTTTTCAAAGTATATTATTTAATAGGTTGCAAAGTATATTATTTCATTTGCAAATTATATTATATTATTTTTAAGTATTTGATTCACAGAATTTTATTTAGGGGATAAGTTACTAAAATGGGGGAAGGGACAACAAGACTTGGTGTAATACCCACAAGAAAAGTCATTGTACTTATATGATAAATACTTACAAGTTTTCTAATTTTTATTTCATTTTAGTGATTTCATAATGAAAACAAAATAAATTTATTCACATTTTTAATTATTGATTTTTTTTTTTCAGTTAAATTAACAATGTCAGGAATGGATATTCAACTTGTTATTAAAGCACCAAATCAGAACTTTGATGATCATGTTGTGCATTGCAACTTGGAATGGACTGTTGGAAAATTAAAGAATCATTTGTCTCGGGAGTATCCAAATAGACCTGTAAGTATTTCAAAGTCCTATCTAAAGTGTACAAAAATTTAATTATGAATAATGGATTTGATGAGATATAATTTAATTTTAATGTCTGTATGTAAGAAAGAGATGTAATTTATTAATTATAACAATTTCCAGTTATAACAATTATTATTAATTTATTAGAATACTTAAAAAATATTCCTTAATGTTTATGTTAGAATGGCTTGTGTTGTCTTAAATTTAATTAATGATATTCAAATATTAACTAAACATTTTGTAATAAATTTTTGTCAGATTTTAATGGTTTTTATGTTTCTTTTAAACAGGAAGTATATGAACAGAAATTGATATATTCTGGACGATTGCTTCATGATCATTTGCATTTAAAAGACATTTTGAGACATGTAAGTCTGATATTTTTTAATGTCCCAGAATTATATTATTAAGTAGGATTTTATTTTTTAAATCTGAAATTTAATTAATGATTATTTTTTGCCATTTCAAATATATGCATTAAACTGAACTCTACAAAGACATGTAAAAGAATCCATTGAAGGTTCATTTAATCAATGCTTTTATTAATTGTAAAAAATTTAACAAATATAAAATGCTATTAAATCTTTGAAAAGTGAAGGTAAAAATAATTATTTATCAGTTAGAGCATGTTTTACTTGATTTGTCATCCCTATAAACAATTTTGCTCCATGAATATGAAATATCTTTGTGCAAAAAAAAATTTCAGTTCTTCATCTATATTTCAAGTAATGTCTTACTAATTTTATAATAATTATAATATTGATTTTGATACATATGTAAAATATTCTAGAATATATTTTATAAAATCTTTCTTGGGTTTTTCTTTATTGAAAATGAAGATCAGTGACACATTTTGAATTTCAAATATGACATTTAGTGAGTTGCAACTACTATTCCCTGGAACACTCATGCTTTTCCAAATTTGCATTGCTAACATATAAAATAATATTAAATGAATATTCTTTTTAAAAAGAAGCTTTTACAAAAATATTACATTTGTGGAAAAATAACTATATTAAAATTTTCATATGAAAGCATATTTAAAGTATGTAAAAAATGTGTTTTGTAATTAGTTTTTTGCATTCTTAATAATAAGTACTACCTGTTTAACAAAATATGTAAAATATAAATAATCTTATTATAAATGTTAGTATATTATTTATGTGTGAAATTTATTTAATTACATAATCCAAGTTAATTTTTGCTATATGGTTCTTATAATGTTGATTTCATTATACAATCACCCTCAGGGATTTACCTTTTTTTTTTTAGTTAGGTGCAGGGGTCATGACCCTGAGGCACCCAAATGATCTTTTTCTTCTCCATGTGATTTTAGTGTTTATGGTAAACATGGGTGATGCATCCCCAGGATACCCTATGGATCCTTTTCTATCTTCAACCCTTCTTCTTGTCAACAAATTTTTATCTTCTATTTTTTTTAAAGAAATGTCTAGTTCACAGTTTCACTTTTTTTTTATGCAGCTTTGCCATGTCTGGCTCTTGTACTATTAAATTCGATCACTCATTCATTATACAATCTATGTAAAGTTTGTTTTTAATGATATAGCTCATGTTTAATAAAATAGCATTAACATGAACACTATTTATCGCTTATGTTTGTTTCTCTGTACAAGTAGAAGTTATGCAGTGAAATAAACTTCTCAAAAATTATATATTAAAATTTTCCCCCTTAAAAGAATAAAAGAACATACAATAGAACTTTTTGAATATTCTATAATACATTTCTACATAATTTATAGCATCTATAATATTTCTACTTGTGTACTGTGGTACTGTAGTGGATCATTCAAAATCATGATGCAAGAGGTTTGCAAATCTTGAGAAAAAATCTCGGAAAAAATAATTAATCAATTAAAAACTTCATTAAAAACTAATTGTTGCTTTTGTTGGAAGAAAAAAATTGGTAACAACAGAATAAAAATATTTTGGGGAAGGAAAAAATAAATATTTTAGATTTAAAGATATTTAAACATTTTACCTTGTGTGATTTATCTTTTTTGAAACTTTTTTAACACCATTCTTGCCTATTGTTTAAAAGCAAAATCCAAGCTCACATGTTCCAATATATATTTGTCTTTAAAATTAACAATTGTTCCATTTTAAATAGAAAACAAAGTATGGAATCAGTATTAAACAGAAAAATAATTAATTTTAGCAGAAATGAATAGTATGATAATTAGAACCTAATTGATATTGAGGCATTTTTCTGTTTTAAAAAGTCTCCCATCTTTGAGACCCATTCTTTAATATTTAGTGGGCCGCGGTAGCCTAGTGGTCAAGGTCGTGGACTCGCAGCTGGCGGTTTTCGTTCAGTCGTGGGTTCGATCCTTGGCCGCCAAAGACCCGCCGTGTAGCCGGGGCTGATGCACGTTAAATCTGTTCGGGGCCCAAAGTCCTCCCGTTGGCGTGGTGTGGATGTTAGGAGAGGGGGTGCCAGTTCAGGTGTCGTCCTCGTCACTTGACCGTGGTTCAAAATTACGAGGTCCGTCGCCAATAGCCCTCGTGTTGCTTCTAGTGCAACGTTAATATAAACCAAACTAAACTAAACTTTAATATTTAGTGAAGACAGCCATAATATGTTTGTTTTTAATGCTTCCTAACTGGTAAATTATATAATTTTGAAGGAATAAATTAAAAGCTATTTGAAACTTGAGAGTGAAATATAATATCAAAAATAGTGTAGCCTTGACTTTCCAGTTATCAATAACACACTTTTTAAACTAGATTAATATGAAACAAATAATCTTGTCTCGACTTGAATGAAACTGGGGGAGAGGAAACTTTCTTCAGCTGAACAAAATTCATGTTAAATGCTCAGCCAATGAAAAATATTATCTCTTTAGCTTTCTCATCCATTTAAATAACTTAAGTCATTTGCTGCTTCCTCTGCATAAAATGTGAGCTCAGAGTCCAAATTTTTTTTCACATTAATTTGCAACACTAAATTTTTCTCTCTAACATAATATTAATAGTATTATGATAAATTCCGTTCCAATAATTAAGGAAATGAATTACATGAAGGGTTTGATACTTTTTAATAAATGCCTGCACCAGTACTTCCTCCTCCCCCTAAATTAATGCTCATGATGATCAAACTTTTCCTTAAGAAAACTAAAAATATTTAGCTTTATATATGTGTGTCAATTCATTCCAAAATTTATTCTAATGTCAAAGTTGAGTTTTATAAAATGCTAGCAAAAAGTTAGGAAAAGAACTTTACCTGTAGAGGAGCAAAATTAGGAAAAGCAGCTCTTGTACTGTTTTTGTTCTTTTTTTTTTTTTTTTTTTTTTTTTTTATACTTATGTGTATATTCATGCTACAAACTCTCAGTGTATGCGATTCTTGCTATTTAAATCGCTGATTCTTCAAATAATCGCAATCAATAAATGTTTAATGCAAATGCATTAGCCTTCTTAATATTTATAGAAATTTAAAAAACTTATCTGCCTTTCATGTCAATTTTTTTATCCCTTATTCTAAAAAATTAAATTCATAGGATAGTGGGCTCATTTCCAAAATTCTCATTTTTGTTCTTTGCCAAATTCATACTAGATTAGAAATTAAAATGTAATCCTTGTGATGACCCATGGATTATGATTACTCAAAATCTACCAAAAGATTCTTGAAATATGCCTCCTATTTCTACAACCCAAATGTTTCTTAAATCTAGGATGTCAATTGCAATCCAAATAAAAGACTAATTCATAATTTACTTTTGGAAAGTATTATTGTGAAATATCAAAAGTCTGTCCCTTTTCTTATGTCAATAATAATAATAATTTAAAAAGAGACATGAAATCAAATATTAACCATGTTTACTTTTGAAGAGTTATCTCTTTTTAAAAATAGATGCAAAGGTAGAAATAATATTTTTTCTATGTGAAAATCATTCATTTATTAGAGATATCTAATAAAATACTAGAATCAAATGTAATAAATTACCATTATCAAATGAAATGGCTATAGTTTCGTTTTCTTTTGTTTAATAATTTTTCTAATTATTTTTTCTGTAATCATTGAAATACTCATTGGAAATGGTAAAATCCTTCGGATTAATATCATAGTATGTTTTCAGAAAGTAAATGCTATTTTTAACTATTTGATACACCTGATAATACAATTATCCTGAACATTTTGCCATGAACCAGTAACATATGAAACAATTCTTCTGGAAATGGTGATGTTTAAAATAATTAAGCTCACAATAACTTATGTGCATTTTTAAATATGCAACTCTCTTCTGATTGAGTGGGCCTACTTCCTAAAAGATCAAAGGCTAATTTAAGTTACTGATTGAGGATCCTGTGCTCTAGATATTACTACATAAACTATTTATTGTTACTCACTTCAGTTCTATTTACTCTTTAATTTCATAATTTTGTTTTAACATTTTAAAAAAGTAAAATTTTATAAACTTGAAATTAATTTTGTAATTAATTACATAAATGTAAACTTGTTCTTAGATTTGAAATTTAACCAACTATATTTAATTGACTTTATTCGGAATTTAAATGCATTTAATGGAAAGTTGTATCTAAGTGTAACACTATGTACATGGAAGACATATTTATTCATGCGTACTGTTTTTGTGTGTGCATTTTTATGCAAAATTATGCGAAGGTAAAATATTGAATATTTTCAGGATGAAGGTCAACCTTCAATTCATATTCTACATTTAGTATGCCAAAGTGACTGTTGTACATCACGTGCTCAGGTTAGTAATAATGTATAGTTTTAGATTATTCAGAAAACTGACTAATTCTTTTTTTTAAAAAAAAGTCTTTATTTTGAAACTATTGAATGTAATAATTTTGTAGATAGATTTAAATTCTGTTGAATTAAGAACAAATATTTCATTATGTATATGAATTAATTTTTCATTTAAATGTCCATGGTAGTATAGTGGTCATAGTTGCAAACTTGCAGCTAATGTTGTTTTCTCTGAGATGTGGGTATGAATCCTGGTATCACTAAAGACATTTGAGGCATGTTAGATTTGTTGATGCTCCAAATAATCCCAGTGTGTTGTGGAAGTATAGAGAGTTAGGTGCCAGCTCAGGTATCCTCCTCATCACTTGACTAAGGTTCAAAATAACGATGTTTGTCGCCAATAGCTCTTGTGTTGCTTCCAAATGCAACATTCATAAACAATCAATGTATGAAATTCATTAGATTTAAAAGTTTAAAATGACCCGTGTGGTGATCCGGAATGACAGAATAGTCCCACTGTAGCTCATGCATGTCATAAGAGGCCACTAAAATGGGTACCCAGCGTCTGAGAGTATAATCAGGCACCCTGCTTCTGGAGATTATATATTAAGGGACTTCAGGGACTTTCCTTCTTCAGGTAAGTACAGCTTATGACCCCGAGGCCCCCTAGTGATCTTTCTTTATCCAATGGAGTTTATTGTCTTTGGTAAACATGGGTGACACCCCTCTGGATTACCCTAGCAATCTGTCTCTATTTTCGACCCTCCTTCTTGTTGACCAATTTGTGTCTTTTCTTCAATTTCTTCACATCTAGACTGTAATTAAATCTTGTTTGGCGCAGCATAGCCATACCTGGCTCTTGTGCCAATAAACTTTACATTCACTTGCTCACTCACAAAAGTTTAAAATATTGTGTGCTGTGAAGCTCCTTGTAAATTTTGCATTCTGCAGTTTTCTGTAAATGGCATTTTCACTTTTGAATTCAGATTTTCAATTGTACATAAGTATTAATAATGAATCCGTACTTTCATCAATAATTTTTTTCACATTTGTAGATAAAGTTTTGAAATAGGTATTCCTGATTTTTTTTTTTTGCAAATATCTGTAGGACATGTTTGAAAACATTTTGAAAATTTTATAAGAAACTATTTCAAAGGTTGGCAATATTTATTGATACAAGAGAAGAGAGTTGATATTTATAAAAAGAAAATACATATCGAAACCAGACTTACTGGTATTTGACTTCTATTTTGAAAATATTGTGAACAAGCATTTTACTAGATGTAGAAAATATTTAAGCAGTCGAAAGATGCTAAATGTGTCAGAAAGGGAATAATAATTAATAAAAAATTTGTGCCATTTTTTTTCTATAGTGTTTCTAGATAAACCTGTGTTTTGAAAAAATTGTTTCTTTCCTTAACATAAATTTTGTTTATTTGGCTTATTCTATTATTTGGGCTCAACTTGACCAATAAACTCAAATGTAATGATTTTGATACATTTACAAAAAACAATTTCATTTTATTGTGTTTCATATTGAATTTTTACTGTGCACTGAATCATTGATGTAAATTTATGGAATTATTGCTTTGTAATGGTTTTTTGCAAATAATCATAATGTTCAAAGTTACAGATAATACTTATCAGATAAACAGAATTTCAATACTTATTTCTCTTAATTGAATCAAATTAAAGTGAGCTGGCTTGTGTGAGTATAAGTTCTTAACTCAGGAATATTTTTTAAGGATTATTACAAGATGGTATTTGTCAATGAAAGTGATTTTTTTAATCATTTTAAATGTATAAAATATCTTTAAAATGTGCAAGTTAATAAGCTTTAAGAAAAAATCAAAGTAAATTAGAATATTTTGATATTAAAATGTAAATAGATTCTGTATTATATTTTTTATTTTTAAGTTTGCTCAGAATAAAATTTGCAAGAAAATTTGATTAGTCCTGAAATATATTTTGCTTCTCTGACAAAATTAAAATATTTTAACTTTATATTAGAATCTTTATCTGTTGAATGTATCAAAATATTTTAATCTGTGTAAAAATTTAAAAAAAAAAAAAAAAAAAACTAATTGTAAATTATTTTTTTCTTGATTCTTTTTCTCTGAAATTTTTTCTTTATTGATGTTTCTTCATTTCATAGCGTCCTTCATCTAGTCATAATAGACGCAATAGATCGTCTGGTTCTCGAGCTAACAATAATGTTGCTTCTGGACAATCCTCTGAAAGCTCATTGAGGCATAGAAATGTCAATCCTGCACCACAAGCCAAGTAATTAAATCTTTGATTTTCTTAATAGAATTATTTTATGTTGAATTTTAATTAATAAATATTATCTATATGGCATTTAGGAATAATTTCATCAATGCAAACAAATTTCTTTCTCTTGATATGTAAAGCATTCAAAGTAATTTTCCATCATTTTTATTATTATTTGTAATTTTAAATGAATATGTGTGTTTTAAATATTTTTTGTCAAATACAAATGTAACCAATAAGATTTTTGTAAGTCAAAGTGATAACTGTAGGCTGAATAACTTAATATATTTTCGAATCTGATCATAGTTAAACTAAATATGTATATATATGAATGAAATTAAATATATATATATATATATATATAGGAATAAAATTAAATTTATATCTTGATTATTTTACTTAATTTTATGTATTGATTACTTTATTTTTTACTGTATATATAATATAAAGTAATTGAGAACTATATCAAATTACATTTTTTAGTTAAAGATTATTTGAAATTTATATTTATTCTTTTTTTTTTTTCTTCCAAATAATTAGTTGTAAGATATTAACTCAAAATTTAGTTTGATCAACATAATTCATTAATATGCAAATAAAATAGGTTGCATAGTGATATTTTTATGAATACTTATATTTAGAATTTGAGAATGAGATTCAAGTATCTTTAAAATAGATTTTTTTAATGATTTCTAAATATTATATTATTTCCTTTAATTAGTAACCCAAACATGTTGGAGTGGGTTAAGATGCCATTAAAGGGAAGCTGGAGATGTCTCGGAAGAGTGGTAGTGAAGTTTGCCTTGACTGTTGTTAACCAACTCTGTTTAGAATGGTTGACTGAGGCATGTACTTCAGCTATTGCTTTAACTCGCAAAAGGCCAGCAAAATTTTTCTGTTTTTCTTATGATACAAATTTTGATCAGTTTCCCTTCAGAATTTCTCCAGAGAGGCATCTCTTTCATTCTGTTGTTCTTCAGTGTTTTCTTTGACTTTGATCTAATATGGTTTATCAGTAACCTATATATTAGCTGTAGTGGGAGATTAATTAATAAAATCTTTTATTATATTTTTATTAAGCAGAAGCTTTTTTTTCTGCATGAAATCAATTTTCTTGTCTTCTGTATAAATTGATAACATGTAATTTGGTTCATTAATTTTATTCAGTTATATAATTTAATTTCTTGATATTTTAGATTTTAGAATCATAGTTGACTGTTGACATATTTAATTTGTTTAAGTTTGCTATGAATGTTGTAATTATTATTAATTAGATTAAAACTTATTTTTATTTATTTTAGTTTTCTCTAGTCATGTTTTCTCAATAGCTTTCTCTGATGCCTAAAAAGTTACAATAGGGCCCTTTCTATTTACTTCTGCTTTGTGTGTTTTTATTTTGTTTTTTAATTCCAATGACAAAAGCATGCAGATTTTCATTAAATAAACAGAACCGTATGTTTTTGAAATCTATTATTTCACCTTATTTATATATATATTGGATTCTTGTTAAAATATAACTTTAGGTTGTTCTGTAGGTAAATTGCTGGCTTAAAAATATTGAATAGAAAAAAAAAAAAATTTCATCCAGAAACTTTGAGTAATTCTATTTTGGAAGGAAAAAAAAATTATATGGTAAGTTAATATAGTTCATGGTTTAAAAAAAGGCAAATGGAAAATAAGTGCTAATGGCTCTAAAAAAATGTGATCTGTGAATGAAATGAAAAATGAAAATTTATATTTGCACTATAAATTTAATTCTGAAAAATAATATTGCATTTAAAATTTAAAGCTGAATTTCTAATGTTCCATCTTAATTCTTGTTCATACCCATATCAAATTTCCTTTGTTTATTTATTTTTACTTTAGTGTAACAGTTTTGAAATTTTAATATAAAATTATTTAACTGTTATAAAACATTACTGGTGCAAGTTTACATGTTTGCAAACACCCTATTATTTATCACATACAGAACAGAACTGCTCTACAAAGGGGCCTTTGTGCAAGAAACCATTTGTAGCTCTAAGCCCTTTTTTGTAAAGTTAAAAAAATACAAACATGAACTTATATTACTAATGTATGTTTATTTAATGCATGATTTTGTTTGTGCTGATACATTAATTACTTCAGAAAAATTGCAATTTCTCTTTCAATGCTTAATATAGCAAGTGCATTTAAACTTTCTGCACACATGCTTTATTGAAGATAATTCTTTTTCAATTTTAATTTGCTGAAAGAGTACTCAGAACCTGCTATAGTAATCGGCAATGTAAAGCAATGTTTTCATGAAGTTAATATACATTTTGAAATAACTCATTATAATTATTATTTATCATATATTGCAATATGTCTTGTGCATTATTTACATCCTTTTCATTCAAAATCAAATCCTGTAGCAAATTAATTTCCTGGATTAGGTTTTAATTGACATTTTTGTTATAAAACTTTACAAAGTTTGTTTAATATTTTTCTTAGCTCATGTTTTTCTAAGGTTTTTATATCACTGATTAATTTGAAATCAGAAATAGTATTTGATATACTTTTAAATTCATTTTCTATTTGTACGATAACTGTATCAATAACAGTGTTAAAAAATAACATCTAAATTCCTCTACCAGGTTTTCTATAACTTCATCTTCTGTCATTTCAGAATGTAATCTTTTTCGAATTTGCTTTCCTGGAAAATGCTCCAAAATATGCAAATTATGTATTAGCACTTTGCTTTGTTTAAAAATGTGTTAAATTTTGTATTTTAGTTTCAATTTTATTGAGTAAATTAAAAGCCAAACCCAGAACAATTATTTCTGCTTGAAATAGTTTATTAATAGTATTAATTTTAGACAACATTACAAATCATACTATTAAACATAAAATAAATGGCATTTCTTGTATTGAATCCAATAGACTTTTAGCTTTAGATACTGCTGTATTGTTGTTACTTTCATCAATGAGTTCTTCTAGGGCATTACAAGTTTGTTCAAACTGTGTATACAGTGCTTTAACTGAAACTAATTTGGCTTTCCAATGAATGTTGCATAATGGTTTAAGAATATTGCTTAAATGCATTTCTAGAATTTCCCATCTTTTTGTAGGTACAGAAAATAAGCAATATAAACATTGCAATATCCCCCAAAAATTTTACAATATTTATTGCTGGAAAAAGCCTCACAAATTACTAAATTCTTGATTGTACACCTTTATATATCCCTTTCATATTGTTGCTATTTTCAAATGTCTGCCCTTTACAATTCTTAATATCTAGTTCAAGCTCACTGAATCTTTTCATTAGAGTTTTTGCTAGACCTTCTCCATTAACATTAGTTACTTTAATAAACCCTATAAATGAACTCGTTTATTGTTAATCTTTTCTCTTTAAAATTTACGTACCTAATAATAATTGAAGTTTATTCCTTATGGGAAATATCAGCAGTACAATCCATTTGGATATTATAGTACATGGCTGTTTTCATCTTATGTTGTCTTTAATTTTACTAAGCACTTCATTACCTAATACAGAAATAATTTTTCTTGTGATCTATGAGCTAAGTGATGTACAATTCTATTTTTCGAATTTTTTGTCGTGTTTATATGATCCATTAGCACAGAATTGGTATTTATTTAATAATTCGATTAAACTTAAAAAATTTCCATTATAAGGCATACCTATTATTTCATTGGTTCCTCAAAGTAGTAGATTATTACCTGCTAAAAATAGAAGCACGTCTATAGTTCTTTGAAATGATAATTTAAGTTGTTCTGTTTCCTCATTTATATTAATTTCATTTGTTTTATCAATAGTTGAGCACAAATTTGTTCAGTTATTGTTTTCAAGTAATAGTTGTTTCAGTTATTTTTTCCAAACAATAAATGAAATAATGTAACGAATAGAATACAAAATGATTTTGAATTACAGTTGACAGCTTTCTCCAGTTTTTATAGCCACGTATAAATTGTGTAGATTGTTCATTTCCGCTTCAATTGGAAAATAGTATACATCAAAAACAAAATACTGAGACTTGCATTTTTGAATAAATTAATAAATTAACCAGCTGCAATGCTGGGTTTAGTTTCACCATTTGGTAAAGTTGCACATAGTGGAAAATGATGTACCTTCTTTATTCTTAGCAAAAACTCCTTTGTGTTGTATAGATCTTGTTTTAAAACACTCTAAACTTATCAGTTATAATACTTGGCCATAAATCTGGATCACTTTCATTCACTTGATCATATTTGTTATAATTTTTGTCATTATTTTCATATTGGATCATATTTGTATAAATATATGGTTCTTCTGCGAATTTCACAGGTTCTACATTTTCATTGCAAGACTGTTTAGTTTGTGTAGAACTTCTGAAGTCAAAGAAATTTTATATCAGAATTACTTTGTATCCAAGAAAACAGATCTACTTGTGATTTCTTGAAATTTAACTCTTCTTTTTGACATCCAGGGGGATATTTCCTTGGCATGGACATGATTGGATCTAACAATATTGAACAGTTTGTAATATGAAATATCAAAATACTATATGCAATCTAACTTAGTAGCTGAGGTAAATGTTTGTAAATCTACTTGCCTTACATTCATAATATGTTGTACACTTGCACTTGACTGACTGTAATTATTCTGTAAACTTCATATAATTCTGAACCCTTCGATTGCTCCAGTTCAATTTCTTCCTCTCTTCTTTCCATCCCATTTGTGACCGGTAAAGAAGTGGTGCTGTATACGTTGTTGGGAGTTACTTGCTTATCTTTGTTTTACTTTTTGTTTGAACAACTTAATATAAAAAAACATACAAAGATGTACACAAAATTTTTTTTTTTTGCTAAAGTTGTAGAAAAGAGAAGATGGCTTATGATTATTAATCTTTTGGACACAGTCCCATTGCGACTTTCGCTTGTTGGATCCTTGATTTGTGACCTCCAAACCTAAAGATTTCGAACCTGCTAAACTGAAGACGTTCTCTTCCACAAGTTTTGCCTTGTGGCTTCTGCTGACTGGTTTTTTCTTCTTTCTTCTACAAGAATGGGGAGGGGAGACTTCACTATTCACCACTCTTTTATAAACCAACTGTCTTTTCATTCAGATTCCCCTTTCATCCCCTCCCAGTAGAAGTTTTCACTTAGCTTCAATCTGGCCAGTAATTTCTCTAAAAGGGAGATAAAAGTCTGCCCATGACCCAAAAAAAGGAATTGACAGTTGGCACCTAAAAGTTTCCGTTAATGGTAAATCTGTCTAGTCCAATTATTTTTAAAACTTGGGAATGGTTACGAACTTGGCAATTATTAAGTATTAGCACTTAAATACCCTGAGAAAAACATAGGAATATGTTTTATTTTCACTTTTTATCATGGCTATATGGTATGGAGATTTTTTCTAAAATATCCATTTTAGATGGGAATTCATGGGAGTTCCCCAAATCAAATAACAAAAAACTAAACGCTCATATAATCAAGAATTAGTTTGAAGGTTATCGAAATTCAGAGATCTATAATAATAATGTTGATGATAAAATGTACTTTTCATCATACTGACTATGATAGGAATATTATTTTTATGTGCAAGAGTACATTATTTTAGTTCTTGATCACATTGGGCCCTGTTGCATAGCATCTGTCGCACACCCCACATGGCCGGCTTTGATCATGTGTGATCATTGCATATTTTGTTCAATGTATGAAATGAATTACCTAATAAGTTTACTTATGGGAATGTTGTGCACATTAAAAATATATGCCTTCTGAAATGCCTGTGATTGAAAATATATGTAATTCTTTTTTACTAGCACTTTTTATCCTCAAGTACCTACAGTATTAACACCTCCTTCTACATTGCCTGCCTTTACACCTGATTCTCAAGTAGCAGCACAAATGGCAGCCATGCAGCAGATGTATGCATATTATTTCACTCAGTACATGCAGAGGTAATATTGATTTTGTGAAATTCTTTTATATATGAATTGATCAATATTACATATTAGGATCTAAAAAACTATGAGCATTCACATTAAATTTACCGTTTCATTGCTTTCAATAAAATCTTATTGATTTTTTTTCCATCTAAGTAATTAATTTCATTCAATTTCTAATATCGTCCTTTTATATTTCAGTATGAATTCAGTTTCTCTACCAGGAAGTGGTGGCGTTTTTCCGAATCTCATGAATTTCCAGCAGCCTCCCAATCACAATGAAGTTCCATCACCTCCACCAGTCAATCAAAGAAATAATGCTCAAGGGCCTGTGCTGTTGGAGGAGAATGAGGAAGGAATGCACAGAGATTGGCTAGAGCACATTTTTCAGTGCTGTCGCTTTTTTGTTCTCTTTTGCATTGTTTATTTTTATTCTTCTCCAGAAAGATTAATGATCGTTATTGTCGGCACAATTGTTGTATTCCTGTGAGTATAAAAATAAGAATCTTCTCTGTATTTTGAGCTTAGTAAAGTTTAAATTTTATGTGTTATCATAATTGTAATAGTTAGCAGAATTAAGGCTTTATTATTCTCTTTCTTTATTATTGAAAAATTAAATGTTATTTATCAACATAATGTATTAGACCTGACTAATTATTTATTAGTCCATTCTTTGGAAGATTTTCAATGGTAATCATATCTATTATTATTAAATGACGCAGTAATAGTCAGAGTAATAAGCCACACAGGATTCAAAGACATACAGCCATTATAATTTTGTATCTCAATTTTATTAGGAAAACAATATTTATTTGCTGTGTCCTACAGTATTCTTTTAACTTTAGCACCACACCAATAGTTTTTAGTTCCAAGTTTCATTTAATGCACAATGGTTCTGCCATTATTCCAATGGACAGAACTCAATGAAATACGGACTTACATAAGTATCACCAGCCATAAAATTCTCAAACCTAACTTCTGTGTCCTAAGTTCATCTAAGTAATCAAGAATTACTAATATTAAATCCTAAAATCCATGCTAAGAAGCAGGAATTTTCATTATTCTTAGGTTAAAAAATTACAAATTCATTATTATAGATGCTTTTGTAATATTTAAAGAATTTGTGTATTGTATTATATTTAATTTCTACTGGTTTAATGTGAACCAAATTTTTTTTTTCTTCATTTGTGGGCTACAACTAATAATAAATGACAAGATATAATTTTTAGCTGCAAAATTTTACATTTTTGTTATTCTTTTTTTAAAATCACAGTTATCATGAAGGGTGGTTTATGAGAAGGGCAAACCCTGCAGTTCCTCATGAATTACATGGACCTCAAGAAGTTCCCAATAATATAGAGCCTCCAGAGTTTGAAAACAATGAGAATGATCCTCACCTAGTCAATCAAGATCTCAGTGCCAATGTGGTAACTATTTTAACTCTTTTTAAAGTGCTGGGTTATTGAATTTTTTGGGGCCTTTTGCTATAGAATTCCTTCTGTAATATTTTTAAAATTCCCTTATATATAATTATGATACATGTAAATTTTGAACTATATATATTTAGCTTAAGAAATTCTAAACATCTCTGCTAAATGAAGGAAATTTAATAGTGCTGGGGGGGGGATACATTGTTGTGTAAAAAAATGCATTTTAATTTTTAATAGAAATATCATCATTGTAATTTTTTTTAAATATCTGTCATAATAAAATGTCGATAAAAGTACTACTCATTTAAATGTTGATGTAAATTTGTTGAGAATTTAGTTTTTAAATAATACAAATTAAAAATAAACATTATTGGTTACTTATTTAAATTATGCTAATCCATAATTTGTGCTTGATTCATTGTAATCAATTTTGCAGTTTTTATAAATAGCTGAAGGAAAAATATAATTTGTAGGGATGACAATTTCTGTTCTCTCATAGATGAACTGTTGCTTTCTCATTTTTAAAGAACTGTTTTTTTGCTTCACTTGTCCTTTATAGAACCCTCGAAAATGCCTCAATTGAATTCAACACTTCATAATTACTTACACATATGCACACATTAGAGGAAAATATCCAAGTTGTTTCAATTTTTTAAAAAACTTTTATTTGGTATCAATACTAAGCCAAATATTTTCTAATTTTATCAGCAGACAGAAACACTAAACATGAGAGAATGAATAAGATAGGGGTAAAAGAAATGCGAAGTATTTAATAGTTGATAAAGAACAAAATATAGCTGCCAGCTGAATTGAGTTATTTCCTCTCTGGTCATTTCCATTCTGACTTGGAATAGGTCAGAAAAACATATAAGAGGAGAACCATTGAGTTGAGTATTCTCAGTCTTTAAATGAACTAGTTGTAAAGAACATTTTTTTTTTTTTTTGTTCCCTTCCATAATAATTTGGCACTTAAATATCAAATTGAATTTTTATTTGTAGAACTTAAATCAGAATTGAATAGTGTGCTGAATATTTTTCAATTCGGTCTAAATGTGTTTTTATAAAAGTTTTCCGAAAGACCTAAATATTTAGTGATAACAAATGATTCAAACTGTTGCAGAACATTGAATAAAATTATATGTATCAATTTTTGTATCAAATCGGATAATTTTTACTTATTGGATGTAAAATTTACTTATCTCCAGTTTTAATAAATTGCTATTGCAATTCATGATATATATTTTTATTTTTTATGTTTTTGAACTATAAATTACATTATAGGAAGGGCAAGATGAATATGAATTGGAAGCTGCTATGGATGGAGATGAACCACCTCATGCTCAACATCAAGATATGGTCAATAATAATCACATATTTTCTCCTTTGACTTTTCTACAGACTTTTTTCTCTTCATTGATCCCTGAACCTCCACCCCCAGTTAACATTAATTGAACCTAGTGTCAATCTTTGTCAAGTGTGAATTTTAGAAGTTGTTACCCCCTTTTTTAATGTTTAGTTTTGTATATTTGTACAGTGATCAATATTACCCATTGTTATTGTTATATATATATTTTTTTTTTGTTTGAAAGATTGTTATGTTTTATTTTCTCTTGTTGTAAAAGATCTGTTTTTTACCCCTTTGTATCCTTCTCTGTGTATTCAATTGCATTAAATCTGCAAAGTGTGGCCATTAGGCCTTTTTGACTGTTATGTAAAATAGTTTGAGCCAATCAACATGGAATAAACTTTTTGATAAGTGACTTTCTTATCAAGGAGAAAGAAAATCAATCTTGTTCATTATTCTGTTATTTGGCTGTGTTAAAATTTGTTGCTGTAAATACTCTCTTAACCATGGATCTGACTTTCAGCTGAATAATAAAATATCCTGTTACATTGAATTATTTGTAATATGATAAATGCAATTTTTTAAGATGATTAGGGAACTAGTTTTACTAATTTGTATGTTTAGTTTATTATAACAAATTAGTAGATTTTAATGCTTCATTGCATTTTCATTTTTCATCTATTTTACTGTGAATAATTTTTTTTTATGCCTTAAGTTATAGTAATTGAATAAAAATAGCATCTTCTTGTCCAATGCAACTGGAACATATGCTCTAAAAATACATTTACTGTGTAGTTGAATAAGACCTTCAAGAAAGAAGGACTGGCCTTTTTAGAGTCTAAGACATTTCATAAGTTCCCCTCTTTTATTCATTGTGATACATTTAAGGAGATGACATAAAAACAATTTATTTTTGCTTATATTGCAAAGAACATTTATAGTTGCAATTTCAAATTTATAAATTTTTTAAAAAAATTGTTGATTATCTGACACAAGAATGAAAGTTTTTTGACTTACTTCACTGGCTGAATTGAAAGTTTTTTGAATGTATTTTATTAATCAGATGTGTTTGTATATACATAAACAAATGATAATCAACATATGAATGATCATAATATATATTACATAAAATTGTGAATTCTTTATTCGTGAATTAAAATACACTTTAGGCATATTTTAAATAAGGATACTTTGAGCATCCTAAAATTATATAAATTGATGTATTTAAATATAGAAGGAAAAATAAATTAAGTGTGTACACTTTTCACTGTTTTCTCATTTTACCTGTGAAAGGAGTAAGGTAATATCTTTTGTTCATTTACATAACATTTGCAAAAAGGAACTGATTTCTTATTGCATTATCTTTCAAAAAGAGGTACCATAACCTCTAGAAAGAAGCTTTACATTTATCTGTAGGTTCATAGATAGTAATTTCTCATCTACCATCTATTGTAAACATTCTCCAATCCATCACCTGAGGATATATCATCTACTGGACCTGAGTTTTATTAAAAGAAATTCTGATATTCATTTTATTTTTCTAGATACAGAACTTTTTTTTCTATAAAGTTAATATCACTTCCATTGCCTCAAATTTTACTCATGAACTAATTGCAATCTTTCCCTTTAACAAATTCGGCCATGGATTCAATTGATTGTTCAGTCCTTTTCTAAGACTCAAAGTCTGCTCTAGAGGCTGTTAAAAATGTTGTAACTTAGCATTTCTCACATCATATGAGATCTACTTAACCAACTCCACAATTATGGAAAATTCTGTGACCTTTAATGGACCCTAGTGCATATCAACATAGACAGCAATGAATGTGCAAACTTACCAAGGAAGCATGAAATATGAACCAGACTTCTCCAACCATCACAACCCGTGTGGTGACCGGGAATGACACAATAGTCCCACTGTAGCTCATGCATGTCGTAAGAGGCGACTAAAAGGAGTACCCAGCGTCTGGAGGTATAGCCGGGCACCTTGCTTCTTGGGATTATATCAGAGGACCTCAAGGGCTTGCCTTTGGTAGGTATGGGCATCATGACCCGAGACACCCTAGTGATCTTTTTCTTCCAATGGGGTTTACTGTCTATGGTAAACATGAATGACACCCCCCCCCATGTTACCCTAGCAAACTTTCTCTATTTTTGACCCTCTTTCTTGTCAACCAATTTTGTCTTTTTTCAATTTTTCTCACATGTCTAGACCACAGTTAAATCTTGTTTGGCGTAGCACAGCCACATCTGGCACTTGCATCAATGACCTTCACTCACTCACTCTCCAACCATCACTTTAGCTGATGCAAAATACATGTATATTTTTGTATTTTACCATGATACTAGTGTACTATTAATTTAATAGCAATTTATATTTAAGGCATATTAAATAACAATATGCAGCATATTTTAACTTTTATGTACATATACTATATGTATGTTTTCTTGATTTAACATTTATAAGAAACTGCAGCTAACAAACTTTTTTTTTTATCATGAAATATAAGACAGTATAACAGTTGTCTACATCCGAGTTATTACAATTCTTTTTTTTTTAATATTTTCATCACAAAATAAAGATTTAGTCATGTGTGTCAAATGCAACACCTTGGTCCTAAGAACTGGATACAATGAAGGAAATAACAAGCATTGTCCATTGTGCAAACGCATACACTCCCTAGGAGACTTGTCTTTAGGTAAATATGGGAATTGGATCAAATGTTCTTATCACTTGACTGGGCTCAAAATGACAAGGTCCATTGCTAATAGCACTCTCGTTACTTCTAAGGGTGACATTAATAAATCAATCATGATCACACACAGATGTGGAAATGAGATACCTCCTCGAGTGTCGTCCTTGTCACTTACCATGATTCACAATTGTGAGGTCCTACATAAATAGTCTTCAAACTTTGTTGACATGCAGAACCTTTAGAATTATAAGATTTTTTTCAAGAAATCCCATCCCTTCTTTAGAAAAATATATCCTAAAATAAATATAAGTTGAAAAAAAAAAAAATTTAATCGCAAGCAATTGAAGGTCTTACAAAAAAGTTTTTTCAAATTAAATAAAATAAATTTATAAAAGCATGAAGGTGCTCATCTAAGCTATCTACTAAGTAATTACTGATAAATTTAAATACCATAGATACTTATATATGCAATCAAAAGAGGTATCAATGCCTCAAGCTTTTATAAATTGTATATTTTACATTTAAAAAAGAACTATTTTTATACCTTTTAGTCCATATTTAAATAAAATCTTGATTAAATTATTTTTATTTATATAGTTAGTAAATTTAAGATTAAAAATAATTTACATGAGCTATATGTGTGTGCCAAAATTTTAGTTCGATCGGATGATAGGAAGTGTGTTAAAATTCAAGCAATGATGTTGGACTGTTTGCAATTTTCTCTTCACTTACCTTGGGGACTTTATGATTATTGTGCGAATTGCATAAAATTATAATTTCTTCCCTCCCAAAATGAAATGTGATTGGATAAATTTGATGAAGATAAAAATCGAGTGAATTAGAGATTATGATATATAATTGAGAGAAATTGATTGAAAGGAAATGAGGGGAGATAGAGGATAATGATTTGCTGATGAAGATTTAATAATTTGGATTGACGATCTTTAATTAGTTTTGTGGGTTGAAACTAATTCTATTAGAAGTATTAATGTAAGAATCGGCTATTTATAAGAAGTGAATGAATTGGTAAACTAAGAATATTTATTAGTTGATCACAATTTAGAATTGATAAGTTGCTTGAGATTCGAGAGAGAATGACTTTAGCTATCCATCAGTGGTTATTAATAAAGTATTGTAGTTTGTTCTTGCATGTCTTCAATTGGAGTTCACAATTAGATAATCGTAGTCATGCATACTCCGAAGGCAACGTGAATTTACTTTGCATGCACATCTATTGAAAACCTGATACCATTAAAGACTCATTGTGTTTGGTTTTGGCTTTATTAACGGCGCACTAGAAGCAACAAAAGGGCTATTGGCGACGGACCTTGTAATTTTGAACCTCGGTCAAGTGACGAGGACGACACCTTGTTTGATACCCCCCCTCTCCTAATTTCCACACCACGACACGGGAGGACTTTGGGTCTCTACATACTTAATTTGCATCGGCTCCGACTACACAGTGGGTCTTTAGTGGCATCATGGCTCGAAGCCGCGACTCGACGAAAACCACCGTCCGCGACCATGACCACTACCGCAACCTTCAAGACTCGCCATGCAGCGAGGTGCATCAGCACGTTAAATCTAGTCGAGGTCCCGAGTCCTCCCGTTGGCGTGATGTGGAATTTTGGAGAGGGAGGAGCCGTCCTCGTCACTTGACCGAGGCTCAACATTGCGAAATCCTCCTGTTGCTTCACCAATGAACTATCGCAACAACTGAAAAGCCGGAACTACTGCATAAATTTTATTGCTGACGTTACGTTGCGAACATCGGCACCCCACAAACAAAACTTCTGATTAATTTTCAATGGTAACCAAATGCATATTTTTAGTTAATCAACTAATGTGAGTGTTTCATAACTTCCTTTTCGAACCTTTATTTTGACTTGCGGAACTAACAGGTAAATTGAAAAGTCCCCGGTCTACCATAGTAAAACACATTTTTTTGGCAAAATTAGTTTTTTTTATTCAATATAATTCCCCACTCCCGGGATACCCTAGCGATCCTTCTGTTTTCGACCCTCCATCTTGTCAACCACTTTTACCTTTTTTTCAACTTCACGTCTAGACCACAGCTTAATCTTGTTTGGCGCAGCATAGCCATATCTGGCTCTTGCACCAATAAACTTTACATTCACTCACTCAATATAATTCCCTTCAAGGGTGACTGATTATAGCGACCCTCCAACTTTTCGATACCATTTTTGTAGTACGATTTGTCCTTTGCTTCAAAATAGGCCTCAGTTTCGGCGATCACCTCTTCATTCGACGAAAATTTCTTCCCAGCGAGCATTCTTTTGAGATATGAGAACAGGAAATAGTCGCTGGGGGGCAGATCGGGAGAATACGGTGGATGAGGAAGCAATTCGAAGCCCAATTCGTGGATTTTTGCCATCGTTTTCACTGACTTGTGACACGTTGCATTGTCTTGGTGAAGCAGCACTTTCTTTTTCTTCAAATGCGGCCGTTTTTCGGCGATTTCGTCCTTCAAACGGTCCAATAACGCTATGTAATAGTCGCTGTTGATGGTCCTTCCTTTTTCAAGGTAGTCAATGAAAATTATTCCATGCGCATTCCAAAATACAGACGCCATAACCTTGACAGCCGACTATTGCGTTTTCCCACGCTTTGGAGCGGGTTCATCGTGTGCAGTCCACTCGGATGACTGTCGATTGGACTTCGGAGTGAAATGATGGAGCCATGTTTCATCCATTGTCACATATCGACGCAAAAACTCGGGTTCATTATGCTTGATCATCTTGAAACACTGCTCCGAAATATCAACTCGACGTTGTTTTTGGTCAAAAGTGAGCTCGC
The DNA here is from genome assembly GCA_019974015.1 of Nephila pilipes. Taxonomy (NCBI): domain Eukaryota; kingdom Metazoa; phylum Arthropoda; class Arachnida; order Araneae; family Nephilidae; genus Nephila; species Nephila pilipes. The sequence continues at coordinate 1,593,573 of BMAW01020911.1, read as the reverse complement.
GCTGCACCCACTTTGCACAGAGCTTTCTCATACCCAAATATTCGTGAATGATATGATGTACACGTTCAGTTGATATCTTTAGAGTGTCTGATATTTCATTCAATTTCAATTGACGGTCATTCAAAATCATTTTGTGGAATTTTTTAATGTTTTCGTCGGTAACAACCTCTTTTGGGCGTCCATTGTCTTCGGTGCTCATTTCACCACGTCTAAACTTAGCATACCAATCCTTGATGGTTGATTTTCCTGGAGCAGTGTCCGGAAACTCGGCATCAAGTCAAGTTTTTGCTTCAACTGTATTTTTTCCCTTCAAAAAGCAATATTTTATCAACACGTGAAATTTTTTTTTATCCATTTTTTTCACAATAACAAAAGTTGCTTCACTCAATATGCTGTAATTCACAAACTAATGATCCGACAGCTGTCAAATTTATACACGCATCTTTTGAGGGTTAGGGCTAACTGAAAAACATATGGATTTAATTCTAGTAGCGCCATCTATGTGTCAGACCGGGGACTTTTCAATTGACCTTTTATTTGAAGTCTACTGGTCTAGAATAATGTTTATATATATAAACCAAATCTGATTGCACGATAAACATGAGTATGAATCAACTCATGCTGCTGTTCTGTAAATGGGACTGCATCTTAGAATACTTATGTGGCTAATTTGCTGAGCGAAGTATCAATTTAGAAGTTGTTTGTGTCATCTGATCATTGATTTTTCGTCAAGCTAAATTCAAAATTATGAGATTTGATGATAGTAGTCATCATGAACTTCTAAAGTAGTGATTCCCAACTGAGTAGTTACCGCCCATTAGGGGGAGTTGAAAGGATTTGGGTCCAAGATCAGCTCAGGGGACGTTATTGCCCCCCCCCCCGGGGAGGGTTCAGAAGAGGGCGGGGGGGGAGGGGGGAGATGAAGGTTCCAGCTCAGGTATTTTCTTCGTCACATGACCGAGGTTAAAAGGTACGATGTCCGTCTCCGACAGTTCCAAGCTGCTACTTTTCTTCTCAATGTTAGATTAATGCTCTTACTTCCGTGAAATAAAATGCATTCGGAAGAATGAAAACAAGAATGTTTCTACGCGATTACTTTCGTTTTCTGACTTTGGGAAGTACCTTTAGATAATATTTATTAAATATTAGAAACCTCATTACTGCAGTTCTTGAAATCTTCATTATTGATTTCAAGACGAGAGTTAATAAAAATAAATGATTTTTTTTAAAGCATTTTAAAGTACTTAGTAAAAGTATTTGATTTACTTGAAAAATATAAATACGTATATCGTTATATACATGTATTTTGCAAAATAAAACTTTGAGATCGAGGAGTTAATTTTTTTTTTAAATTTGCCTGTTACGAAACCATACAATTCAAATGTTTTTATAGTTCCGAATTTTTTTCTTGTCTTTTAAGCTTCAAACTATTCAAGTTTGACTCTATATCCTAAATGAATAACGCATTTTTAAACACAATTATTTTTTTAAAAATCATATTTTGAACATATTTCTAAGGGTTTTTTTTTTCTGGTTTCATTGTATTTTTTTACCCTCTTTTGTTATATATATATATATATTTGTCATAAGAATTGTTTGTTTTTAAAACATATCTCCATAATATTTTGAAGAACTGCTCTTATTCAGTGTTCATTGCTTTCATATTTTCAAATCGGAGCGATTTTTTTTCCCAATTTTGTTCGATAAAATAATAATTTATCTTTGAATGTTTACAATTCTCGAAGCGAAAAATATTTTCTAGTGAGCATTCCATTTTAAAAAGATCTGAAAAAATATCTTTTTAAATATATGTAAGCAATACTATTAGTGTTTTTAATTGAATTTTGCGAGTAAGGGAGCAAGTATTTTATTGTTGACGTGTTTTGATTATATATATATATATATATATATATATATATATATATATATATATATATATATATATATATATATATATATATATATAGTTGTATTAACGAGGTATAGGTATATAACGAGGGCCGGTTTTTCTTTTTTCCAACTTCCGGTGGATCGTTAAAAAATAGACTCGAGTATAGAACAAGATGAATTTGTTATCTAAAATTTTGTACAAACATAATTACTTTGCAGCATAATCACCGCAAGGATTCAGGCATTTATCATAGGGGCCATGTCCCCGGGCGCCACGGATATGGAGGTCAACCGAGCTGCTAATCATGTCTGTAGTGTCAGGCCATGCTCATTAGATCAGATAGCTGTATTGATATCGAGACTACAGATGTACTTAAGCAGAATATCTAGACAATTGGCAAATAGAAATGGTTGAAAATAAAGTTGTAAGATTTGACCTAAACAAATATACTAACATTTATATGAAGTAAAAAAAACTTACCAATTATTTGATTCAAAATAAGAAAAATTTTATTTTTTGGATTTCGGAACAGTTCGTGGCCGGCCACGATCCGCTGTTGCCGCAAAGCAAATACAATTAGCGTGTCCATTTTAATTTTTGAATTACTGTCTAATTGTCCTTGAATGACGCATAGATGTGACGGAAAGCAGATGAATTTTAATTTCTCTAACTTTTTTGTTATTTAGAAGGACGGTGCAGGGTTGATATTATTTATTTTATACTTTGATAAAGTTTCATATGTACCTAAATTTGTTAGCTGCTGGGAAGTCAAGTTTATTTGTTTTATACGATTCGTCGAATGTATAAGAGTGTTAAGGTAAATGTTTGATTTGTTTATTTATCAAACTTTCAATGGCTTTGATTTTTTGCCAGCGTAGAATGTCACTTGTTCGTTCATTGAGTGTTTCGAATGCTTTTCAAAGTACTCTCTAATCACTCGGATTTTTTTTAAAAAAATTTTCATCTCTTTTGCTTCGTTGCCGCTTTTCTTCTACAGTTATCGACTGTTTACGTTCTCTCCCCTCCCTTTTTTGACTCAGATCTCTGCTTGTCTGTTTTTGAATGCTTTTTAAAGTTTCTCTCCCAATATCTATTTTATTGGTTTATTTCTTTTACTTCTGGTTTCGCAAAAGATTCCTACTCTACACCTGAGCTTCGTCTTTTCTCGTTTTTAGGTTCACAAGCACTTTTTGATTTTCCTGTCACTCATGTTTTTAATTTCCCTCATTCGGTGTCTAAGTTTGAAATAACAATTTAAAACTCCATGGCATGCTTATACTACGATATCTAAAATATAAAGAAAAAAGTATTCATGTCTTCTCTTAACAAAAAGTCCTAATGTCAGCTGAAAAAAAAACCACCTGAATCTAATAAAAAGGGAGCCACAGTTAAAAAAAAAAAAAAAAGCGAGTTAACGGAGTTCGATTGTACCTAGAATAACGATACCATTAGAACTGAAGTGAGGGAATTAAATTCAGCAACTTTTGTCTTTATTTATTACCCATTCCTTTCGTAGCAATAATTCATTTTAAAGTGATTATTTCCTTACCTTTAATTATTTTCGAATAATAGATTATTTTTTCTAACTAATTTTTACAAAAGTATTTTTTATATTGTGTATAGTAATAAATGAATAGTAAATTTTTTGCGAACTTTGTGAATTGATTGAACAATTTTTTTTTCGTGCCTCTTTACCTTTCTGTCTCTCACAGTAATTTATTCCTTCAATTTCATTTTAATGTTAGTTACAATTAACGTTCCTTAATCTGGCATTTGCTGGTTCGGCACATTCTGTAATCCGGCACTGATCGAGTCGTTTGCTTTTGAATTTTTCTGAATATGGATATAGAACAGTTTTTTGAACAGTAATGCCCTCTTGTACTTTTTCTTGCAATCGCAGTTTGTTTTTACTAACATTGAACTGTATTATAATTTTTTTTCGTTTGCGTTTTTTTATCAGTACCAGAATTTTTAATTAAATTAAAGTTCAATGTTTGAATTTCACTTTATAGTTCCTAGAATAAGGAAATACTTCGACACAGATATTTATAGCATCTACACAAGTCCAGAATGTTAACAATGATTATTTACATTACTGTTGTGTATCCATTGTATTTATTACTATACTATAACTTATTAATATTAAATTTGAAATATTTTCGATCACTTCCTTAACTGCCTACAATCAAGTATGGCGAGACTCGTGCAGTCATCTAGTGAGAGAAAACTCAACTAATGCTGTCCTCACACTATTATACAAAAGAATGAATTAAAAAACAATGTAATGTTACTCATTTTCAATAAATATCTTTAACATCGTACACAAATAATTAATATGAAAATCGATTCATAGCCAGTATCATGGGGCTCATATATAAATAACTACACAACATGCCATTGGCATGAATTATTTTGGCAATGATTGAATAAATTGTATGTTGAATCTTTTCATGTGTGTGATTTGAATGAGAGTGAATTATGTAGTAATTTAACGTTTATGATTTGTAAAATGATGAACTTCTACAAGTTTTTTTTTTTTTTTTGTAGTTGTGTAACTATTCCATTTAAATATTATTAGAAAATTATTGTTCCTTTTCCTCCTTTGATAAAATATATGTGACGCCTTTTAACTGTAATATCGAGAATTCATCTTTGTAACTCTTCTCTTATAATATTTTATGTAATTTTATGTCAATCAATTGTATTTTTCCTTCTTAGTTATTTAATTTACTTATTGGCACATTCTGCAGCAATTTAAAAAACCTTTTATTACTTACTATCATATGGCGAGGTTTAAATTTTGCAAAAAATCGTGCATCATGTTTCTCTAACTTAGCATTTCATTTTCAAACAATTTTTGTCTAAGGAATTGGGAGATAAATTCAAAATGATGATAATTAATTGTTTTTAGAACATTAAAAAAGGAATAAATTGGGAATAATTTCAATTTTATGCTACGCTTTATATTATTGTTGCAATCGGCACGGCTAATAATTGTATCGTTTTCGTATATTGCTATTTTGGAAATACACATTTACTTCGGGAATTGTTTTTAGAATTATTTTCAATCACTAGAGGGCACTCAATCCGAGGAGTTTCCAGGAAACTTTCACCACTTTCAATTATATTCCATAGATGGCGCTGAATATCACAATAGTATTTGCTGTTACACGTGGATTTTGTTAGCTAACGAGTTTCTAAAAACCGATTTTATGAAGGTTGAGAAAAAATAAAAACGGTTTTTAAATTTTATGTTCCAAATGCAGGTGTAAAGTTCCTTTGTAAATTATTCCATTAAGATTACAAAGAGATGTTTAGTTATTTTTTAAAATTTGGATAGCTTCTTTGAAAAAAATATCAATCACATACGCTTAAGGTAACTGAAACATCTTCAGAAGGAAATATGAGCTTATTTTATCCCAAATTTTAAAAACGCGAAGATTACTTTTAATTAAAAGCAATAGAAGTCATATTTTAACACTTGTGTGTCTGTTTATGTAAAGAAAACCATATTTATAAACATAAACAATTATGTAGCAGCAATTTTTAATCGATATCTGTATTTACATTCGTTAGCTGTAAATTTACTTTCAGGTATCTCTTACATAAAATCCACGATATCAATAACTTTGAATGTTGGTAGAATATACTTATAAACAAAACATTGTATATATTAAATAGAATTCTAATTTCAAAATTTGAATTTAATGCAAATTTTTACAAATATTAATTTTAGGATTCTCAATTTCCTTAATTTTTATACAAATGCTGTGCTATACCTAAAATTTGTAAAAGTTTATTTAAAAAAAATGTTAACTATATAGGAAGAAACCACGTTTTATAATATAGAAAATAGCAGCACTAAAAATAAAATAAAAAATGAAGAAAATGAACCAGAATCTTTAAAAAAAGAAAAGAAACCCAAATTAAAGTAATTCCCTTTATGCTTGGACCGTTTATTTACAATTTTAAAATTCAATTTTCTAGCGTTCCTTTTATCAAAGAATCATAAATAATACATAGTTGGAATCACTGAAGTTCCCTCTAATTTTTAGCAGCAAAAACAAGAATAAGTAAATAAATAATATAGAATAAAGCATTTTAAGGTCTCATTTACCTTTTAATAACAATATTCAATGAAGCTTATATAAGCTCCCCCCCCCCCCAGTATAATGTACAATAACTGATAAATTTCATATTTATTAGCAAATTTATTCAACGCCGTTTATTTCTTGTACTTAATTGTTTGTTTCTATTTCAAATGTTGTTCAGAAATAAATTTTAAATTTACTGTCACGGAGTTTTATTCTGTTTATTTATTCCGTAACGAAGACAAAGTAGAAATCGGTTATTTTCATATGTTATCACCAGATTGCTTTTACAGAATTTTAATATTAACTTGAAAATGTCATGTGTCGGGAAATCATACATGTATAAAATAGAGTTCAAAAATTCAAACTTGGTTTAAAAATTGTGGAGCCCGTAGCTCGGTATGGAAATTTGGGAAGTGAGCTACGAACTCAACAACAATCACATATTTTTTGAGTACTAGTTTGGGCATGCATCGTACTCCAGGTTCACTTAACAGGGAAAGGAAAAACAGATTGATTTGTGCATGTGCAGGAAAAGCAGCAAGAAACATAAAATGTTGATAGAAAAGGAATTTTTTTTAAAATTCATTTTTTAAAATTGTATTCGTTTATACATATTTATATAAAATTGTTAATAAAGAATTTTTCGTTAATTTACGAAAATAAGAATTATAAACTTTTCAACTCATTGTTGTAGCAGTCATGGCTGAATAGAAACTAATATTTTCTTTTTTAAACTTTATTTATTTTACGTTCAATGAAATTGGCGGAGGGCGCAATTCACTTGCAATTGCCCAGTGGTTTAGTCAAATGAGAGCATATCTTTTTCCTGCTTGTTTCCAGGGAAATTGAACTTAGGGATAAAGCTGGATCACATGCTATTAGAGGAAGGGACATTTAGATATTTTATATGGTGACGAAATCTCTGGGATTATCCCTACTAACTCGAAGCGTGAGAAATGCTAAAATAGCAGAATTAAAAATAGTATGATCGAGTAAATTAAAATATGAAATGGAATTTTATTAGGAAATAAAGAGGAGCGCTTTGCTGTGATAGTTAAAGAATGGAATAAATTAGTAAAACAAATATCCCAAAAGTGAAACCTTTGGGGAGAGTTTTGAAGCATTTTAATAAAAATAGTGGCGGCTAATTTAAAGTAAATATTTTAAGACGAGAAGTGGTTTTGTTTTTTAAAGATATTGAAATTTCGATATGAATAAAATTTACATAAATTCTCCAAAAGAAAGGCGAGGGGGAAAAAATAAATAAACGAGAGAGGTGATTGTTACTGCGAAGTGTGGTAACCACCCAGGTAGCGGTCAAACTTGAGGTGATGCAAGAAGCGAAAAAAGTCTAGAAGAAATTGGCAAAGGGCGTAGCAAACTGATTGTAAAAGACGGATTTGAAAGTGGTGAAAGCCTGATTTATTATTGGTCCAATCAGAGCCAGGCTGTAGTACTATTGTTTGATGAAAATGGATTGGGAAGAAGAGGAGTATTATTCCCATTGGTTAGTTTAATAGTTGGTTGTAGACTTTTAATTCAAGATTTCTAGACAACTCAGGAGATTATCTCGTTGTTATGTTGTGAAAACACAATTTACGAGTATCATTCTGCTATAATTTAGCTACAATATTTTGTGATTGTAGTTAAAATTGTCCAATTTTTATTTCGAAATAGGAAATTTTTGTTACATTAAGTTTATATCTAAATTTAAATGTGTTTCTCTTCTCTGATGCGTCAGTTTTACGCCATCTTTTCATAATATTCGAAATATTATTAGTTATATAGAATATTATGATTAAGAGGAAGAAGTTTTATGCAGAAATTTTTTTATGTTACGTGGACACCAAATGATTCGACAGAGAAAACTAATGAAAAAAATGTATAAGGTGGGCCAGAGGCATAGCGAAATATTTTTCATGGGAGGTAGAGATTTTTCTCCCCTTCAACTCATATCTCAAAACTAATTTGAATTTTCATTGTTTATTTTGAAGGGGGAAAGAATGTTTATGTGGTGGAGTATGGTAACTTCAAATATTAATTTTTCTGGAAAAAAAATCGGTATAAAAGTTTCAGCTTTAAAATTTCAGTTTTATTAATCCTTGTTGGAGGAAGGATCACAATCCCTACATCCCTCTCTATCGCTACTCCTCTGGGGTGGGTCAAAAGTTACTTAAAATAACCATGACACTAAAGCGCTTCAGAATTTACTTTTTTTTAAAATTTTATTTATTATAACAAATGTTTTTGCGCTGATTCCGTAGATATATGATTTATGAGAATTCAATAAAAAGAAATTTTGAAATTAAATTTTAATCTTATAAGCAAATGTACCATTCTATAAAAACCACAAGTTTCTCAAAATGTGAGTTTTTTAGATCCTAGCACATTTTGCTCAAAATTTACTTTATCCATAGTGCTGATATTTTATACATTATGAAATGAGGTCGTTTCCTATACAGTGAACGTAATTTTCCCCAAGGAACATTCACAAATTTTAAATATTACGTAATGTTTGAATAAAAATTGTGAGAAATTTGAATCACAAAATTTTAAATTCTTATGAAATTTATTTTTTGAAATTATAAATATGAATTTTTGTGTACTGAATGTTAGGCTTGTAAGTACTTTTCAAATTTGTAAGCTTTAATGCAAGATGTACCTGAAGCCAAGTATAACACTGCACTTTTAGTTATCAATTGCAAATACATAATTATTTATGTATATAGCTGTGACTTTCTTTACATACATACATAACATACAGATATGTATAATAGTATGGAGTTATCTCAGTATTAAAATATTATTTCTATTGCTTTTAACTTAAGAAAATGAGGATTATTTAAACACGGCAGAAGGGAAGCTAATTTTTTCCTAGTCGATAACGCCTCAGTTAAATTAACAATCTAAAAACGGAAACAACTTTTTTATATATTAATTGGTATTTGGTTTTTTGCCAGAATTTGAGAATCAGAACTTGAGATTTTAATTATAGAGCTGTATATAGCTGAGGAACGTTTGAAAATTAGTCAGTGTCACAATGCAAATAAAGGCTTCCAATTTTGTTTCCACATAGAAGGCAAGCGAGCCTTCTGTGTAGCAGACCTAGGAGGCCTCCTTCTGTATCTATGATATCTACCTTGTTTAAACGTGTCGAGACAAGAGTCTGTCCAAAATATCCCGAGAACTGGATGATCCATCCTGACTTGCAGCCGGAAGAATTTTTATTGTTTTGCGTAACACGTGGCAGAAATATTAAGAACATAGACTCAATATCGTTCTTGAGAACCTGGAATCAATTTTTACGTTCCCCTGATCTCACTGTGACTGACATTTTTTTCTCTGGGAACCTTATAAAGGTCGTATTTTCATCAATAATCCTAAACCCATGCTCAGCTCAAGACCAATATACGATGGAGTATTATGAAGTCTTAATTATTGCTAAGAAATAACCGATAGATATCTGGATAAATTTTATTCTGCATATTGATTGTTCTTTATATACATAATGTTGCAAATTACAACTATTCCCGTTGAATTGTTTGGTTTGAAGAAACCTTAAATTGAAGCAAGCTGCAGTATAGAGGACACAGAATTCAATCTGCTGAATTCCCAGCGACGGCCTTTAAAACGTCAAGAAATGCCGATAGAAATGTATATATATGCATAAAGACTATATGCATAAGTCTTAAAAATAATAAATAAAAATTACAATTCTTTCTTAACTATTTTTTGATAGTTAAAACTTTACGATACTGCGGGTTACTTCAATCTATGACTTCCTGAAACTAAACAATTCAACTCGAATAGTTGTTATACATAATATTATGTACATATGAATAAATTAATATGAAAAATAAATTGTATCTAGATATATCGGTTACTTCTAAGAACAAATTAAAACTTTACGATGATGTGAATTACTTCAGTCTTTGGCGTCCTGAAACCAAACTAATCAACATGAATAACGGTAATTTACAACAAGATAATATACAAAATAAATTTTAACCAGGTATCTCGCCTATTTCTTAGAAGTTATAAAAACATTACGATCCTCCCTCGTATATCAAGAAATCCAAAGGAGGCAGCAAAAGATATTGTAAATTGCCATGAAATATGTGATGAAAAGAAACTGTATTTGCAAATCGGACAAAGGTGCTCGTTTAATAAGGCAGTGCTTCCACACTTCAGTTAAAAAAAATCCTAAGAATTGAACATTTAAATAAACGTATTATATTAGAAAATTTTAAAAATTATCTTCTTTTAAAATTGTTAAAAGTGATTTTTGGCCCACCCTATAAGTTTCTTTTTGAAGAAAATGTTAATAAAATAAATTGTACAATTTTCTTGTGTTTTCAGGAACGATATCGTAGGCTTTAGATCACATTGAACATGTATTGTCTTTTAACATCATAGATGGCATTTTTCCAGATTATTTTCAAAAAATATCTGTCAGGAAAATATGAATCGTAGAGGGAGATTTTTTTAATTATTTATTTACAATTTAATTTACACATGTTTTGGTGATGAATCATTTGTTTTTTAATATAAAAACACTCTTGTTAATTTTGTATGGCTAAAGAAACTAGAACAAAAGCATCTTGTTTTTGTTTCATTGTTAAAGACGTCAATAAGCATTGTATTAGTTTTTTCAAGTTAAAAAGAAATATCAAAAACATTACAGTATGAGGAGTTTACTCTTGATTGTGTGGTATTTTTTACTTTTTTGATAAAAAAAAATCCTTTGTAATATTTTCAGATCTTGAATGATGTAAAATCTTACAATTAAAACTTAATGATTAATTAACTAATACAGTAATTTGATGAAGAATAATTTTAAAATAAATCGATCAGAACTATTTTTCTCTAAAATTTTGATTTAAAAGTTATTAATTAGTGACTTCCTGCACTTGAAATTCAAAGTAAAACTCTTTCAAAAATAATTAAACCTATTACTGGTGCTTAAGAAAAAAGTTATATGTATTTTTTTCTGATTTATTATTCTAAAATGTAAAATTAAAACATATAATCGATTTTGAATAAAATCATACGATTTCAGTTTTTGAAATATTATGTCCTTTTTGTTGTGTTAGTATAGCATAATTTTTATGAAATAAACTTTTTGAGTGATTTAGAAAAGTATTATCTGACAAAATGCATTATATAAGAAATTTAAAATTTTAGTTCCCATAGAGGAATTGATTTTAAAATGTTTAAGAGCAGGTATCGATAGCTATTAAAGTAAATAAAATTAAATTTTGAAGTACTGATATTATTTTTTGCATTTCAACTTTAACAAACATAGGTTGATTATTAAATTTGTTCAGTTTTAAAATATATCATACATATGAAAATGAATAATGCCTCATATAAAAGACAAACTTTCCAGTCTTATTTTCAAACAGTTGCAAAAGTTCTACAAGTCCTTCTTTAGTAACACGATAGTCATCTGTACGTAGTACAATTTTCTCCAAACGCGTTGGAGTATGTCGATGCTGTTTGAATGCGGGGCGATTTCGGACGTATATCACCAACGTAAAATCTTCTAAACATTGGGTTGTGGAGACTCCTGTTCACTCTAAGCGAGACGAGTTAATTTCTGTGGGCTAAGCTCATAACAGTGTCTCTAACTCTATCCATTACACTTCGCGTGCTGTGGAAGTTTGGAGAGAGCTTGTCAGTATAGGTGTCCTTTTGTCTCAACCGGAGACTCAAAATTACGATGTCCGTCTCCGAAAGTCACTGTCTTACTTCTGAGTGCAACATTAATAAACAATCTATCTATCCACAACATCGTGTGAAGCCTTTTGTATTTATCAGGCCCTATTCTCTTACACAAACAATCAGTGTTCTTGAATTGGTGAAACCAGTGCAGAAAGCTTTGATGACCCGGCGTATGAGATCCGTATTTTCCTCTGAATGCTCTCTGCAATGAAATGGTGACATGTTTCTTTCAGTATTTAACTCTGCAGCTACCGCTAAGTTTAAATAGTCACTAAGTTCAAAACTCTAACTGAAGGTAAGTAAGAGAAGGATAAAACACTTTATTACCCATCAAAGAATATGCAAGATCGTTCTCCCTTTAATCCCTCTTAACTCAGTTAATCCTAGTTTATATTCTACTAATAAAGTCTTAGCTTACCAAATCACTCGTTCCGATGCAAATATTTCTTGATCATAGCGCATTCGACTCCTAGTATTCTAATCAGGAGTAACTTTCAACTACTTTCATTATAAACGATGGTTAACTCCTATCTACATCTATCAGCTTGACGTTATCTTCTATCTCTCTTTTCTTTTCCTTTCAATTCTGTTTCGATTATATATCACTATCCTAAATTCAATTAGGATCACGGTAGCCTAGTGGTCATGGTCGCAGGCTTGCAACCGGTGGTTTTCATTCATTCCTGGGTTCAAACCTTAATGCCATTAAAATTCGGCCGTGCAGCTGGGACTGATGCACACTAAATCTTTCGAGGCTCAAAGTTCTGTCATTGGCGTGGTGTGGAAGTTTGGAGTGGGTGGTGCCAGCTCAGATGTTGTCCTCGTCATTTGACTGAGATTCAAAATTACGAGGTCCGTCACCAATAGCCCTTGCGTTGCATCTAGTGTGACGCTAATAATAGCTAAATTTTTGATTAATCAAAATTTTTAATTCAGTTCACTACACTTCTTATATTCATCTAATTTACCTAATCACGTTTCATTTCATTGGCAAGGAATTGTAATTGCATGCAATTCAAATTACCAAAAAGTCCCTGTTTTTAGTGAAGAGGAAATCACGAATAACACAACGTCACTAAACAAGTGATGAACATTTCACAAATTTGAAAACATAAAATACATTTCAATGATTCGTCACCTTTTTGAAGAATGTGTGTGCGACGCTGAAAATAAACAATTTCTTTCCATTTTTTTTTTTAAATTAGAAATAATTTTGCTCGCATTTGGTGGCTCAAGCGGAAAAATAAAAGTATGGAAATAAAAAATATGGCATCTGCATCTTCTAATATTTTCCCCACATTTATGTTTTTTAAAATCCAATGATTATTTTATGCATACAACCATCCTGAATTTTATTCAATTCCGATAAGAGTATTGTACATCAAAACTTTATTAAATTTCCTTCTTTTTTTTTTTTTTTTTGCATATAAAATCTTTCGCAACTGTTGTTCGCTTTCTTTTCAATACACAACCTGCTCGCTATGCTTTATTTTTCTCAGTTCTGCTCTGTTTGCTCAAGTGTCGTCGTCTTCACTGAAATGTGATTCCTAATTACAAGGTCCATCGTTAATAATTCTCGTTTTTATTGAAAAGTTACATGAAGTAGTGGTCACGGTTGTAGACTCGTAGCGGCATTGTAATTGTCAAATCGAATTCCCTGATGCTACTAAAGTACCATTGATGTTAGATCTAATATATGTTAAATCGGTCAAGGCTCCCAGTTTCCCCATTGGTATGGTGAGGAAGCTTGGATTGAGAGGTTTTAGCACAAGTGTGTCTTTTTCGTTACTTGGGCGAAGTTCTAAATTACATGGAACGTCGCCAATAGGTCCCGTGTTGCTTCTCAATGCTCAATCAATCATCATCGTAATCAAATATTGAGTTTTCGTTGATCTGAGTAAAAAACTTGGTTACTTTTCTGAGCGAATTTATTTCATTGGATTATTACCTAGCCACTATGTAAATAAGATTTTTAATGAATGGAAAGTGAAGCAAATAATAAAGAGGTGTTACAAAACACTAGTTGAACAAAGCCAAATTTACCATTATCAAAATTATTAATGGGAAATCATTCGAAAAATCTGCATAAGAAATGTGTCGATACGATTCTCAAATCGATATCTTAAGAATCTATATTAAATTTTCCTAAAATAAAATTAATTTTAACGATAAACGAAAACAATGCTTAGAAAACACAAAAACAATTTCTAGAAAAGAACGTTTTTCCCCCTTCTCTCCCATACAAAGCTGGAATCCAAGACGAATTCTTGCTGAGCAGCCTTTCATTTTAAAACTTTTATCTCCCATTCCCATTGGAGCATTCCTTGTATTGTCCTCTATTGATCCCTCCGTTAACGCTGACTTGTGAGATCCTCATTAAAAGAGGCTCATAACTTAAACGAAAAGCGATTTCTAATCATTGCATTGATTGAGAGGAGGACCATTGTCTCCACGGTTTTGTGCTGCTCGCAGCGTTTTCCAACAGCCTCCTCCTCTCGCATTATGTTTCGCTTTTGAGCGCGATTAACAAGTCCCGTGAAACAAATCGAATATCGGAGAATTTTAAAAACTGCAGAACCAGGAATTAATATTTAGCACTGAAATGACTTAATGTGCTTTTCTGGAGCATTATTGATTGCGTAGCAGCGATATCTTTGCGCTGAAAGGAGCTTTCATTATCTTTTGAGATTTACATTTTGAGAGCAGAATAATTCAGTTTCGCAGTGTCTGTAGGTCATAGCAGCAAATAGCGCACGTTTTGCATATTTTCAATTTGCGAGTAGTGCTGAGTAGTTTTTAATTAATATTATTTTTATGTATTTAAATGCCGCACTATAGTAAAAGCTCAGCAATTATGGAATTGGATCAACAAGCTGAAATGCATGGACAAAATTAAAACTGAAAGCGATTATAAATACCAAATGTAGTCAAACGTTTTATTACTAAGGATTATTTAATAAACATCAGAACTGGTGCTAATTTGATTATTATATTAACATTATATTTATTAGGAATACGAGGGTTATTTCTGATTAATCTCGTAATTATGAACCACTGTCAAATGATGGAGACGACACTTTAGATGGAACCCACTTACCTAATTGTCACACCATCCTAACGTGAAGATTGAGCATTTGCGCCTCATAGGGAGCTTCCTTCTTTAAGTAAGTACGGGCATCGTTATCCCCAAATATCTTAGTGTTATTATTCTTTCATATGGAGTTAACTGTTTTTGGTAAACTCGGATGACAGGGCTCCGGGATTTCTTAGAGATCTTTCCTTTTGATCCTTCTTTTCAACCGATTTATACCTTTTCCTCCCTTTTTTTCTATCTAGGTAACAGTTTTAACAAATTTGGGGGGCAGCTTAGTCAGATGAATCACTATGTCCTAACAGTCACTAACTCACTTGCGCATCCGCAGATTCAACGTACATCAGCCCCACTCACTACATGATGGGTCTTTAGGGGAAGCTGGACTCATGACCACGTCTCGACTGAAAGAGCCGACCCTGAGCTCGCGATCATGATCATTTGGCTACAGCAACCGCAGAGGGATAGTGCAGCAAACACACATACATTAATGAAGAAGTTATATTATTACCATGATATAATGTCGTAAGTAGATTGTAAAATGAAAACGCAGCAATCATTGCGCCTGCTCAATAATTAATCGAATTCAAATGTTGATTAGTTATATTACAAGACTCTAGCTGTCTACAATTACCCGATACAAAGTTCTGCTATGCACAGCAATCTAGTAATTTTGAACGACGGTCAAACGGCGAAGTTGACATCTGAATTGGAACTTCAGTCTCCATATCTACAGAAATAAAGTATTGTATTTTGTTTGTTGAACAGCTCGTCACTCAGGCAATTCCGATTCGTATTTTTGCTAAGAGTTAAAACATGAGAATAAGTTAATATGTAGGTTACATAAGCCAATAAACAAAAGGAGACTAAGTTATTTACTTAGAAAGCACCTCCGACGCAAGTAGGGGGCATCTCCTCACATTAGGATGGTTTGGAAATTAGAAAAGAGGTGTTCCATTTAAAGTATCGTCCTCGTCATTTGACTATTTCGAAGTTAATGAGGGATTCTGAAGGAGTCTGACATTGATTCCAGTTCAAAAAAATTAATCCCTTTCATCCTTCGTAAGCGCGCGCACACACACACACACACACACATATATATACACTATACATCTATTTGTAATTTACATACTCAATTACTCTCGTACAATAAGGTAATATGTACAAGTAACTAGTATAGATGAAATTTCATCATTGTTTTCCTAGGATTATAATTGCGAATGATAAATTCACATGAATATAAGTCAGTATGGTTACAATTGATTTCAACTATATTATTTAATTTAACTTTTTTGAGTTGTAAAATTCAAAGTCCTTCGGCCTTGGGTGGTTTTCCGACCCCAAGAAGGGGGAGAGAGTTCTTGACCTTGATGCGGCAGCGTTGTTTCGAACCCTGGACCAAAGGGTCCGAAGTTGACGGTCCTACCAATCAGGCTGAAAAGATATCTCATCTGGATGGTTGAGTAAGGCCTTTTAACTTCTAACGTTATTGTAGAAGAGAGTCGCTGCAGTCCAGTAAAATTGACTGATGATCAAATTTCAATAAAGTAATTGAGCAATTTGGGATATTTTGCACGCGAGAAAGTATTTCACACCCCTTAGATAGTGGCTTTGTTGAAAAATATATATTCCGTTCTTAAATCAGATTAAAAATACCTTCACTGATAACACGTAATACAATAACAGGATAGCATCAAATCAAATTTTTAAATCAATTCAATTTTTTTGCTTAATTTATTACTTTAATAAGCTTACCCATCGTATTAGTAGAAGTCTGTTAATGAGCATATATGACTCTCTATTAATTTATGAATCAAAAACTGCATAAATGAAAGTAACGTGAAGCCCTATTTCATAAATTTCCCCCTGAAAAAACAAGGAAATCTGAAATGTCATGGATCTTTTTACTAAACAAGTTGAAAAATTTTGAAGTTAATTGTTCAACGGATTAAGTGAAAACATTTCTAATTATTGAGAAATTTCGCGGTTTTTTCAAGCTTTTGAAAACGGAATATAAATATCCTCCACTAGGTATTTCTCTTTTTACCTCCATCGCAGGAAACCGGAAAATTCACTTAACCTGTTAGAAACAAATTCCCGATGCGAATCTTTCTTGAAAAGAGAATGGGAAAACCCTACTCATCCACACACTTCAAAAGGGACAGCCGAAATATCCATAGACCCCCGTAGAGCATCAGCATCTTTTGTCTGCTCCTCTCCATCGAGAAAAATACACCTCTCTCTGCAACGACCGCACATTCTATGGAAAAGGCACACTTTTACCAACCCCTCCTTCACCTTTTCAGTATCCGCCCGAGTCCATTAACTTTAACCGCCGGGAGCTATGGCGGCGATTATTAACACCACTATTTAATAATCACAGCTCACTAATTATACCTTTTCCGCCCGAGCCGGTCACTTCGGCCATTGTTCGCGACCATCCCCTCTTCCACATTCCCTCCTATCAAAACCAGAAACATCGGCAAAGAGAGGGGAGGAGAAGCTCTGGCACCGGAAGTGCTGACTCACCGGAAACTCTCTCGTACTCCAGACCCTCTCTCCATTTGTACGAATCTGAATTTCGTCGGTTTCTATCTTCCATCCCTTTCGACACCCCTCTCCACTCTTCTCCATTCGTCGTGCACCCCCGCTCCCCCCTTTTCCAATTCGAATCTTTCAAATTCGTGGATTATAAATGGGTGAAAATTGCGCGCGTTCGAGAGTTGAGATCGTCAAGCAGTTACTTTTGGGCTCAATGAAGGGTTAAGCATGCTGAGAAAGAGAAGAACCGAAAAAGTTTTTTTTTCCATAAGAAATTGGTATAACTAATGTCAATGAATTACTTTACAGACTATTTCAATCTTGAGACAATTTGATAAAAATCGATTTAAGTCTCCTAAAACATAGACACAAAATGAAATAAAAATCACCGAGACACATTTATATGTATGAGACTCAACTATACATTAGTCTCAGGCTCAGATTCATAGTCCGTAGACAACATAATCTTGCTAGGTGAGATCTGATTCCACCGAAAAAACCATCATACGGTATAACATGGATTGTTGTAAATTAAATGGAACTGGGCCTAATAATGATCTTATAAATGTATTTTTGAAATCAGAAGAATATGATACCTACTCAGGTATCATCTTCTTTGCACTGTCTTGAATTTTGAATCATGACCCCGAGGTACCCAGTGATCTTTTTCTTTCCGATGTAGGTGCTGTTTTTGGTAAACACGGGTAACGGGCCCCGAAAGACCTTAGCGATTTTTCTCTATTTTCGACCCTTCTTAGTTTCAAACTATTATTACCTACCCTCCCTCCTATTTTTTAAGTCTGAAACACAATTGCACCTTGTATGGCACAACATTGCGCCATTGAACTCGACTGTCATACACGAACTCACTCGCTCTATCTTGACTCAAAATTACCGGAGAGAGAGAGGCCCGTTATCAATAACATTCCTGCGTTCTTTAATACCAAAAAGTTTTTAGATGCAATAAAATGAGATAGAATAAATTTTAAATCTCCTAAATATTGTTCAATTTTCAACTAAAATAGATATGCGTTACTGAAAAGTCAAACCTCTTGAACTTCAAAGTATCGATGAGTTCATGACTTTATTATTATTATATCCAAAAGATCTCTACATCTAGGACTCAGTGAGTTTCCTAGATCCCAGAAAGATTTTCAGCCGGGATATTTCTTTTGAGCCAATTGGACTGAATAAAATATTCCTCTTATAATAAACTTTGACCAATTTTGTTACTGTATTTCCTCCCATATCCTTTGAGAAATTTTGGCAAATTCTGCAAGTCTCCTGTTATTCGTCAAAGAGTTTTTTTCTGATATTCATCACACATTTAATCCACTGTTCCTCGTTGTTAATGATATATTTTTTTCAAGTTAAAATCCAGTAGGTGTATGTTCAATCTTCATCATCACATCATAAGAATGGTAGGTAATGATTTCAGTTTTAAATTCAGTTTAAGAGTAATAAATGCTCATGGTTGGTCAAGACATATATTAGGTATTTGTAAGCCATAAGATATTTAGTTATACAGCGGATAAGATAAGTTTAATATGAATTTCATTATCAGAATTATAATTATCATCAAGACCCTTGAAGCATGCATTCAGGAAGGGGTGCGGGTCAAGAATTTCCCATCCATTTCCTAAGAAAGTTGCCCAAACGCATGTGCATATCTCTTGCTCATGACGTATAAATTTACTGCATCTTACCTTCCTTTTACACTTTCTTTAATTTTTTTTGCCGAAATGATAAATTTCTATCGAGATAACCTGGACATTTTTTTCTCCCCACACTCCTTCAGTAAACATATACATCAAGAACAACTTCTGAATAATTGGAACACATTCTGGACAAATTGTAACAGTAAAATACATAATATTCCGTTTCTACCAACAAATAGCATTACAGTACGTGTCTACCAGCGAATTTAATTTCGTGAACGGTCATGGAATTACTACTTTGAATTTTGAAAGTTTTGAAAACATATTAAAACATTTTAAAAAACCGGAAAATGCACAAGCGAATCAAAAATAGACATAAAATATTTTTAAAAATCGGGGGGGGGGGGATGTTATTCCATACGAAGATTTCATTTTTGTTCTTTTAGATTATTTTTATTGCATTCAAAGTGATAAAATAGTTTATATTTGAGGAGGAAAGAGGAAATTACATGTGATTAACATCACGTTTATGAAATCAAAATATTAGATGCAGAGAAGCCTTAAGTTGAAAGTTGTCAATGATCACCCAACAAATATGTCTTCGTGGTAATGTTGGAGGAGATCGAATTCCCTTCGAGTGTCTTTTATTTTCCTTTTGCTGAAAGCTTGTACCTTGCAAAACCTAGCATTAACAAGAAGGAAAAATGGTTTTGAAATATATTTAGTAGTAGAAGTAATGCATAGATTCACAGAATCTATAGTTTTGAGATCAATTTACATTATTGTTGTTAATTATTTTTTATTTGTGTTTTATCAGTATATTTATGTTCAGTTTCTTTCATTTGTATTGATATGCATTTATATGAAATAATTACATTGTCGTGCCACAATCCAATGCATATTTATCTGTTGCACGATTGTAATATCTTTGTTTTTGGTGTTTGAAGGTTTAAACGGAAACAGTTAAGTTGGAGACGTTCACTAGTGTACTGTATAAGACACACTAAGATGTTGACTGTTGTCAACGAATAAATATTTTTGTATCTGTTGCAAAAGTTTCTTCAGTAATGCATAGAATAAAAAGAAATCGCATATATAACATCCGATGGAATTCAATGATCATAATTTGTTATAATTGAATGAGATGATTAATCTAAAAAATCAAAAAAAATCTCCCGTCTGGAGAGAGTGAGCTTAGAGCTCTTCTTTGGTCTTCCCAGAGACCCGAAGGAGCGATCTAAGCTCTAGTTGGTGAAAGAAGATTCCTTCTTAATATGGTAACACATTTTTTTTTTAACATCTCTTCTTTTTTGTTTGATTTCGAGATGTGGTTTATTTATGTGGTTCGTCTAGAAAGTTATTTTCTTGAAAGCCATAAAGAGATACAGAATATAATAACCTGGATATAAACCTTTCCCTGCAACACCTCAACAAAAGAAGCACTGGAACTGAAGCACGTGTCATATGGTGAGATCAATTTTTTGCAGTCGAAGTTGGAAGAGGATTGCTTCGACAGCGGTGTCGAAGCAATCCTCCGCTGGAGAGAAAAGCCGACAACTATTCAGGTGCTGGAACAGATGTTTAATGCTGCTCCTATTCGCAGAGTTTTATATTGGAGGGTGAAATTCTTCGGCAAATGGAAATTAGAAATTGCCCAGACGGTGGTATCCAATGGCTTTTATGTTGAGATGTGTATCTGCAGCAATGTTGCATCTGTTTCAATAAATGTAGCCAGATTATTATGTTTGCTATCTCTCTACAGCCTCTGGGAAGTTTTCTTTCTGGATGAACCAAATATTAAAACTGGAAACTGAAACTTAAATTCTAGCACTCTTGCGGTAGCAATTTAGGAAATGAACATGGACTCTCTGAAACAAATATACCTAACAGAACAAAATTAAATCATTTTAAATGAAACAATAAAAATTAAGGAGAACTTCCTAACGCTACTAACAAATCGTTCGATGTAACAAATAAAAAATATGTGTTATTTGCATGTTTTAGTGAAAGAAGGTTCATCAAATATTGGTAAATTCATACAAATTCATCTTCTAGCTTGTTCATAAGGATAAAAATAAGTTTTATGTTAAAGGCATTGAATTTCTTAATGTTTTGAAAAATGATGTTGGCGAAGCATAGATATTTAAATTAAAATAAGAATTATCTATAATCTTCATAACATTTAATTTCTTAAAAAGTCGCTTGTTGGTTTTACAAATAAAAAAAATGAGATAAACTTATTAAAATAAATTTAGATGTTATTAAGGCAAAATAAAATTTAAAATAGCTTTTTTAATACCAGATACTGAATGTGTGGTGTTTCTGAGTAGAAAAAGGTAAAAGATTAATTCGATTCATCTAGATCTTCATTTTCCCGTTCCCCCTTTCAAATGCAGTAAGTATCCCTTAACGAATGTGAATACAGGAATAAAAGGAAGTTTTAAATAAAGAAAGAAAACTTTAAAGCAAATAAATGAAATTTTATTTTAAAAAGTCGAGTTCTTGGAAAAGAGAATAATTTTTCTTTTTCTACGAATAAAATAAAATACAGAATTAAATATATATAGAATAACAAATGCTTATTTTTATTCTAAAGCTGTAGTCTATCATTTCCCCCTGTCATTTAAATGAATTTTCATTGTGTGGTGGTAATATGATCGAAACTGTATACCTACATTATCTGCATATGAGTAAAATTTTAAAGGGAAATTGCAAAGCAATAAAAAAATTTTGGAGAGAAGTTGGCTTTTCTTCCTTGTTTCTATTTCTATTTTTATATTCATTTTAAAGTTTTCTATGTAGGAGATACTTTGTGTTATATTTATTGTAAATGGTAGAGGAAAATGATTTTAATGTTTGTATACAGAATTGATTATTACTGTTTTTTAATGCAATTTTTGATGCAGAAATAAGCTTACTTACTCAGGACAAAGTTTTTGAAGCTGCAAACCTCACTGTCATTAAATATCTTCCATATTCTTACCATCGACTCTAATTTTAAATCTTTAATCCATTTTCGCTGGAAAATAAATATGATGTTATGAAATTTTGCATTGATCTTTCTCTGCCGAGTAAATGTATATGCGGAAAAACGTGATTTACAGACATTCACTCTTTATTTATGTTCATATAAAAGTGAACGAGAAAAACTATTTTGATTCTACATATCCGGAGAAAAAAAGGCACTATGTCTATTTTTGAAATTTTACAAGAAAAATTAAATAAAGTTTGGTTTTTTTTTGTTAACTACATTAATTACAGTTTGTTTGTTAATGAAGGCTTTTCAATAAGTCTCTCTGTATATTTTTTTTTCTTTGAACTTTTTAATCCATAATACCTCTTTTAAGCGTTATTACTTTTTAAAACGTTACAGATTATTATTATAAAAAATAAACATATCGTCCGATACCTCCGGCATACGAACGCATAAAGAGAATTTATTAATATATATATTTTTTTTATCTTAAACAGGAAATTACGCACCTTATAATGCTATTTTAAGTTCTAGTCTACATTTTTGATTGTTTATTAACGTCGCACTCAGAAGCAGCATGAGGGCTATTGGCAATGGATTTCCTAATTTTGAATCACGGTCAAGTGATGAGGATGACTCCTGAGCTGGCACCCTCTCTCCTAACTTCCACACCACGGCAACGAGAGAACTTGAGACTTCGACCATATTTAACTTGCATCAGTCCCACTACAGGGCGGTTCTTTGTTGGTATCTGGGCTTAAACCTTCGACTCGATGAAAACAAACGTGACCGGGACCACTAAATACTCTGGTCAATTCCAGTTCACAAATCTCTGTTGGTCATAAAAGGAAAAAATGTACTAAAGTTGGAAATATGTTTTATCACTCGTTCTCTCTGTATACTCAACAAAATATTTATGCGTGGGAGAAGGATTGATTGATTTTATTAACTTCGTACTAGAAGCAATATGAGGGCTATTCGTGATGGATCTCATAATTTTTAATCTCAGTCAAGGTGTGTGAGAAGGAAATTACTAAAGTTTATTTCATTACTAGAAAAATTCTTGAAACACAAAAGAAAATGTAATTCGCGGAAATCTTCAATAGTTTTTGTTCTTTTGAATGCCTTTTATTACATCCTGGTCGATGAAATAGTCTGGGATTCAAGAATAAAGCAAAAATCCCTTAGGATAAACATTAAGTTCATGAAATAAAAATGGCTTGTGGGTTGGAGAGATCCTTAAGTTGCAAATTGTTAATAAATACCTAACAAAACTGTACTCGTAGTGCTTTTTTGAGGTACAACATATCTTGTGTTTGATTATCCTTATACCATAGATTTTCACCTTATAATGACATCCTATTACCCGTATCGTCTATCATCTTAAAATTTAATTGTAAGACCAATTAATTAAAATAATCAGTTATATCAAAAATATCTTTACTTAATCAGTTATCTGAAATATCTTATTCCTCAAAAGGGGGAGGGGATTCTCTCCACGTTAAATATCCTTTCCGCGAGTACTAACAACTTCTATAATCTATCAAAGAATGTTCTTACCGGAATAAAATGCAATTTCTTCGATAGCCTTGAGTCTTAATTTTACCAAATCTGCTAAACACATTGGAATACTTTTTCGCACATCACATCAACATTCTTTTTACTACCATAACCTTAATTTTATTCTCATATCATGCCTTGCTGTCTTCTTTCTTCCACTATTTCTCACTACACATCAGTTTACATTTGAACTGTGGCCGCGGTAGCCTAGTGGTCATGTTCGTGGCCTGCGATATTCGTCGAGTAGTGGGTCCGAGACTAAATGCTATTTCAGGTCCACCCTGCAGTCAGGGCAGATGCACATTAATCTGTCGAGGCTAAGAGTTCTTCAGTGGTGTGGTGAGGAAGTTAGGAGATGGAGGTGTAATCTCAGGTGTCTCCCTCATCACTTGACTGAGAGTCAAAATTACGAAGTCCATCGCCAATAGTCCTCGTGTTGCTTCTAAAGTGACATTAAAAAAACCAACAATTGTATCTGAATTTTACTTTGCATAGTTGAAAGTTGAGTTGTTTGAATAAAGTAGCGTCTAAGAATAATCCATAAGGACATTTGAAAGAAGTATGTATCATATCTCTACAACCTCGCCAAACCCAGCATTAACAATAGGGAACAATGAATTTGAAATGAGGCTAATAATTTTACGTGATTAGAATTAGTTGTAATTTTTATATAAACTGTAGCAAAATTTTTCATGAAATTTCTGAAGATATATTTTTTTTTCCTTAAAAAAAAAAAAAAAAAAAAAGTTTTTATTCAGTATTTATTTGGATTTTTTGGTTATTCTGATTATTATGGTTTGTTTATTTAGGAACATGTTGACTTTCTATCTCTAATCTAGAGCTTTTGCATGTTTACATATGATAGACATTTTTCAAATAATTAAATAATAATCTTCACATTATATTTCGAAACGTATTCGCCCAGCAAAACAACTAGTTTCCTTGAAGTTTCAAAAAATTAGCTGTAGAATAATTCAGAATTTCAATTTCGAAATAACCTTTTAACATTGAAAGTAAAATCTTTCCAATGAACTCTGTAAAAGATCTTTACCCAGCAATATAACTATTTATTCATCTCATAAAGAAAGTTCGAATAACTCATTCCCCAAAGCCGAGTGGCACAGACACAAGTTTTATTTCTTCTTCCCTTCTAGTTAAGGTTTCGGAAGCCACTCGCATTTAATGTGCGCAGGAAGAAAAAGTTCGTGCCCTGCCTCTTTCAATTCCTTAAACTCCCCTAAGAAAACAGAAAAACACAAATCGAAACAGTGGGTGGGGGGTCTCCAGTTTTAAGTCCACCGTTGAGGAATTGAGTTGCCTGTAAAACAGTCAAACCGTTTCCGACGGAAAACTCGAGCCGTGAACTAAAGGAGGATAAGGCTGTGTTTAAAATCAGACATCTCTGGGTACACAGACTCCTGGGCTCGAGGCTAAGAAAGGTAAGATGGCGGTGCTTCCGGCGACAGTGTGTCACCGGAAGTGGATCCATTAGGTGGGAAGACATTCTGCATGCGCAACTTGGCTTCCGGGGAGGAGGGGGGCTTTTGATTAAGGAGCGGGTCACGTGTTTTCTGGTCAGCCTTTTCGTTCGTTCTTTTTTCTTTCTTTTGATTCGGAGAGAGGTGTTTCATTCCTTCGAAATTGTTTGGAGGCTCCGGTTCGAGATTTAGTTTTGCGTGGGTTTTAAGGTATATTGCCTTCGATAAAAGTTTAGTTTTAAAAGTAGGCGTTCGTTTATCAAACATTACAGAAAACAGGTTTTAACTTTCGGCTGGTTTAAATCGATGCTTTTTAGTACTTTTCCGATAACGAAGGAGCGTTATTAATATTGGTGATGCAGTAAGATTTATTCATGTGTAAATTATGATGCAGGTAGAATTTTTTTTCATTAATAGCAATTTTTATTGAACTTTTCTTTAGTATTTGAAACACCTTATGGGCATCATTAAAATGTTGAAGCGAAGAACACGCTTCGAACGGGACTTCAACATCGTTTTGTAATTGTATATGGAATGCAATTGCCATCTTTATGACTAAGAGGCATGGTTACGCAAAAATAATGAACTGTGAAATATAAACCCCTTTATCCAAGTTTTGAATTAATAATATCAAAATAAATTAATAGTGTGAGCGATTAACTAATCGCGTCCTTAACCAAATATTATAATGACGAATTCTATTTATCCGGGTAACTCTAAGCAGTTTGTGATATTGGGCTATTCGCGGTTTCTCTTCACTAACCTTGGGGACTTTTAATTGAGATTGATTGCTTTTGCTAAGCAACCTTTGCCCAACCAAAAATGAAACGTGCTTATCTAAAGCAGGTAGAAATGAAGTGAAGCGGGTGAGTTAGGAAATATATAAACTCCGACTGTAAGTAGCGAGTGAGAGGCTGAAGGAGAAGTGAAGCTGAAGCTGAAGTTATAGGTAAGCGGAAGGAGGAGTGGAAAGAGAGGTTGAATTAGAGGGTTAAATTAAAGATTGTTACAAGAAGTTTAATTACTGCTGTTTTCAACAGTTGATCCAGAGTATGAGTTGCAGTCGAGGAAGGATTAGTGGTAAGAGTCTGTTAGATTACTATTGGTGGGTTGAATTGAGGTTAATAGAAATATTCCCCGGGAGAGCACAGTGAGTTGTTGTCATAGTAAATATATGTTAATAAATTCCGTAAAGATTGTTCTAGTGTCTCTTTGATTATTGTGTCGTAGTGTTTAGTAATTGAATCTAGTGATGGCACAAGATGAAGCCCGGATCGGGCGGGCGTCACAAGTTGACTTTAAATCATTAGATCCGATTCAAGTAGATATCTGTGACGGTATCTGAATCAAGTATACACGATCAGCCTATTACCATACAATTGCTCGAAATAATACAGTGTTCCTATAAATCTTTCTAATTCCTCTAATTA
Organism: Nephila pilipes; assembly: GCA_019974015.1. Classification (NCBI taxonomy): domain Eukaryota; kingdom Metazoa; phylum Arthropoda; class Arachnida; order Araneae; family Nephilidae; genus Nephila; species Nephila pilipes. Next base: position 1,567,132 of record BMAW01020911.1, on the reverse strand, counting down.
ATTTCTAATTCTAAAGTGTGGATTCTCATGAAATTATTAATTAGGCACATATCCTTCAAGATTTTATTTTATTTTTAAAAACTAGAATTATTTATAGTTTTGCTTTGTATATTCTTTTTGATCCTTTCCACTTGAAAGGGGTCGCTACATGCAAAATGCTTATAACCATTGTAATAAATTAAATAGACAATTTTTTGAATTTCTGCCATTTTATACCTGCGAAATAATTTTCAATTGTTTCTATATAATAATACCTCATAAGCCGTTGTGGGTTAGCTTCTATTGATGTCTTGAACTGACCTTATGGACAAAAAAAATCTACTCAGCAATTTTCAAACTATACGAAAATCTTCCGATTTTAAAAAAAAATCTGTAAAAAGTGATATTATTGTGAAAAATAAGAATATATTGTCAGGAATTTTTTTTTCCGCGGGTGTGTGCGGAGGGTGAAAATCAAATCCAACTCGGAGGATAGCGAAAAATGACACTTTATTCGTTAATCTTCAAAACACACACATGTAGCATAATTTGGACAATATCAGAGAGCTTACACAATTTTGTAACACAAAAACAGGAGCAAAACACACTTTAAGTACAGTTACAATTATTTTAGTAACATTCAGCTAACCAGCTTACTGCTTCTCATTGCGGACAGCCACAGCAGTAATATTCTGCACTTCCAGGGAAAGATCCGACAATTCCCAACAGATACATGCTGCTGCTTCCCAAATTCACCCGGTATGATCCACTTGAAGTCCCGACATTTTCTGTCGATCCCCCCATCCATCTCCGCAAAACATGTATGAGCCTCCAAAGAGAGATATTCCCTCAGTTCCTTTTGATTCAAGCCGAACCTCTAGCAGATACACTCTGCCACGATCCGCGATCGGTCTATAAAGCAGATATTACAGACAAACTGATTCCTTACACAGGTCAATTCCTCCTACGGACTCCTCCAACAACAAAAGCTCTTGGTGTATTTATACCTATTCCGGTCAGGTGTGACGTCATACCGGAAATTCAAAAAAAGTCAGCAATTTTCTTCCCGTTCGATTTTTCGTTTAGGTTCTAGCGCCTTTGAGTACTTTCCATTCGTTTCGAAAGTCGCCAATTTTTTCGCCAAAGTTTAGGGGTCATTGCTTAAACTCTCTTTGATTCAACTGGTGACATTTCAGTAAATCGATCTTTTCCTTTAAAAGAGAAGCGTTGCAGGGAAGCATTAACTCATGTTCGTAACAATATATTAAACACATTTGAGAAAAAAATGAATTGTAACATTTTTTTCATTATTTGAATTTTTCATGTTATGAAACCCTTTACCTCAAAATTGCATATAAATTCCTTCAATGATTCAGAAAATATTAAATTTTGGAATTACAATAAATAATCATGGAGACTTCAGAGAATGTATTAAGAGCGTAAATCTTAGTTATTCGTCCAGTCATCCCACTGTTAAAAGGTTAGAAAATATGGAGAATTGTTAAGCTAAGTAATTTTTATATGGTCCTCTAACGGGTTGTTTTTATCAATATCTGTGAAAAGAGTGTTTTAATTCGATTGAAATTTGGAACATAGGCTATTTAAATCCTTCTCCACCGAATTCTTTAAAAAATGGATTCTGTAATGGAAAAATTCTTTTTTAAAAGTTGATTAACTATGTTGACTACTGCATTAATATCATATTTTAGTTCTCCTTGAACATTGATACCATTTCGTTAACCTGTGACGAGCATTACGGAAATCATTAAGGGTTTATCGGTTTCTCAGGGACATTTCTCAAGGAATCTCAAATTTTTCAAAAATTGCGAAATGAGAATTTAAAATTTTCAAACTGTATAGGTTTTCACCTTTCCAAAAATAACTTATTTTATTCTCTACGATAGTTAGAAGCTTCAAAAATTTTGTTTTAAATCCTCATTGAAACGGGGCTACGCCCATTCAAAAGGCGAAAAAAGTAAGCAACGCACTTCATTTTTGGTTGATTGTTAAATGTGCGACACTAATTGTTATATTTAACTTTTACTAAATTTAGAATACATTGGTCACATGTATTGAAGAGAATGGGAACATACTTTTTACACTTGAAAGGAAAGATGAAAGGCCTTTTAAGTCTGAAAGCCTTTGTCTGCAAAAGAAACAGGTTGACGAAGGCAGTAATTGACTGTTTGCAAACTTATGACGGTCTAGTAACAGGGGGAAATTTGTCAACCGACTACAAGCCGTAAAGGCAATATTTTTGCACGAACTGTCAACGAATGAAAATCCTCAGCATAGATTTTTCCCGTCATATATATGGTGTGAATTTAAAAAAAGCCAAATATCTTGAATAAATTTACCATCATAAAAACAGTTTACCTAATGAAGTTGTGGTGGTTATGAGACCCATTTTTAGAGATTTATCAAACCTAGGATTATTGAAGATACGTTTGCATGGGTGTACCTAAATCCATAAGGAAAGGGTGAATAATGTGATGTGGTCTCGCTTACCAAAGAAAACATTTATGCAAATAATAATGCTATATTTAGGTATATACGATGCTATAACTTCCTTAAATATAGGTAATATTTCAAAATCACAAATTTTGAGAAAATTGAATAATGAATCCGGTGATTATACCTTAAAGGCAACGAAATGTATCGAGATACAGAGGTTGTTTAAAAATCAAGATACTCCTGCTTACAAAAAACGAAGGACTTCAGAAAAAAAAGACTTAAAAAAAAAGAGAGGATGGTGAAATTTTAAGAAATGGGGATAATTTAGAGCATGGGACTGGAATGTTATGACAGTTAAGTACTTTTGCATTAAAACTTGTTTTTATCTAAACGTGGATTTTTCAAGCGCCATGTATCTTTTCTATGAAACAACTATTCATAGGTGTATAATTTTTGTAGGACATATTCACAATACTTGCTAATTTATACTAAATGAACTTTTTTTAAAAAAAATTCAGAAATGCATTTTTTAAAAATTTATTTGTATCAAAAAAGAGTCAAATTTCTTTCTGTCTGATACAATCTTTTGTAAATAAATAAGAAACTCAAAATTAGACAAAAGCTCATTTTAGTATATTGAGAAAGATGTATTTTATTTACATGAAAATTTCAAACTTTTATCTATCAATTATTTTGAAAAAAAAGTACATCAAAAATAATCAATTTAACAGTGTTGGTATAAGACGTTCCTAAACTTCTTAAAATAACCCTTAGAGCCAACTACTTTACTGGGATCACTAAAAACCCACCATTTTATGGGGGGGGGGGTAGATGCACATTAGATCTGTTGAGACTTCCCGTTCTTTAGAAGATATGGTGGTGAAAAATTGGAGATGGAAATGAAAGTTCAGGCATCGCACTCGTCACTTGAGTGAGGTTCAAAATTACGAGGTTCGTTGCCAGTAGCTTTTGTATTGCTTTTAATTCCAACGTTAATTAATAAAATTAATAAAATACTTTATGAGGATGTTTGATATGAGAACCTCGTCTTGTGTAATTATCATTATGAATTAAATTATCATTATGTCTATAAATATGAAGTGTAGTGAATAGCTGGAGATTAAAGAGAGACTCGAATCTCTCCCCTAGAAGTCTACATGAATCGGATCAAATTATATGGAGTTATCAAATTATATATTATCTGTTTAGAGTTACTAATATGCATTGTATTCCTTATCCTAATATTTAGTTATGGACGCGATCAGTTAACCACTCCACATTATTAATAATGTAAATAAACTGGTTAAATATTTTGGGGCTTATTTCCATTGAATGATTATGCGTAATGTACCTAACGAAGCTATTTCGTTACAAGGGTGTCTCATTTTATGACAATTGTATTAAGATACATTTTTCACTGAAAACTAGCTCAGAATATCTAGAAGTTTTGATTGTCGATTCGTGGTGAAACAGCTTATAGGTTTGAAACAATTGTTCAGGCAGCTGCTAAGTAAATCTTTTATAAATCTTTTATTATAATTTTCAAAATAACTTAGCAAGGATATTTTCAATCGGATAATTAAAGAATTATATATATATATAGTGCCGAGTGTCCTAAAAATTCCCGCACCGACGATTCGTGAATTTATTAATCAAAAACAAGGAACTTTAAAGCAATCATTTTTTATGTTAATGGTGAAAATTCCTTCTAACATAAAGTAAAAGAAATATGTTAAACCTAAATTTACAACAAATGTTAAAAATGTCAGTCCCTTTCTGAAGGCAAAGTTGAACTAATCAGCACATATTTTGAGAAGAGCATTTTAAGATGCTGATGGTGATTTCTTGTTTCCGTTGAATAATGTGCAATTTACAGACCATTTGCTGTTTGAGGATTATTTCCATCTCCTTTGTTCTTTAAATATCTCATCAGAAAAAACAGAGTATCCTCAGATTGATGAAACGAGGCTAATTGCTCAAAGAAGATGTTGTAATATGCGATTCCAGTAAAAAAACCTGAAGGTTTTGTTTCAGGTCCATGTTTCAGTTTTTTTTTTTTTTGATGCAAGCCTCATCTCGAAAATTCTTTGGCTTCTTCATTCCCCTCATCTGAGCCTTCCCGGACTTTTCTATAGAGATTTTTTTTAGAAAAAAGTAGACAAAATAAATCTCCAATAGACAGATAAATAATAAAAAATAATCTCCGAACAACAGATCATCAGAAAAATTCCGTATTACTCAGGATTTAATGAAGTCACTTCCAGCATCTTGAACCAGGGTTCACAAAATATGAGCTAACGAGTTCAGCTTTACCCATGTAATGTCAAGTTATATTCGTTTTTATCAATATTTGCATTTTATTTATCATTTGTTTTTCATGCGCTTAAAAAACTAACAAACCTAGAGACATTCTAAGCAAATGTTTGTCGTTGTCAAGTTTGGCTCTTGCGCCTTGAATACTCAATCACTCATTTGCCTCCAAGAAAGGAACGGACATTGTTGTAAATGAAAGTTTAGAATTTCTTTCTACGTTATTTTAAAAGTGTTTTTCATGGTTCGCATAAAAATAACTGTATTAAAGTTCGATGTTTTGTGTAGTAAATTTACGAATCGTCAGTACGGGAACTCTTAGGACACCCGGTAGAATTAATACTCTCTAAAAGGCTTAACTGCCAATGCAAAATTCAAATTCACCCATGTATTTCGCCGAATTAAATAAAGTACTATACTTTAAAATTCAACGACTTGGTATTCAACTGTTGCTAAGGAAAAGTGATCTCATGGAGAAATTATGAATGTTTATTAACGTCTCACAGAAATAACAGGATGGATTTTAGTAACGGACCTCGTCACTTTGAAACACAAGAAAATAACGAGCATATACCTGAACTGGTGCCTCCATCTCCAAACTTTCACACCACGAAATTGAAACCAGATTTCATGTGAATCATCCCTTCTACAAGGTGGGTCTTTAGTGGTATCATACCTCGAACCCACGATTCGACGAAAACAACTCCGGCAATGAATTCCCCACTATGGCCGCTAGGTTACCGTTGCTATCGTGATCTCATTGTACTAGGAACTTAACAAAGTTAAGCTCAATTTTCAAACAAACACTTTAAAAACCTATATATTAAAGTACTTATAATAAATACTTTAATAATGACATTATTAGTTATTACATTCCCTGCTAAACATAGGTAATGTCAAGTGTGGGAATTAATGAAATTAAATTAATCATATAAAAGCTTTTAATTCTTTCAGATTAAATAAATATAATGAAATAACAAAAAAGGTATGAAGAAAGGAAAGAAATAATAACCAATAACAGTGAAGGAAAGTAAATTATAAAATTAAAAATGAGACATTGCGCAAAAATATGTGCTCATATTTATTTCACCTTTTTGGGAATACTGTAAACAATTAAATTATCTGACATTTATCTGAAATACAAAAAAGTGCAACACAGTTTTGCAATAAGAGTCTACATCTTACTTTGAAATGTTGAATTATTTTCTAAAGTCAGAGGAAATTGAAAAAACTTTCAAATTTAATGTTCCTAATATGGTACTCTAAATCGATGAATTATATTTTTCTTTTAGAGACGAGGCTAGGTGCAAAGGAAATAATTTTACTCTATTTATTTGTTAAACGTTGTAATTATAAAAAAAAAATCAATATCAAGTGCAATAACTTTTATTTCGAAAACTACTTTAATTTTAAACGAATTTATCGAAACTATACATTTCCATATGTAAGATTTTCTCTATTTATTGAAAAAGCCTCCCATAATTTTGAGTCATGGTCAGAGGACGGGTCGCGACATCAGAGCTTGCATCCCTTATTCTATATCAATATTATGTGAATTTGAGGACTTGTCACACATCTTTCTAATTTCAGTTTTTTTAAGTAGGCCCACTTTTTCTCGATTGCTCGTTATGCGGTAAAAAATAATGTAAAAAAAATCTTTTACAAGTAGCTTCATTATGGGTATGAGAAATTAACGTTGATCGAAAGTCGAAGTCTCAGATGTGAGATCTTTGTAAGATAGTGGAAGATATTGAGAGATTTTAGCCCCATCTGAATAAGTTCATTTTTCTTAAGATTATCAACAGCATAGACCTGTTTAGGGATTTATTAAAGTTTCAATTATTTAGTTAAATATTCTTATTCGGTGTTCAACATTTCAAACTCTAAGTATCAAGAAATATGATTAATTTTATTTTCCATTTGTTTCGAACATATAATACATTATGCTTTAAAATTTAGTCTTTACTTATTAGGCAGATTTAAATACTTTTTTTTAATATTGAACACTATTTTAAAATTAATTTCTCATATCCATAATGAAGCTGTGTTTAAGAGAATTTTTTTCATCATTTTTTTTACCTCGCAACGAACAATCGAGGAAAAAGTGGGCATACTCAAAACACCCAAAATTAGAAAGATGTGTGACAGAGAGAGAGAGAGAGAGAAATTGTCTCCGTTCTATTACCGGAGTGCAATAAATGCGGAGTCTCCTTCTCGAAACATGCGAGTAAAGCACACAAGGAGAAAGTCAATTGATATCTTGGCACAAAATGGCGCCGAGGGAAAATAACAGGGATGAGAGGAGGGAAAAAAAGCGCGACTGAACAGAAAGAAATAGAAGGGGGGAGTGGGATGAAAAAAGAATTTAAAACCTTTTGATGTTTGCCGACACTTGACCCCTAGGCCTAGTCAAACACTATCAAAAGAGGTGTGGAACAGGATGGCGAACAATATTGGAATGAAACGTAGGACGGACATACATACGCAGGGGGGTGTAAACTGAGACAGCTCGCAAACACCAAGGAAACCGGCTCGACACGCGAATGAAAAAATATATGAATGGGGAATTTTTTTTCACCTCTCTGTGTCCTCATCGTCTTACGGTTAGAAAATAAAAAACGATGAAATGTTGGATTTGGGAGAGGGAAGAAATGAAACAGAGAAATTACAGTTAAGAGATTTTTTTTGTTTCTTTTCAAGGGGAGATATATTTGATGAAAAGGGTCATTTTATAGCCTTTGCGTTTGAAATTGTACGCAATAAGGAATTCAGGTTTCTATTTTTAAGTAAAGTATTTAAGAAAACATAATACCTTATGAGCAACTTTTTGAATCACATATTTATAGAAAAAAAGTTTTTATTCTCCACCTTCTTTGAACATACATAAAATATGAATAAGAAATAACTTCATTTTCAAGCAAACTATTACTTAAAACTTTAATTTTCTTCGAAATATTTCAGTATTTTGAAATTCCTATCACTCTTCTTTGAATTTTAATGTTTCATTTTTTTTCTCAATTTCTTAGAAGTATTTCTCCCAATTCTGTGTATGAGCTTGGTTGCACTGGTGCTGTTTATATTTTTACTATTTTTCCCCTATTAATTACTATAAAGAAGAAAATGAAAGCTATATCTTTGTAGATTTAGGGAGGTTGGAACTATTCATCTAAATTCTTATTCTGTGGATATAATTACTGTGCAAAGTAGGTTAAATAACTAGATATATTTTTAAAGTTTTATACTAATTAAAAAAATCCTTAGTGTTTTAAGTACATCACAGTTATGAAAAATAAAAAGCTAAAAAAAAAGCAGCTAAATTTTGAAGTCAATGAAATGACTCAGCACTCCGTTGAGGAAAATTTAAATAATATGACTAGAGCTATGAAATTTTATACATATATATTAAAAAAATTCATACAATTAAAGTGAGGAAATATAATTGAGTTTTCTATATTTTAGACTTTTTCAAGGTAGTGAAATGCTAAAATTTTAATTGTTAGTGAATTTTTATAGTGTTGTATGTTACCATGGTGCCTATATAGGAAAAGGCTTAAAATGATCAACCAGACACCTCAAACGAAATAAGCTACTGTTTATGAAGTAGTTATTCACATTTCTTTACTACTATTTGTTCAGACTTGATCAGTTCACTCATCTACAACTGCTGGCTCACATTCTCGGTTGTTAGTGTTCAAGGATCTCGCGATGACACAGTACTCTCTTTCGAAACAAAAGTCGGGTATAACCAAATGGTAGCTCGTTCACATCACGTTCGGACTATTAATATGGTGTGTTATTTAGGTGACTATATCAGAAAGGTTGAAAATGACAGCCGAGTCCTGAAGAGAAGTATATATACAATATATATATATATACATTCTTAATGTAAGTATAAGATAAAGGAATGGAATTATTATTGAAACAAATACGCACGTCGCACACACACACACACACATATATATATATATATGAAGGTTTACAATATAGAATGTTGTCTTCTTATTCGTATGTACTTTTTAAACTTACAATTGAAAAATCGCTCTTCAAAAAATTACATATTTAACAAATTCAAAACTCATTTAATTTAACTTTAGATTGTTAGAGTAAGTGAGAAATAATAATCCATCGTTAAATTTTAACTCAAAGGCGAAGTACCAGAGATGGCAGAATTTACTCGTTATTATTCTATTCTCGTAATTTCCGATACATATCCATCCTCTATATTTATGCAACACGCATCTAATCGACAAGCTGCAGTGAAACGAAACCTTTAGGAAACCGAGAGCGTAAGAGAATAAGGGGTCGACGAATTTCCATTTCCAGTCTGCGAGCGCTACCATCCTTCGTCTCGATGAAAGAGGAGGAAGGGTGGGGAGAGCGAGCAAAGAGTGCGCGAACCGCCTCGCCGAAAGCTTATTAGCCACACAACTGACCTGAGATTTACAATCTGCTCACATCGATCCGATATGCTTACGCATTTGAGCGGCATTAGCATGTACTGTACCCTGTGAGTCCCCACCTTCCCGTAATGAACCTGAGTCGTAATAAGATCATCTGTTGCGATGTCTGATGTGTTATAGATCGATGACGTTTTAATGCTCACAAATATGATCATGTGTATGCTGCAATCAAATTATACTGTGTCAGTATAGTTGAAAGAAAATAAAAAATAGTTTAATTATTTGATTATATTCTTTTTAATAAGTTAAATACGGAAGTATTTTTTTTTTAAAAAAAAAGATATTCTTAATGCTTATTTCTCGTACAAAAGAGAACCAGGAAGTAAATTTTACTTTAAGATTTTTCTGTGTACATTTATTATACATAAGTATCTCCATTAAAATAATCTCATTTTAAAATCTTAGCTGAAGTAATGAAAATTTGATTTTAAGTTCACCCCAGAATAACAATATACTTAGTGGTAGCCGTCTAATTCAGACGAGGTCATAAAACGCCACACCACGGGTGGACAATTGTTTTGATGATTAATTAATCACTGATTTCTTTTCACTGTTGATCACGTGATTTCTTTTCACTGTTATTTTCACAGATGATCTTTTTTGAATGAAGATAAAATCGAAGCGCCATTATACAATTTATAACATTTTCATTCCTGCATCATTATATTTCTTAAATTAGTGTTTAAGCTGCAGTGTGGCTACTTTAAATGGGGGGAGAGGTCAAGAAACTTAATTCAAAACATGAATTTTTAAGATATTAGTCGCAGTCTATTCATTAATTTAGTATATGTCTTAGGAAAATTATCCTCTTTGCGCTATTATATAATGGCGTCGCATTACAATTGCAGTATATCGGAATCAAAATATGACCACAAACGCAAATACGTAACGTCCTGACGCAAAGGCGAATAAGGTTTCGACGCTGGGGAATCAGTTGTCTCTGTTTCTGCAATAAGCATGCACACGCAGAACAATGTTAATAATGTTATTCGAATACGGTTGGTATTTTCAACAAATATTTGAGAAATAATTTATTCTACGTATTAAGATAAGATTGTTTTTTACATAAATGATAAAAATTTTATGAATATTTTATTTTAATTTAACAAAAGAAGTTCTTATTAAAATCTAATAAATTAGAATTTAAATTTATTTAATTTTAAACTTAAATTAAAATTAACATAATATTTTTCATGCATGCTGATGGTTAGAGGGAAGGCTCGTCCTGAAATTTTTAATCGTGAAGTGAAGTCCCAAGACTAAAATATTTAAGAGCCTCTGCTCTAAAGTAATGTTGATTGCACTTTCTCCCAAGAATTGGTCTCGTCATTTGATATGTGTTTCATTGAGGATTAGGAAGTCTGATATTCAAATATCTGAAGTAGATTCTAATAGTTTTATCATGGCTTAAAACCTACGAGGGATTGAAAGCTTTAGAAAGAAAATTTTGTCTTGTTTTCCATTTGTAAAAGAAAGAGGGTTTTTGAAAAATAGATGCTTGTGTTTATTTATTAAATTTCACGATTAAAGCCACGATAGCCATCAATGGGATCACTAGCTCAAGACTGTTGTTATTTTAGTCGAGCGAGAAGTAACCTGATGCCACTAAATACCTGTCGTTCAATGGACGCTGCACGTAAAAAATTTGTCAAGGTTCGAAGTCCACGTTGGGATGTTGATGAAGTATGGAGAGTGTGTTGTCAGCTCGTCGATCTCGTCACTGATCGGGGTTCATAATTAGAGGTCCTGCCAATAGTAGCCAATCATATTGTTTCTGGTACGACGTAGATAAACAATCAATCAATTTGGTGAACAACCGATTAGACTAATACAAGTACTGTAGACTCTCTTAATCCGGCAAATAGCTGGTTCGTCCCTCTAATAACCCCTGCACTCGATCGCCATTCACTGTAGGAGTTTTCGTAAATATTCGAAGTTGTGTTTACCTTTGATCTAAAGTCGAGATATAGCGCTGCCGCCTTTTGCCCACTGTTCCTCCCACCCTAGTACTCACCCCAGCTAGTTTTCAATTTTGTACAGTGTTTCTTATTTTATGCAGGTAAGATATCACGTTTTCAATTTCATAACATAGTGTATTCATAGTGTACAGTAGTAAAATATTTTCAAAGCTCAAGTCCTAGTAAGTCATTTCAAAGTATGTGTTCTTGTGCTCATAAACTAACAAGAGTAGCATGTGACTAGTTCAACTCTGTCACAACTTATTTTAAATTAAATTGCTGCGCGATTTGTGTGCTGCGTTTTGTTTAAGTCAAGAATATCTTATAAATTAATATCGATATTTGAAATGAATTTAGCAGTTGCCAGAGTGAAGAAATACTTATCGAATATTTATATCGTCCGCACAGGCTCAGAGTGTGCATAAACACATTAAACAACAATAAGTTGAATACTTTAAATTTTTAAGTAGAGATTTTATTTTTCCTGTTAAAAATATAACGATGCTCATAATCCAGTAAAAAATCGCTATCCATTATAGCCATTTTCCGAACACTGCAGATTGAAGAGTGTTTACTGTACTTTTTATCTTTGTTTTCGAAGTCCCCATTATTTATTTTTTGTAATTAAAATAGCATCATGAGCAACACGTAAAGAAATATGAAAAGATTTTCTATACAATGTTAAAGACAATGTTGGTTACAAAGTTCTAATTTCATACGTTTTCATTCGTAATTATAGTTGCTGTTAGAGTATAGCAATTAATTTTATATCTTAGATCCTTTAGTAAAATTAATCTTGTAGCTTTGAAAGTAATTTAGAAACCTAAAGATATTTCTTTTCTTGATTTTGGTTTATTTTGGAAGTTTTCGCATTATTAAATTTAGTTTTTCTTTTCTACATTAAGAGGGAGAAAATATTCATTCTGCAAACTTTCAAAGGTCTATAAATTTATTTCCTGCTGGAGTTCTATTTACGCTCTGAAAATCTTCAGAGTATAATTATAGTTTCAAAGAAACCATGCTAAAATTTTTATGTATCTGAAAGGCCATATAATTAAGGTGTTAAAGGGAAACTGAATATTTTTTGTTTCTTAATAACTCTTTTAACAAACACTTCCTTAATTTTTTCCACTTCTTCCTTATTTAGTAACTTTTGATAACATCATTTTATATAAAATATATATGTGTAACAAAAAAAAAAAGTTTAAATTTTTTTGCAGAGTTAAATAAAATTGCTACCTATATCTATAATAATAATTAATTCAAAAACATAGACTGTTTTATTTTCCTAAAATTCAAAATCGACAGATAAATTTAGTTATGTGTAGTATAATGTATAAGATATTAAAACAATGTTAAAATGACATTGTTACACGAAGTTTGAATAATGGGTAAGAAATTATGTGTTTACAAATTATAAAATTAAATTTTGTTATATAAATCATGTAAAATAGCCACCAATTTTCATTTTATGTATATTAGACAGTCTATATTTAATTGAAGTCCACGAGTTTTGAAGTTGTGTTCCTGTAAAGAAATGTTGGAGGAATTTTATACTTCAATAAATTAAAAGAAAATGGGTTGTCATTTGTATAGACTCTATCATTTATAAACTCAAAGGGGTTCAAATCTACACCTGAATGGTTTATGATGGTTTTAATTTATATTTATCTTAGTAAATAATATTTGTTTAGTAACAAATTATAGTTCAATAACAGAAGAAAATGTTATTTGTATTGACTCCCTACCATTCTAAATGTCTAAGGATTCAAATACTTGACTGAGTCTACTATAAATTTATAGCTTATGTTGGCGCTGTCAAGTACTGCCATCATGATAGTGTTGATAATATAAAATTTCGACAATTTACCGTGGCCATATGCATAATTGCAGCTTGCCATCTAGCTGTTTCGCGCGCGATGATTGGTTCATTTCGCATTGAAAAGTAAAGCTGAGGCGTAGCTTTGCTGTTCCAGAGGCCTATATGACGGGCGTCCAAGCGAAACCTAAATTTTATAGACGTGTTTATGAGAAATTTGCCAGCATATGTTGCATGGTGGTATTTATGGTACAAGCCTATTTTTCCTTATTAAGCTATCCAAGTAAAACGTAAGGTCCGTGCCTCAAATCATATCAGGTACGGCTTTTTATCAGAATGAAATAATTTAGCTAATTTTTTGTTCGATATTGAAATACATTAAACCCATGCAATTTTTTTATGCTACCTCAATAGTCTCAGTTTCTTTCTCAATTTCCTGTTTTGTTACAGAATGTGATTTAGAACTTATCAAAATTGTAATAAGTGGCATTGGTTTTCCCCCACCCCCAATTTTTCGGATATGTATTAATTAAGAATTTTCGTTATTTGTTAGATATTATCGTGTAACGCGCTATTTTCTTATTTCGTTTTAATCTTTTTGCCGTAATTATCTTAATGTATTGTTATTGTATAATTCTACTTTTAAGAACGTTTAAATGTTAGATTCAACAGCGTTTTTTAAAAAATAAAATTTTCCTCGTCGTGAATATTTAAATATTTTCATCTCAGCATAAAAAAAGCAGTCATAACTAGACTATACCATATCGAGTAATATTGACTTATATGGCTTTTTTGTTAAGATAGTAGCAATATTTTTTTCTAAGATATCGTATGTAAATTTTTGAAGTAGCAGCGATAACCTTGACGATTTTTCGTCACTTCGTGGGTTCAGTCCTGATTTAAGATACTCCGTGTAGCGAGATTGATTCACGGTAAATCTATTGAACCTCCAAATCTTCTCGTTGACGTGATGTGGAAGTTTGGAGAGGGTGGTGTCAGCTCAGCTGTCATCCTAGTTGCTTGACAGAGGCTCAAAATTACAAGGTTCGTGGCCAATAGTCCTCGTGTATTTTCTTAGAGCGATGTTAATAAGCAATCAATAAAAAAATCGGTCTTGTTATTTCAATCGGTCTTCAATCAAAGTCGGTCTTATAATTTCTAACTCGACATTTACTTGTTTTTTAAGGAAAGTGGTAAATCTGATATAAATTTTCAGTTATTTTTAAAATTCAAATTTGTATGCTTATGTTTCTATCTACAATTTTAATATTGCTTTAAATACTAATTCTTTATTAAAAAGTGTAATTTACAGTGCTCTAATTTCTTTAAGCAATTAAGTTTTTAAAGGTATAAATAATAGCTTATACCTTTAAAAACTTAAGTGGCTTTTTTGTTGTTTCACTGGATTAGGAAATAGATAATAAGTATATAAACTTACTTCGAAATTATTGAGGAAGAAAAAATGTTTTTTTTTCATTCTTCCATGTTTGGTATTTAGAGAGCTTAAAAGTAGAAAGGGCGAACTAAAGGATTTTCGGAATTCTCAACATGTATCCGGTTGGTCAGTTGTATGAACTTATGGCACTGAAGTGGGACATATTGTGCTAAACTCAGAATGAATACATGTCTGAAAAATTCAGAAGAAAAAATTTGCTGCTATAACGAAATAAATTTACACAGAAAAGTACTTAAATTACATTTCCAATGCTTAAAAATTTATTTTTACACTTTCAAGAGTACCATTTTTATTGAAGAGTAAGCATACCGTATAAAATGTAAATATTTCAAACACTTTTTGAGATTTCCTTTAATTTCGGTAAATACAATTAAATGCGAAGAATATTTTTACAGTATTATGTTATAATTTTGTATGTATGTAGTGTATTATATATGAAATTGCTTTATTTACTATATATTTAAGAACTATTCATATAGTAATGTGTCCCATAGCTAAGTATATAGGATATTTGAATCATATCTAAAATAAGTCTTAAACACACTGGTAATATACAGGCAGCGAGGGGAGTGTCTTTTCTAATAGCTTATGATTTTCTGGTCACCCAGTTCCATTTACAAACTACACTTTAAGGCGTTGCTGTCAAGTGTTATATTAAAACCTTGATAACAGTCTACATTGTACATGACTCCAAATATCCACATTACCATCAAACACATAAACAAACTAAAAAACTAACTCCCTGCGCCTCTTATATATCTTAAGAATGTAAATGGCCCCAGTACTCTTTGGAGCAATAGAAGAAATACCCAGGATTAACAGAAAAACAAATCATTTTAGACAATAACTATTACCTTTTAAACGATAACCAACAGATTTACTTTCATTCACCTGCGAGAAGATTTCCCTCAAATGATTTGGAAATGTGTTTCCCTTCCATTTTACCTTACTGGACATTTAAAAGCAAATACTTATTTATACAATAGTGATAACTTTTCAATTATTTTGGATCGTGCAAATCAAATCTAACAACAGTCCATTTCTATTTTACAATATATATATTTTCGAAATCGCTAATTAATCGCTGTAAATATTTACGAAATCGCCATTTTTTTTTTCATCCCTTGCATTTATTACCAATGAAATAATAAATACTCACACTATTGACGAGGTTACTAGTACATCATAAATGTAACAATTGAAATCTCAAATGTATTAATTAGCTTTTAAAAATAAAAAATAAATAATAATAAAAAAAAAAACCGTGGTAGAATGACGATTGCAGAAACGCTTATAAAAATCGGAGGGGTCATGCAACATTTTAAAAAAAAGATATCTTATCCTCACAAAGTTTATTTTGTGCAAAAAGAAGAGAGTTTTAGACAAGTTCAACGATGAAGTCAAAAAGAAACTTAGACGAAATATGCACAAAATGCTAAAAAGTAGCATTACAAGCAAACAACTATAGGATAGAGTCAGGCGCGTTTCCGAGGTTTATACTAACAGATAAATTCCAGATGGACAGACTATTCTAACTCCGAAGGACGTAGCTACTACAAAAGCATTATTACTTTCTTATACATCGAGTTCAAATAATTACTCCAACAGTTTCAAGATATTAAAAACTCACATGAAAAGAAGAAAATTAATTTTATCACGAAACACAATCTGACACAAAATAGTGATTTTGCTTTTCATGAAATTGAAAATGTTCTCTCTCATAAATACAAATCCATATAATATCATATATAATATAATATCGTATACATATAATATATTATAATCCATATAATATCAGAGCCATATAATATCACAAAAAATTTCATTAAATATCTGTCAGAGAATTCGTTACAAAAAGTTTTGAAACTCTTAACAGAATCTAGAGGCAGCATATTTTCCTCATTAATGAAAATATGATTTTGTTATATCAATTTCAAAACCGGTCGAATTTCTTCAGATTTCACAAATTACTGTCCCATTAGAACTAACCAATAACCTTGGTAAAATCCTGCAGAAAACGATGAATTTCAAGTTAATGAAAGTTTTAGAACAAAACATTACCTTTTTAACAATTTCAAAGCGGTGTCCGACGAAATAGTTCTATTATGGATAATCTAGTAATTTAAGTGCACTGGTTAGATATACCTTAGTAAAACTTTATTTTAATTTCCTATATTGAGAAGGCCAGTGATCGCATTTGAAGGTATGGAATTCTCAGATATTTATTCAATTATGAATTAAGTGGACACATGTTAATTTTTTTTCAAAAATTTTTAGAGCACAGATTTTTTAAAACAAAAGTGGACTCTACGTATCACATATTTTTATTCAAGAAGAGGTGTCATGGGGGAATATTTTGAGTGATAAATTCATTACAAAAATTAATATATTAGCTTTTAAAATATTCCACCATCTGTTTAAATTCTTATTTAAGTTGATGTTTTGCATATTCCATATATGGGAAAAGAAATGGGCAATATTGAAAGACAGCTTCAATAGGCTATTAATAAAATTATAAATTGTGTTAGCGAAATAGTTTCTGCATTTCTAAGATAAAAAGTACTTGTGTGCATTTCTGTGGAGAAATATTTCATTATGATCCAGAAATCTATCGGAATGATATTTTAATTGATGTTGACGACGAAATTAAATTCTTAGGCCTACTTTTTAACGAGAAACTAACTTTTCACTTTCAAATTTTACAAGTTCACAAACGTTGCAAAAAATACCCCAATAATTATTTTAAAAGTTTAACGTGTACTTCATGAGGTTTTGATCACTCATGTTTGTTATGTATTATCCGTTCAAAATGAAATTATAGTTGTGTGGCATATCGTTGAACCCGGAACTTATTTTTATGTAAACTAAACACTGTATACTATACCGCACAACGACTTAGTTCTGGAAACTTCCGGGCGTCTCCTATTCAAAATTTATACATTTACATTTTCGAACCATATTTATACTAAGGAGACACTTTTTGACCCTTCAATATCATTTTCGAAATACATCATCGTGAAAGATTTCATAATTTTCAGGAAAAAATTAATTTGCAGATAGATTATATCGAACAAAATCCATATCGCCATTTCATAGAATAGTACAGATAGTAATCGAGAGCTATGGCTTATGGAATATATCTGTGACTGAAGCAAACTAAGGAATTTCACCCTGGTATGAACTTTATAAATCCATTAAAATAATTGAAGAAATCAGGCACTGCGTTAAATATCAATGCTTAGTTATTTAATGACTTTTCAGAGCAATATCCTGATTTTAAGCAGGTTTACACAGGCGTTTTTTGTTGTGTCGACTTTAGGAGAAACTCGCAGTTTACTCCTCTCTTTTCAACTTCATCTTTCATATTCGGCTATCTCTGTGCGGAAGGTTCCACCATTATTAAGTCATTAGAATGTTTGTCCCGTTGACCAGTAAGTCTTTTATTTTATTCAGAATCTCCATGAGTGTATTGAAATCTTTTAATCCTCTATATCATTCATCTCATTCATTGATCATTGAAACATAAAAAAATTCATATCCTGAAGTGTGAAAACATCCAGTTGGTATTCTGTTGGATACTCACACTCGTGAACGGAACAAGGGTAACGAAAATGTCGACAGTGCTGGGTAGTGACAAAATCTGTATCTGGGGCAATCGGCAATCTCTCTTAACATTCTATATTGTAATACCGCAAAATGCATTAAAATGGATACTCATGACCATTGGCAGGATAAATGGAATCTAGAAATGAATAATAACAGAATTTTGTAAAAACCTATTATTTCTCTAAAGAGTTCATTTTCATGTAGAAGACAGGATTTTATTTTGACATGTCTATACGAGTGTGTAGGAAATATCAAACTAACACATAGACACCTGTGTGTAACCCTTGTATTTGTCCTATGACTGTGAGACACATGTTGACTGAATGCTCTGCTCTCATCTATGTTTGCTTTAAACATTTCTAATCCTGCTCATTATATTTAATTGACTTGGTTGGATAAAATCTCCAAATATATTTAAACTAATTAATCTTCATACATTTAACTTTATTAAAAATTATTTTTTATTCAATTCAGCATTTATTGTTAGACTTTTAAAACATTTTATTCGATTCGATAGAAATATTTCATCTTGTTTTAGGCACAATATGTTCCTAGGGGACTCGGAACTATCAATCCTACACAATTAACCAATCAATCAAGTGTCCTCTTCATCATTTGACCGAGATTCATAATTATGAGGTTTGTCTGTAATAGTATTTGTGTTATCTAGATGAAAGTTTATGAACCAAATAAAATATATGTCTCTCTACCTACATTATTCCTAATTTAATTAGTTAATATCATTCTATTGTTTTAAAACGAGGCTCTTCATTTACAGCCATGATTATGAAAACTTGAGATGTCTTAGTTTCAATACCTAGTATTTGATCTATAATATCTCAATCAAAGTTCACTCAAATCAAAGTTCTTCAAAGTCAGTGAAATCTTTAACTCAATTTTATCCTTGCCTTAAGATTAATTGGAAATCACGGTTATTACAACTGTGAAGCAGAACTTTTCACGCATTCGTATCTAAAGATTGATATTATACAATTCTGCTTATCTTACGAATGGCGAACTGGAGCCGAGTCAATAGCAAAATAAGTAAGAGGGATCCGATTAAATATTTGTTCTCAGATGACCATTTCACACTTTCCGATGAGTGCTATAACCTGTTTCTTCTAGCATAAGAACAGGTTCAATGTCGTTTTCAAAAACGTTCTGATCTCTCTCTTTCTCTCTCATACCCAAAGTTCTTCGCAGCTTATAAATTCGCAGAGGTTCTTAATAATGTCATAAGAAAATCTCAAAATGGTTAGTTATAGGGAAATACGTATGAGAATCCCATTATGAAACTTAAACTGGTTTCGAGCCTTCCAAATTTCACCCCTTTACAGGACTACCCCTAAGGATATATTTTTTCAAATGAAAGTGTAAAATGGTCAAAAATTTGGGAAGCTTAGATTTTATCCTGACGAAAAGCATCAACTATTCGTTCAATCAAATTGTTGTAAAATATGGGAGGAGGAGAGGGGGATTGAAGAGAGTGAAGCTCTGACACCGATATCATGTTAATCAACTAATTATGAATCAAAATAGACCATAGTTTGATTTTGTTACTTTTCTTATTTAGCTAATCTAAACTTCATGCATCCATGAAAGATTATCAAACGCGTATTTTTTAAATTAAGGTTTGAAAAATGCAATTGTTAGATTTCAAAAATATCACGCAGTATAAAAGTTTCATAACATTAGATTGGGATACAATATGTAATAATAAAGAGTTATTATCTCTTTCGTGAGTTTTTTAGTTTACTCTATACAAACGTAAAATAAAATATGAATAGCAAGAAAATGCAAAAATGTGTATCTCCTTAAGTGTATTTATTTTTTTAGGACAATTTTTTCTTTAATAACAGGTGAAACTTTAATCCAAAGTTTATTGAGTTTCGTTTAGTTTTTCCCAGTAAAATTTAATTTATTACCGGAAATAAATATTATATCATATTTTTCAGAATATAGTTAGTGATTCAAGTATTAGCCGAGAGAGTAGTTTTTTTTTCTATTAAAAAATTTATCCACAGTTAAAATCTCATATATAAACCAAAATGAAAGGAAAAAAATCCTTTAAAAGTTAAGATATTCATATAACCTTGTTTTTTTTTTCTTTTTGCAAAAAAAGTATATTGAAAACACCCAAAATGTAAGTTTGAACATTGGAGTAATATTCTTCTTCAATTTGTTATTTTTTGCGTACAATATCTACAGTATTCTATTATTATTAATTATGTTAATTTAAATGCCATTTCAATATCATTGGATGGGCATTTAAATTAACATTATTTGTGTTATAATTACAGGAATGTGAGAATTTTAAAAAACATTTCTTTCTAAATTCCGGATATTTTTGTGTAAAAGCAGAGAAGTTTTGGAACTTTTCCTAAGCTGGATTACAATGGTCGGTTTATATTACAGTTACGCGAAGGTGTGGACTTTGTTATCTTCCTTGCAGAGGGACTATTTTGATCCGAAAGACCGGTAAAATAATCGGTTTGGTTTGGTCTTGAACACATGATCATCAATGCTCAAATCGAGCTGAATGTTCGTGTCCTGATTTTTGTTAGAGCCCATCATGTGTGGAATAATGGAGAATTCAATACTTTAAATTGAAAAACTAAACTAAGACTCAAGTCCTCCCGTATTGAGAAAGTTAGAGCACGGAGGTCCTTGTCACTTGACCGTGGTTCAAAATTATAATGTCGGTCATCAATAACAATCGTTTTCTTCTAGTGCAACGTTAGTTAAAAATTTACATTTTATTTTTTCAATTCTTTGTGTGACATTGTCTTGTAATTTGCTAGTATTATAAAAGAAGCAGTTTCTTTTTACGTATGTTGATGAAGATAATCTACACATTTTAGGCTCTTTTTTAAAAAAAATTGCAGAAAGAAATGGTACGAAACTTTCTATATCAGATTGTTACCAAACAACAAATGCTTAATATACACGCGACCTCTATTTAAGGCAATTATGACGTTAAAATGTTCAACTTTTGCATTTTTCTTTAAAAAAAAATGCTGTTGCAAAATAGAGAGGGCTCCGCTGATTCTATATATATTCTGGTACACTTTCCTTAAAACTTATTTCCTATTTAGTTCCCTCATAAGGGAGGCCATTTCCTATACAATGAACGTAATTTTGTTTTAATAAACACTCACTTATTTTAGGTGTTGCGCAATATTGGCATAAAAATCTAGAGAAGTTTGAATTACGAAATTTTAAAAAAATATTCATTTTATTATATATAAATTTTGAAAAGATAATGATATTCAATATACCGAATGTTATGTTTATAAGAACTCTGCCAATTTTTAAGTTATAAATGAAGTGATTTTCATACAAGCTGTACATAAAGGTATGTATAAGATATATATATATATATATATATATATATATATATATATATATATATACATACATATATACATATACATGCATACATATATATGTGTGTGTAAATACTACTACTGGTTATTAATTGCTCATATATAATTATTTATTATTATAAATCTGATTGTCCTCGCATAAACATGTACACAAATATCTCTGTGTTAATTTATAACTTTCTTTGTTTTTAATTTAAAAAAAGGGAAGATTATTTAAATTTGGCACACAATAAGCTCTTTTTTTCCTTTATCGAACATGTCTTTGAATCAAACCCACTCCATATTAGTGCACTGTTATACTATAGTGAATTGTATTTCTAATTGAATTAACAAGCACAAATTTCACAACTTTCAGAGCCAAATTATCATTGGGAAGAAGGTCAAAAAACATGGTCTAATTCCACCTAACTAATACATACCATAATTCAGACACTTCTACAGAGACGCCAATGGCAAACTATTTTGTGTCCTCCAAACAGTTAGGGGAGTGAGTGACACTGGCAAGCACCCCTGATCACGTGTCACTTAGAGGGTCCTGTAGATGTGTGCAGACGATCGGTCCGGTTCGTTTTCAAAAACTCTGCAAACAGTTGCCTGCAAGAGATCTATTTTTTCCCCATCCACTGGCCTCAAGTGGGGGCCCCGACTCCCGATCTGTATTCTTCTGACGAGCGTTTAGTGGGCTCTTGGAGTGTTTAAGCAGCTTGGAGTGACGTTCACAAGAACAGTCGGTTGGAAGAGATCTTCTCCTGATGAAGATGGTAAAATGGGGGTTGTAAGGATGCCAGAGGGGTTTAGGGAATAGATATGTGATAAAGTGAATGATGTTGGCGCCTTATGGCATAAGAGCCAGATAAGGCTGTGCTACGCCAAACAAGGTGTAACTGTGATCTAGATGTTTGGAAAATGGGGGAAAAAAGAAAAATTGATTGACAAGGAAGGTCTAAAATAGAGAAGGATCGCTAGGGTATCCCAGAGGTGTGTCGTTCATGTTTACCACATATAATGAATTCCATGCGAAAGAAGAAGATCTATAGGGTGTTTCGGGATCATGATTTATAGAAGGTCAGCCTCTGAGGACTTGGGTCTAAAATAGGTTTTTGCGATCAGCTATGAATTGAACTTCTTTATTTGATAAATGAAAAATGTAACTAGATTTTGCAATTTTATTTACTTAGAATACTAGGATTCGCAAATGTTTTCCGTTCAATCAGCTTTGAGTAAGAGCAGCTTTATGGCTGAAACTGCTCATTCGTGCATATTATCAACCGAAGGCAGAGAGAGATTTGTACTTGCTTTAAATAAGCTTAAAATGCACAAAAAGCTCAGTAACTTTTATACATTAATATAGTTTTTCCTTGTAAATGTTAAATAGCTGCTTAACCCAAGCTCTCGAGCGCATTGATTTCTGAATCCCAGCAGGCACCATTTAAACGCCTCACCATAATTTTTGCTTCTGATATCTTCACGTCTTTTCTGTATGAAGTAGAATTTGTAAGTTATTGAGTTTTTCAATGTTATTAAATGTGTTGTTTACTTCGTTACTTTTTAGTTTACTCAATGCTAGCAAACACCATTAGCTTTGAAACAAGAGATAGACACGAACCTTCCCTTAACTAATATCTGGGGTTCCTTTCTGACTTTATAATTAAGTATCCAGATCTTTTTCACCCAAATGAAATGAGGTTTTGCAAATTAGGTAGTGTTATGAATATATATAATCAAGTCGTATAAAAAATTGCAGAGAAACTGGATTCGGGAGAGATAAAAAGGTTACGGTAATAACAAGATTGCTACTGTGAAGGTTTTGAATAGCGCGCGGGAGTTACGTCATTGTTTGATCTATACATAATAGGACTCATCCCTGTAGGGATGAAATTGCTCTATTGTAGATTAACTCGCATCATATTCCGGCTAGAGTAATCTTTGATATTTTATGGAGGTTATTAGTATCCGCGGTGAGATGCAGTAAACTAGCAGAGAGTATTTTTCTTGTCAAAGGAATAATAAATAAGATTTTGAAAAGTAATTGACTAGATTGTTGAACTATTTGTGTGTGACTATTTTAATTACTTTATCTGTGTTTGAAATTAATATGAACTGTAGATTTGAGATTTGACGAATTTTTAAGATGGCAGACGAGTCGGATAATTAAGATACACCATAATTTAAATTGTATTCGTTTTATTGAGTTTCCATCGTCTTGTTATGCCCGGATATTGTTCCTTTCCTTTCCATTATAATCCACAATTGAAATAATCACGAAAAATAGTCCACCAAATAGAGTCACACAGTGATGATAACTAAGTTATTTCATTCAGATCTATGAATAATAAATGCGTAATCCTCAACCTATTCTATATATGGCAATGATTCCTATACACTTCTGATCTAACGTCTAATATTATAAATATTGTTTTTCTTACCAAACTAATCGGTTCAAGTCCTTAAAAGATATATCGATGAGGGCTCAAGTCCTTAAGTATTTGCTAATCTTCTCTATGATCACTTCTAAAACTTCTTACTCTGCTCATTTTCGATACATATGTCTTACGTTGATAACTTCAGTTCACTATCTCTACCACTAACTATAGTCTGTTTCTTTAGAATAGGCGTGTAAAGATCACTCATTTTCGTTCTCCTCCATCGGTTTCCATGGTAGCGACTTATGTAGCATCTCCACTGCATTTATTTTCTACACTTCAGTTGAGATGTAAATTCTTTTGCGTTTGGACGTGCTTTATGTTAAATGTAAAGTCTATTTTAAATATCTATAAATATTGTGTTGCTTTTTTTTTTCTTCAAATTGATAATTTTCTTAAAAAATGAATGTATATATATTATTAAAACATATCCTCATAAAATATTAATATAATGCCTACGCGTATTCAAATTTATTTAATTCAAAAAGCTCCAATGAGTTGGTTTGTTTCGTTTTATAAAGGTGTAAGAAAATTAAATGTTTTAATTACTTATTAACACTATTTAAAAAATGTTATACAGATTTTAAATAAATATTTTAATGATGCAGATTGTTTTAAAAAAAACCCAACGATGAACACGAAACTCAAAATTTTGTTTTCCATTAGAAATCTGTTTACAAAAATAAAAAGAATTGGGGGGGGGGGGGGGGATGTCCGTTCTGAATGGTTTTTGCCATAATTACAGAGGGTAGTCGGGAGAAATATGTGACCTTGAAGCACCTATTCTAAAGTAACTTACTATAAACTACAAACTCTTATATTAAACACTTCAATGCGAAACTCACATCTAACTTAATTCTCTACATTACAATTCATTAATTCTAATATAATTTATGTAAGTCACATTTCATTTATGGGAGAAACATTCAGTTTAAACAAAATCACATAAAAATTCCGAAGTGTTCCATGAAAGAGAAAACGCGATAGCAACCATGTTATACTCTTTGGGGGAATTTTTGACCGGTAATGGCTCTTCATTTAAGCCGCTATAACAGAGAGGCGAAGGGCATCCAGCTCATGGCCAGTAATGTTTCAGACGAGCCGCGTATTCGACTGCTTATTTCAGTATTAGGCATATTTTGTAGAGGGATTCATGCACCTCAAATCTGTCGAGGTTCTAAGTTTTCACGTTGGTGTGGTAAGACAGGTCAAAGAGTGTGGTAAGACAGGTCAAAGAGTGGGGTAAGACAGGTCAAAGAGTGGCTCAGGTGTCATCTTCATTTACTTGGGTTCAGATCACGAAATCTATCGCTAATTAGTCCTGGTATTATTTTTAAGACGTTAAAAAACATTCAATCTCTCATTGCAACTTCATCAAATTTTGATATAGTTAAGTTTGAGTTATTTTTCTGTTTGGCGATCTTTTTTCCCTCTTAATTATTTGCTTGAATATAAATTTATAATATGATGAGACGAGGTCAAAACCGTGTTTGAATTTCAGCATTATGCCAATGAATAAAAACACTTTTCCATTCAATCGAACTCTAGAAAGTTTCGAATGTCAAGAGTGCAAGAAAGTAGATTAATGCAACTGTTTAATGCCCGTCTGACCAGCCAGAAATAGAACTGGAGCATATCGTTTGTCGGGAAACAAAGACGCGGGTAATGGGGTCGGCGGGGTAATTAAAGGCGCTATTTAAGACCTCCGCGTATTTTATAGCAGTCGGACAGCTGACACAGATACTTGATTGCTTCATGTATCTCTAAGAACTTTTTGACTTAACTTTGGCAAATATTGTCCAGCTAAAATCTAAATTAATACTGGGGAATAGTATAAGGATATGTTATTTATTCTAATACATTTTATTCGTAAATTAATTTAATTTTTAGTCGCTTGATTATTTTTTTATTTTTATTTTGCGGAAAAATATTTCATAGTTGTGTGTTTTAGCAATATATTTTTGGTTTGCTTTAAACATAATTTTAACCATATTCAAAAGGGTATCATAAAGTTATAATAGTTACTAAGAAACCAAGATCTTTTGATAAAGTTTGTTATGTATATTAATTTATCCTTATATATATAATATCTACATCTATCAGTTTATCATTATCCCTTATTTCCCTTCTATGTCCTTTCTATTCTATTTTGTTTATACATTACTCTACCTTTAATTCACAAAACTTCTTATCTTTATCTAATTTACCTAATAACGTTTCAATTTGGTTGGCAAGGAGTTGTTGTAATTGAATGCAATTCAAATTTCTAATTTACCAAAGTCCCCAAAGTTAGTGAAGAGAAAACCGGGGATTAGTTCAATGTTACAACAGCCAAACTGGATCCGATACCAATATACCTCTAGTGCACTGTAAAAGTCAGGATTGGAAGATCACTTCACACTTGCTCGCATCCATATTTAGCTCATTATTCCCGCTAATTTTATCTATCTCATTACCTCTCTTTAATACCTCCAATCTCTCTATCTTAATCACTGTACTTCTTGTATAGTAATAATCTATATCCTGCAATGTTAATTAACATAAATTGCGAATTTTTGAAAAGCGAGGTTTTCAAATTGAATTACGTTATAAAGTAACCCAAAAGTTAATTAAAAGAAAAGGCGCGAGGGACCTCTTTACATACTGCAGTCAATCTTGTACTAACCTGTAGGATTCTGCTACTCGGTGATAATGTTTCGGGAGATTATTTTCTAACCAGAAGCACTGGTTGTAAAACTAATCTGAAGGTTCTCCACTTGCCCACATGTTCAAAAAATAAGTCTAGCTCTTATATGTGTCTTTCGATCACAGATTTTCAAAACTCGTCGTAATTGCGTGGAAGTTAGGGAGAAATAAATTTAAATGTCCTTTTTATTTGATCGTAAAAAAAAAAAATTACATAGTCTTTTGCCAGTAGCCATTGGAGTAGTTTCAGAGTGACTTTAATTCAAGCCAAGCAAACTTTTGCGGTTTTTCCAAAATAATTCATCTAAATATTTTAACGTTTTGGGGAATTTTAGTTAAAAGACGCTTATATATACACATAAACAACAGTATTTAAGATCAATAGCTTTAGAATTCATTATTTACTGACCTATTAGTATTGAGAAACAGTATTGATTTATATTATACTCTGAAATTTATTTCAAAAACCTCATTTTACTGCAAAATGAATTGAATACCCAATGAACTAAATGTTTTTGCTCATTTCTTTTGTTTTTGTTTTATTGGAATAAATATGTGAATACTTAAGTGAAACATTTTTTAAAATCCCGAAATGACATGAGATTATAAAATGTTATATTGAGATAATGTGCTTTTTACATTAGCAGTTTTTTCTAAATAAATCTACATCTAGTGATTTTACTTAATTTCATTATTTCTTTTTGAATCTGAAACTGAAACTTTGAAAAACTGAAAACTTTGACACACATCTAATTTAGAAATAAAAATATTTCTTAAAAATAACAAACATACCTCTCTTAGATTTTATATGGCATGGACTAGGTGCTCTAATCGAATTGAACCAATTATTGATTGAAAATGCTTACGTTTTGCTTGAAATGCTTTTTATGTTACTTGAAAACAATTTGCAACTATTTATGCATATACAGTAAATATTTGGCGACATAGATCAACAAATGTTTTGGAACAAATTTATTGGGATATCATATAATATGAATTTGAAAAATGTCATACAATTTAAAATGTACTTTAGATACTTAAAAGTACATGCGTGAAAGAAAAACGAGTTAGTTTTTATTTCACATTTTATCGCTCTTATCACTTCATATTTCAATACAATGACCAAAGAAATAAAATTATGTGTTCCTCTCGTAGTCACTTCGTAGACAAATAAAAATCGCAATTCTGAACTGCAAACTTCATTTCTACTTTCTTTTACTACTTTTGTTTATTAAATGTTAATTCATGTCCTTAAACCGCAGCCAAAGAAAAGACTTTGTTATAAGACAATATTAACATTATCTTTATATGTTCAGACTTGTTACAGCATTGTGTTTAGTGAGCAACATGGTCTACGTTTTCGTCTGCATTTTACGGATGGATTGCAGAGGGATCTCCCTTCTAAAGTGTTTTGTAAACAAACAAAACGTCCTTACATAATCGGCGCTTACACACTATTCTTTATACAGGAGGGAGACAATATATACTATATATATAATACAGCTCAAACTAAGAGGGATGAAGTTCTGAAAAATGTTCGATATTTAATCAAATTATATAAAGTACAGACTGTTTTGTGCGCAGAACAAATTGAATCAGAAAATGCTCTAAAAATATAATAAATAAAAAATTTTAAAAAAAATTATTCATGAAGGAAGAGATATATGTGGTTAATTGCATGAATATTTTTGTTATATTATTTCAAATAGGAAGATTTATTTTTAATTGCATTCGTCACTGTTTGAAAGGTGTACTTTATTGTATTAATGTTACGCTTATTCTTAAAAGCTGTATTGATTACGTTAATATTTCAGAAATGAATGACAAATGATAGTAGTAAAAAATATTTTATTCAGGCGAATAAAATTAAAAAAGTTATTGTAGTAACATGAAATTTTGCAACATTTGATGTCATTAAGTAATATATATAATTCATTTAACTTTCTTTTAAAAAATAAGTGGAAATTGTTAGATTAAAATTAATGTAGATTGTAAGATTGAGACGTAAGCTATTATAAGATTATGAGTGGCATCTTTTATAGAGAAAACCAGCGAGAACATTTTGTGGTAATTATTTTTTTTTTCTCGTTCTAATTAAATTATAATCTATATTCGAATTATGGAAGCTTTGTGCAAAATGTTCGAAGTCGGGATAGAATGCAATAATTGTTGTAAGAATGAAGTCTTAAGTATCTTGGATTATAAAGTAATACTTTCTTGGCTATTTTAACTATTTCTACTTAGGGTCACAAATTGAAATGTTTTGCTGTTGTAACTTAATCGTTGATGGAATAGTTGTTAATGAATTTCCATGGCTTCCATTTGACGTGACATTTAAAAACCTTTTAATTCCTTTTAAACTTGATTTCTAGGAAATCACTGCCTTCATCAGTTCCTCTTCCTGGAGGCATCCCTGAGAATAGTGTATCATGTGAAGAGACCAAATTCACATGATACATTATAAAAAAAGTTTGTCTTACAGGAATCACCGAAAACAATTACGTGTAGTCCGAAATTATTAAAAGTATTTTGTGATAATTAATGTATATGCTGTATTTATTTAAGTTTGTACAACAAAGATTTAAAATCTATCTTCATTTGATATTTATACTCTTTCTCACGTAGAATAGTTCACTGAATAAGTATCTACCTTTCTGTTGTTTCAGAACACATATCTACGAGTTATGGATATTAAATAACGAGACTGGTTCTGCTACAGAAGAAATACGCATGCGCCAAACGCCGATGACTGATAGCTGTTTAGGGTTATGCCTTCTCTATCGAATGCAATTCCTCTCGCTTCTGTAAATAAATCCATACAGCTGTAGCCTTCATTCGCATTAGAGTTATTCTTTTTGTTTCGCCGGAAAAATATTAAATGTAACAATAAGCTTAATGGTGTATGAACACCTGTAGTCACAACTGCTGAAGTTATGGGTGTTTTTTGAGGTACAGTTTCGAAATTCATGTCATCATACCATACATTAGGAAAAACAACAACCGCCAGACTCAACTGTGGTGAAGGATTAATTCTACCCGACTCTAGAGCCCTAATATAACCGAATACAACTAATTCTAACAGTCAATAGTCCATGTAAAGACACACCAGTCAGTTCTAACTCACCTATTTACTTATCAATATTGTAATATAATGTCTAAGGAGTTTTCGCTCTCTTTGGGGGTCTTTGGATTAATCCACTTATTCATATATTATTAAAATAATACGCTCTTACCAAAACCTTTCAAGTTGAGGTTACTTTGATTTATCAAATCCTCTGCGACAGTTACCGCCTGTGACAGTTAACAACTCTTGATATTATCGATATCTTGCTTGGAATACACTCATAGTTAATCAAACTCGTTCTGCCTCCTCTAAATTTTGCGTTTTCTATTATACCGTCATATCTAAATCACTTCCCTTTATTTCCATCTGCATCTGATTAACATAATCACGTTTCATTTTGGTTGGGAAGAAATGGTTATTTCCAGCAATCAATCTCAATTAAAGTCCCCAAGGTTAGTGATGAGAAAATCGCGAATAGCCCACGTCACACAACTACTGACGAAAACGAAAGTTTTCTGAGAGAGAATATCGGATATTGAAACGGAATGTGACATGAAAAAAGAAGATAACTGCAGCTAAAGTGACTGAAGAACTAAATAAGTATCAGAAGATTCTTGTATCAACGATTACCTTTAGAAGAGAGCTGCACAAACAACAATTCTACTACAGAACAGTTATTCTCAAACCACTTGTTACTAATAAGAATGCAAAACGTCACTTCAAATGATGTCACGAATAAATACTGGTCAAAAAAAGCATGGAAGAAAGTAATATAGTCAGATGAACCATCGTTTACATTGTTGCCCACAGCAAGACGTATTTACATTTGGAAAACGCTTGCACAAGTGTATAATTCAGATTGCTTTGTTCCAAATGGGAAGCATGGTGGCGGCGGCTATATTATGATTTGAGCAGCGATCTCGTGGTTTTCTGCAGGCCCTACCCTAGAAGGCCGAGCAATTGAAAAGAAGTATGTGAACAATTTAACCAAACAGTTGCACCCTATGAGGCAAATATTATTTCCATCAGGAGATGCCAACTTATAGGATGATAGTTGTCTAATCCATACAGCTAGATCTAATCATACATGATTTGAAGAACAAGAAGTCACACATCTTCCCTGTCGCCGTCTCAATTCCTGAACCTTAAAATTATTGAATTTCTCTGGTCTACTTTAGAATCAGATTCCGTAGTTGTTCTCCCTCACCATCAGCCTTTCTTATAGCTATCCCAATACATTTATGAAGAGTTTAAAATATTTCTTTGAACATCACAGGTGGTTTGAACAACTCTATTCCCAGATGTATTCAGACAGTTATACGTGACAAAGGTGACCAAGTTAAGGTGAAACAGAGTATAGCTAAAAAGAGATTCAATTTAATAATTCATCGTTTGCTTTAATTCTAATTACATTTAGCTCAAATAATATTCAATTCAATCAATTACCATTTTCATATTTTAATGTTTGATTCAGTAATTGAATAATTATTTTTTTAAAAAAAATTAGCACCTTTATTGGTTAAAATACTCTCTCTCTCTCTCTTTTTGCAAAACTTTGCTGATACAATTTTTTAACGAAGCGGATTTTCACACCTGATTTTGAACTTGTCGATTACTTTGTTAAGTTGCCGAAAACCGAGCTATATAAAATCTATATTGCATCCGAGCCTATATAAAATCTATATTGCATCCGAGCCTATATAAAATCTTGGTCGCGTTTTATTAACAATCGATACATTTTCAATCTGCTTTAGATTGTCTTAACTAAAAACCCCGTGATAGGTACTAAACAAAAGTTTTAAATTTGTTCAATACATCTCATTTAATGAATAGAGAGTAGAGAGAGAGAAGTATAGGTAAAATCACATTTTAGACCACGCCTTGGCGACGGAAAACCATATAATTCCATACCCCGCTAAAATTAAGGTTTTATTAAAGTAATTTCTAACAGCATTGGTTTGAAAGAATTATCATTCAGGCGTATCTCTCGCAGATTTTAGCGCAATTTTGTTTACTGACACCAAGAGGCAGTCACAAATAAATAAGATCCAGACAAAAAATGTATTAAACTCTTTGTAAATGTGAGCGACAAACACCAGAAATTCCTCTATTTATCGCGTAGTTTTTTTAAAAAAATTATTTTACCATAAGTAATTAAACAATTCTTGTACGAAATCTTATTAAATTTTACTAGCTGCTTATTTCTGTGCAACACATCGTCTCGATTAACATAATGCAGAGATGTCAAATAATTTTGAGCCACGGTCAAATGGCAAGGTCGGCATTTTAACTGGCACTATTAATATCTACACAAATCTTACGTGGTGTAGCCACAATGAATTTAATTCAAGCAATATGATTTGAAGTCAGTGATAAAATATATAATAAATACAAATTGCAACTTTGATCAGATATAAAATTCTTCTAAAATTATGCTTTCTCTAGACATAACTTTTTTTTATTGCTCACTATTTTGATAATACCCTTTGAAATTAGAAATCCAAATTGAGTTAAATTTTATACCTAATAAAAGCAGACGATTTAAAATGAGACATTTTGTTTCATATATATTGGGTTCGTCTACTTAAATTTACTTCCGTTGTTCAAAAATCTCTTTTTGATAAAAATATTATTAAATGCTATAGCAGCAAAGATTTTTCTAAAAATTTTAAATCATGAAAACAACATTGTTATTAATGCCTTTAGAATTCTACTTAATTTATAAAAAAATAACTTGAAATTAAAATGATAAAAAGTAAAATTTTAATTTTTAATATTTAAATAAATTATCTTACTTGAAATTTTAAAAATTTTGGCACATCAATTCAAAATATAATTTTCAATTATATCGTTTTGAGAAACGGACAAAGAAAAAAGTTAAGCTAGTAAGGTAAAAGTAAAAGATTTATGAATTTAAAACAACTCAACTCCAGTATTTTTATGCACTTAAACTATCACTTCATTTTCATTCAATTTGATTGGTTAAAATTCATAGAACACGAAATTTCAAGCCAAATTTGCCAGTTTGGCTGAAGAATTTAACGAGTGAACCCGCTACGAGTTGTTCTGCGAAAATCATCAAAAAAGTGCTAAATTATTTGATCTAATTCGTTAAAAATCAACCTGCTTTCTTAGATTTTTAACTTATTTACATTCTGTTCTAAGTTTTATTTAATATTTAGTTTTCTTTATCCATTTTGTAGCTTCTTTGATTCTTTGCAATTGGTTTTGGCTAGATATTTGTTTATTGTTGTACAATGGCTATTTTTATTGATATTTTGCCTGAGTTTTTCGTTGTAGAGCCCATGGACTGGGAAGATTCCATCCAAGCCGAGGAACCGATGGACTGGGAGTATGAGCGCTATTTGGAGCCTGAGAACGACATTATGGAGTGGGAGGAGAGCCCACCACAGGTATGTACTCTATTTGTACCTAAAGTTGGCGACCCTTCGCAAAATGTAAGTACTGCAGTACCTCCAAACGTAAGTAAGTGTTTTGAAAGTAAGGGTTTTGAGCCGCTTAAAACAGTAAGTCCGATCACTGATTCGGGAGTTCGGGAAATATCTAAGATCGAGGTAAGCGAACAGGTAAGAACTGTTCCAGAAACATCTCATGTCCATCGGAAGGAAGTTTCCTTAGAACTTCCTAAAATCACCAGGAGAAAGGTAAGACGACCAGTAAGTAGTAGTAGTAATAGTAGCCCGCCTCCAGGACCTCGGGTTATTCTTAAGGCGGTCCGACCCTAGATGTAAGTAAATATCAGTTATTTCATCTTCACAACAAAGTCAATACGCCGAATTTACAAAGTCAAAATTTATAAATGTTTAAAACCTTTTACAACGCGTGTTATATTGATATTACTCGTCTCATTTTGTGACATACATTATATTCTAATCTTTTTTGTGAGGCCAGGAATAAAGTTCTTTCTTTCTCTCTCTCTCTGAACAATTATGAAATATTTACCTTAATGTTAATGAGGATTATATTGTTTGTAATGAAATATTTGAAGTTTTCGTTATTGATATATTACTAAGCCGAAGTGATGGTAAAATAATATAAAATTACAAAATTTAGAAGCCTCTTTGCAATTTTGCATCATGTAGCGGAACCTAAATTCTAAATTATTTATTTGCGAAACCAAACCAACTTGAAGACAAGGTTAGTTTTCGGCAAAATGCTTATCATTTATGACTTTTGAAACATAATTTTATCTTTAGAAGAGTACAATGATTAAAATACAGGGTTACATATTTTACACCTGACATGACGATTTTTGTGGTGTGTCAAACAATACATATAGGTTCATTAAAGAATTAAGTTTTTATAAAATAAAAAAAGACAAATACGTGAAGCAGAAAATTATTAAATGAATTTTATCACACATTTACATTTACTTGTGCAATAATATGTTAGACGGCGGTACACTTTCATCGCTTAATTTTTCAGTGATCGTTAATGTTTATTTGTATCAGTACGTATTGAAGTTACTAATTTTGGATCATTTTGGAGTTGAATGGCAATTGATATCATGTTAAATGAAAAGTATCAAACATTTTTTACATTTTAAACACATATACATCTATATGCAATTCTTTGATACAATATTTATTATATTTTTTGAGATGAAATAGTGTATGATATTGTTATGTAGAATTAAATACCAGGTGATAGATGTATCTTAAACATTGACGGTTAGTTTTTTGTATTATGTTTCCTCATCAAGTTTATTAAGTTTTAGGATTAGCTCCCACACATTAATCTAACAACTAAAACATTAAACGAGTTCCAAGTTAAGCCATGCCATTCATTTTATAAATACATTCTTTTTCGTTGAAATAACGCAGACCTTTTTTCTTAGCAATAATCTTAAAAACTTTTCTTCATGGAAAAAAGTAAAGTATTTTATTTTAAATATTTAATTATATTTATTGCTATATCAATATTTTTAAGCAGCTGGGAAATCTTAGCTTACCTACCTCCAATATATTTACGTATAAGTAATTTTTTTTTGAAAATCCTATCCTAGTTTGGCGATACATCGCTAATAAGAGTGCCAAACTTCAAGTTGAATCCATGTTACCTTAACAGAAGTGCTATGAGATTTGATTAGTCTAAACTAGGCATTGTTTTTCATTTTAAAGTTGCTTTAAAAAAGCGTATTAGCTTCCAAAATGTCCACAATAAAAGATGAATATTTGTTTCGAAACGAGGCAAAAAAAGAAATTCAATATTTTATTTTTGAAGTTAAAAATATTTATCGTTGATACAGCTAAGAAATTTTAGTATGCTTAGATTATATATATATATATATATTTACGTATAAGTAATCATTTTCTGAAAATCCGTTTCTTTTTCTTTTGCGATATATCGCCAATAAGAGTGACAAACTTCAAGCCGTTTAGTATTTTTCATGTTTCGACCTTATGAACAATGCGACTAGTCTTTACTAGGAATTGCTTTTCATATTAAAAATGATTGTTTTTTTTTTTAAAAAAAAAAGTGTATTAGTTTCAGAAATTTCCTTAATAAAAAATGAATATTTATTTCGAAACGTCAGAGTCCTGATGGATAAAGAAAACAGATGGATTTCCGAAAGTCATGTAACATTAAACCACAATCTTAGAAGAATTATATCTTTTATTTTCAAATAAGTTTTTACTTTTAAAATATTTGAT
Source organism: Nephila pilipes (assembly GCA_019974015.1). Taxonomy (NCBI): domain Eukaryota; kingdom Metazoa; phylum Arthropoda; class Arachnida; order Araneae; family Nephilidae; genus Nephila; species Nephila pilipes. The sequence continues at coordinate 1,531,857 of BMAW01020911.1, read as the reverse complement.
TGCAATTAAATGACTTTTAAAAAATAGAAATTAAGAAAGGAGATTGTGTATCTTTAATATTTTCTTATAGATTATTGAAAATAATTTTGTTCAGAGTTTTCTAATATTGACCTGAAAATTTACATAAAAATGTTAAATCCTTAAGAATATTTTCCCAAATCGGAGAAAACATTTTTTGAAAGTAAATTGCACTACTTTTGGCGGATTTTTCGGATTCACTTTTGATAATTTATGTATGATAGCTTAAAAATTTAAGAAATAAATTCATAATATTACTCACATGAAAAAAAATTGAACGGGCTAACTGAATTGAAGACTAATTAATTGAATTTTGGTAAAGAAACTACAATTCAGTTTGAAATACATCAAACACTATTCATAGGTCTTTCAAAAGGTATACTTATACCTATAATCGAAAAATCATTCACCATTTGAAATATTTTCTTTAAAATAATGAACTGAACCTCACTTCCGTACTATCTCAAAACAAGATGTATAAATTTTCTGTGTACAGATAGAAATATATATATAAAAAAAAATACTTGATTGAAGCAAAAAAAATCTTTAGATATGTAATACTGACCATAAAATTGCACATAGAACTCTTAAAAGAATTTTTCTTCAATTAAAATCGATAATTCAAAAAAAGCAGTGCAAATTATTTAAAACAATACAGAGGTACCCGAATGGAAAATTTCTTGTGCGGCTAAAAATGCTTATTTTCTTAAAAATAAAAAATATGATTTTAATTTAACTTATTTAAGTTATTTATGAGATATTTACCAGAATTTTTTATTTCCATGAATTATGATTTCTGAAATTGAATTAACACATTTATTGAAATATGAATTTAAAAAAATGTACAATTCTTGTTCATGGTATTTTATACATAATTTTTTTATATTGGCGCTGAGAACTTACATTGATCGAATCACTAATAGATAGTTGGTAAAATAAATTTAAATAAATTACAGAAATCTAAGAGTTAAGGTATCCGAACACGTTCGGAGCACTTTTTTTAAAAAAACAATACAAAAACATTATAAATGCTTTTTTGGGAATCATTGCCTATAAACATTAATACTGAGCCAATAATATTTTAAATAAATTATCTTTTTGTTTCAAAAATGATATATTTGAGTGTAATTTTAACCACTTTTTGATTAAACTGCAAAAGCTCTAGAGACAAAAATAATTGACTTATCTCACAAAAAGTAATATTAAAATAAATTACATGAATATATCTAGAGGACCTACTAAAATTTTAAAGTTTTACTGAAAAATACAAATTTTACAGCTTATCGAGTAAATAATGTGAGAAATTAGACATATTTACAAAGCTATTTTTTAAATTACAGGTATTAACTTGGAGAATTTTCATTCAATAAGAATTATTTTAGTAGGTACTCTAGATTATAATATAAATATATGGTTCAGAAAATTTCAAACAATTATATACAAAACTTTTTCAGTTATCAACTTCACAGTGCACACATAATGCGTAAAAAACAGTTTTGAGAAAAATGCATTTAAAGTTTAAATCATTGTAACTTTACATTAAATTATCCACGTGGTAGGCTAAAATTCCCCAGATTTGTAAGTTACACCTTCATACATCTCATCTTTGGCATATTTTCTCTTCTTTTTAGATCTATTTTTTTTCTGGCAGTTTTCACACTACAAGATGAATGTCGTCTCGATTCCGTTATCCGCTCTTCATCAAGTTGAGCAAACCCTTTCAATGTATTTGCTCCTACTTGCACATAAGCTCCATTTAAAACTTGGAAAAAACCTTGAAAACCTTTATTAAATTGGATGACGGCCAAGTAAGCACCTAGTCGTAGAGTTTGTAATTCAACAAAAACTTCTTTCGGTACAAATTTCCACAAAACACTATTAAAGCTTTCATTTGCATTTTGTGTCTTCCCATGCAAACATTTATTCAATAAGAGTTTGTCGCATAGTTTCATATAATGAGGTTTTACGATGTTCATTATGTTTTTGGGTAGTCCTTTTCCAGTATCATTATATGCCTTTCCATTCACCACAGCTCGCTGGTATTTGCACCAGCTTTCGGGGCCAACTGGACACTGGCCATGCATGGGCTGATTTTTGTTTGAACAGCAATGAAAAAAGGCAGCAATTACAGCACTTTGCATCTTTTCTAAATTGTTCACATTGCTTCTGATAGCAATACCATAATAATTTTGTAGTTTATCAATAAAACTGTCGGTGAGTTTTCCTCGACCTCCTATACCTTTTTGTTTCGATTTCAAATTTCGAAGCCTTGAACCCACGCGCTTTTGAATGTGTCCTATGCATTCAAACTTTGTGACACTGTTTTCACCATAAATATTTTTAATAGATTTAAACCCTTTTGAATCGCCGTCCCCATAAAAATGCACATATTTTAATTTCCTCGCCTGGGTTGATCTTTCAAACATACGATAGATACCAACGGGTTCCATGGCACCTGATGATCCCACATGTTTCGCACACTTATGAGTTACTCTACCTTCAGGATTTTTTTGACAATATCTGCACATTTTTGACATAATTTCTATGTCCAGCACTTTGCCAGTATCTATGGATATGGCACTGACACATCCATTTAAAGACAAATGTCCTCTTCGCTGCCATGTTCCATCGACTGACACGCCGCACTGAACAACTTCATCAAAATTATTTTTCTCACGAATCTCAGTGGCAGCCTCATTCATAATTTTCTGTGCTACATTACGGGAAACGTTCTCCAACTTTTTTTCAAGACATCTGTAAGCTGTCTTAGATGGAATGTTCAGATTCATAGCTGAACACAGTTTTTTTGCAGCAGAATGTCCTTTTCCAATAATCCTCAATCCAAAAGCTAAAGCAAGGTTGATGCTGTGCATTTTGTTCACTTTTGGAGATGTACAAAAGGAGGTGGAATAATCACAGTTTGAACATTTCAGTAACAAATTAGATGCTAAGCCAAATACTGATTCTTCGAAAAGATTTAAACCATTTTGAAAACACTCAGGACAGTTAATTGAGGAAATAAAATCATTAAAAATTTTAAAATTAATTACTATGTTATGATCTTTATATTCTAAATTATCAATTGGTTTTGAATTTGATTGAAGTTTTGTTTCACTTACTGTAGTTGAAACACATCTATCAGTGTTGTTCTCATCCACATTCTTGGTGTATCGGTTTCCTTTAAACTTATGTTTTCGGACAGAACTTCGATTTTTCTTATTAGCCATGACTTTTAACAAAATACTAATGCTAATTAATAAAATGAAAAATATCCACAGAAAATAAGGTTAATCGAAATAAATCACAAGATTGGAAAACAGCACTGTCACAGATCAAGTTTAAGTTTTGTAAACACAATATTGTTGCCAAACTTTTTAAAGAAATTGGGTGTTGCCATACAGTCTTAAAAGCACAAATTACTTGTATTATTTTCTTGAAACAATATAAACACTGTATTTCCAAAAAATAGCTGCTTAAACAATATTTTAACACATTTTTGACAGGTCTCAGATCATTTAAATACCCACTTCCGCCCCTTTAAATGTCTACTTCCGGTACTGGTATTTTTATTAAATCTAGCATAACTTCGCCTCTAGGTAACGTAGAAACAAAAGAAAACCTGTTTTGTAAAGCTAAATGATTGCTCTACTCAAAATAATAAAAAACAAAAAATGTGTATTTTGACCGAAATTGGCCATTTCAACGTGTTCGGATACCAACCAGAATCACATTGCTTCTAAATTTTTGTATTATTTTCTCGTGGATTGTGTTAGAACTACATTAGTTTTTCTATACTTTAACAATAAAAATTAAGTTTTGTCTTCAAATCACAATAAGAAATAAGAGAGAAATCTTAAGTAAAATATTATTGTTAGAAAAGATTTGTATAAATTGAAGTTAAATTACAATGATTTAAGAAAAATAACACTTTCCAGTAAACTTCACATAGATCAGAAGAATCTTTAAAATTTAAAGTGCCTTTTTATAAGAACTAAATGTATGAAACAAGAATTTCACAGATATTTATAGAAAATCATTTTGAATTATTTCGTCATCCTCAATTCTGATGCTGTGGTATAAAAAATAAATTTTAACAACAAAAAATTGATTAAAAAAACTTGCTGGAAATTAAGATCATATTAGAATTCAAAATTACAGGGGAAATATTTTCCGTTTTTTATGTCAAATATTATGCGTGTATTTTCATTATATCAGGTATGAGTATTTCATTTTTGTTCACTCTTTGTATATTAAACTGATCGTATAATAGTTATTCTTATATTTTTATAGGAACCAAATAAACTATATACACTAATTAAATGTTTCCCACTAAAACTTAATGCACAAAAATCATGAATTATAGTCTTTAATGTAATCATTTGGGAGCAGTATTTTATAATTAGGAAAATAAAGACCCATTTATTATATAAATTTTCATCCTTAACTCTTTATAAATAAATCAAATATCCGATCTAAGTAATTATAAATAAATATGTACTTTAAAAATTTTTTCGTTTCGAAGTAAAAAAATTCTAACAATGTGGTAAAGCCGTCAATATCAAAGCTTCACAGAAATATACGGATTAATTAATGAGAGAAATAGTGTACGTATGTAGACAACAGATTCCTTTAAATGTCTGTTAAGCAATTCAAATTTGATTGATACGAACGTGAAGATGAATAGGACTGATATAGACGAAAGATATTTAACATCTTAAGTATGATAATTATTATA
>BMAW01020911.1:1464031-1527094 GCA_019974015.1 Nephila pilipes | reverse complement strand
CGCTGGTCCACTCCCTTTCACCAGCGCATTACTTTTGGCCCCACCAGCGGCCGAGCGCCGAAGCTCTTCGAACTGGAAGATGAAGACTCTTTTCGTTTATTTAGCAATTTCTTCATCAGGCTGGCTGCATGGGGTTTCCCTGGTTCCCCCATGTGTCACACGAATGTGGGCTAGTTATCCTTCAAGACCCTTCAGGAGGGCAACCAGCATGTTCTCACATTTGTTCAAATTGTTATGACTACAGTGGCTGGAATAGCGTTTTAAATCACACTTTTTAATTTTAGACCTTCAATTGTTTGGCAATCCCTATTCAAAATTATTTGTTGAAATGACAGATTTTTAATATATTGTGTTCACTTTTCAAAAACGCATGCTGGGTATTTTGTTGTGGACGCGTTGATCCACGCCCCCTTCCATCAACGCACGACACTTCTTACACTTTACCCGATTTAGAGACAAAGCAGGAGGACCCATTTCATAAAGGAATGTGAGTAAAGGGGTTGTCGCAAGACTTCCCCGGGGCTGTCCAGAAGGATTACGACTGGAGTGAGATGAGGAAGGACAGCCCTGAGGGACAAAAGTAGCCGACCTCCAAGTGGTGTTCCTCGGGCAACGCTGCTCTCTAATAAAGGAGAGCAGTGGCTGACTGGCTACTCTACAATCAACCAAGTCGTATGACAAACTCATCGAATGTACAAATGTTCACTAGTCGAATGAAATTACCGGTAAGGATAAATGAAAAGCACATTTTCTACCACCACACGATTAAAAAAAATAAAAAATACTTGAAAAATATTGATCAATATAGGTGTCGGTAAGAAAAATATATTAAATAGCAAGTAAAAGATGCTAAAATACTTCACCGAAATTGTGGGGGAAAAAATTGAAATTTAATTCAAGGTCTGTTTTAAATATTATAGTTGCATATTTTATTCCCCATTAATTTTTAATTTTAAATGCTAATTTTTTTATGTATCTATTTAATCTTAAATTGGAATCAATTTTTGAATAGGTTTTTACATTTCTTTTAATTGCTTTTTCAATATTTTAAATTTATTCCATTTGTAAAAGATTACATTATGTGAAGAAAGTGAGGTCGCTTTAATAGAATTTAATGTGTAATTAAAGTCATACAGTATCTCTTCTTCTTTTCTTGTTTATTAGCTGTATGTATTATTTTTCATAACATCAGAGTTACATCATAACATAAGTATGACGTCACTGTTAATCTAGAGATGTAAAGCGAGAGAGTGGCCGCGGTAGCCTAATGGTCAAGGTTTCGGATTTGTGGCCGGTGGCTTTCGTTCAGTCACGGGTTCGATCCTTGGTCGCCAAAGACCCGCAGTGTAGCTGGGGCTGATGCACGTTAAATCTGTCGGGGCCCAAAGTCCTCACGTTGGTGTGGATGTTAGGAGAGGGGGGGTGAAAGCTCATGTGCAGTCCTCGTCACTTGACCGAGGTTCAAAATTACGAGGTCCGTCGCCAATAGCCTTCGTGTTGCTTCTAGTGCGACGTTAATGAAAACTAAAGTAAAGCAAGAGATCTAATCAAAACCATTTTTCTTTCTTATTCTTTTAAGAAGTAACTGTAGCCACTTAAATAACTGAAACCAGTGAAAGTAAATTTGTATCAAACTTTTCCGCGGAATAAAACGTTACAAAAGTTAATTTAACACATACGCAACAAGCACACACACATATACATACATGTTTTTTTAAGAATTCTTAACTCATTAGCAAAAGTTTTTGTATTTTTATGGTGTTTCGATTGCCACCTGTATATCTGTTGGAATTAAAATAAAAGGGCTTTTGTACTATTCTTCGGTATTTGCAGAAAATGTCAAAAATTGATTGGTAACATTTAAAAAAAAATTCCTCCTTCATCGTCACTTTATTTTTTAAAAATATTAAGCATTAAAAAGAAAAATATTTGAATTGCTGCGATATCAGCGTGATGTAGAAATTAAGAGAGGGAAGTGCCAGTTCAGGTGTCGACCTCGTCGCTTGATCGAGGCTCGAAATTACGAGCTCCATCGGCAATAGCTCACGTGTTGCTTCTAGTGCTACGTTAATAAAATTATTATTAATTATTATTACTAGTTTCCTCCCATTATTTAAATAATTATTAATTACTTAAACATGTTTGATAATATTTGCTGAAAATCTACTAAAAATTAAACTTATTTTTTCTTCTTATATCATCATGAAGTTGCAATTATTAAAACAACACACTTTAACGCTTACCACTATAACCTTTCAGCATTTAGATATTCAATAAAATACCTTTTTTGAACAGCAGTGCTGATAGCAGTTTTTTTCAAATTGAAGCGTACTGCTTATTGCATAAAAAAGATTACCTGATGATTACTAACCAACTTAACCTGTTAGTTAAGTAACTGATTAAATTTAACTCGATTGTGTTTTTATTAAGTTCTTCCGTTTTAATTGCATATCTTTTACTATCTATAACATTGTTTATTTAAAAAAAATATAATAATTAATACAAAGTGTAATAAAATAATTATGATTATATACGAAGGTGATCCAAAAAGTACCCGTGTTTGGAATGAATAGTCTAAGAATCGTTTTTCCTCTTTCTAAGAAGATCATGTTAGCCTAATGGTCATGGCCACGGATTCTCGAGCGATGTTGTTTCTGTCTAGTCGTGGATTCGAACCAAGGAGCTACTGAAGACAAACATGTAGCGGGAATGATGCATGTTAAATCTGTTGAGGTGCCAAGTCCTCAAGTTGCCATTATGTAAAAGTTTTTATAGGAAGATGCAAGTTCAGGTGTTACCCTCGCCATTTGATTGAGGTTCAAAATTACGAGATCCGTCATGTATAGTTCCTTATGTTGCTTCTAAATACGACGTTAATAAAATCAAACGAAAACTTTAGCTAAGAAGTCCGCGAAAAAGACGGCCTTCGCATCTCAGAACATTGTCGCCACTACTTTTCTGGTCGTTTTCACTTTTTTGTAACAGATTCACAGAGAAAATATAATTGCTTAGTTCCCGAGATGATGAATATGATTAATCCAAGTCGACAACGACTCGTTTCGACTCAAAAGTCTACAGACAACTCGACGCAAAAGGGCGACGAAAACCGGACCAGGCAGCAAGGAAAACTAACTTATTGAATCAGCTTCAAATTTGTTGTGGTACTGTTTAATAGAGGACATCATACAATGGTAACACCAATTTGTTTCGGCAACGTCTTCTGTCTCCAAAAATAGGTACTTTTTGAACCGTACTCTTAAATAAAGATAGTGATAATGTTAATAGTAATATCGTTAATTTATTGCATTTTTAAAACTCTAAATAAGCAATCAAATTCAAAATAAAAGGAAGAAAATATTTAGAATGCTCCATACCTATTTTCCACGATGACCAACCACCCTTATCCCTTGAAGAAAATTAAACAAAAGTGAAAAAAATAAATTCGAATTTAAAGAATACATTGAAGTTTTCGCTGTAAATCATTGATGTAAAGGTTGACCTTTCGTGTGAATAACAGAAAGCTATCCTTTGGGATATGTTAAGTGAAGTCACCTCTTAAAAAATGAGAGGGGTGGAAAGTAGGGGGAGGAGAAGGCGCTTCTGCCACTCAGTAGGATTTCCCACGAGGGTTTGTCCCTTTCGAATTCATTCGTACGGAAGAAAGAGGGCCAATTTAATTAATGGAACGCGACTGAGAGTGTTGAACTTTTTTCTGCTTTGTTTCAGTTGTTATTTTTTCAGTCTGCAACGATTCTTTAGAAAGACGATCGGTTTTTTTTCATTGTTTTTCAATAGTTTTCATTCGAATTGCGATTAGAAATCCCTGTTTGGAAATTCGACTGCTTTGTTATTCGTATCAATATTTTGCTTTATGACTTGTAGAAATAGTCAAAACATAATGTATAGGGCTTTTTTTTCAGCATTGAAAATATATGTGAGTAAAATTTTTTAATCCCTGTTGTCATTATGGAAAAATTTTTTCTATGAATCGAAAAAAAAATCTGTTCGAGTATGACACTTGTCCTCCCTTCAAATGATTATACTCTAAGAAAAATAAGAGTAGATATGAAATATAAATCAGAGTTTTTAACATGCTACGTGCTTTTCAATTCGCTTCTAGTGATTTTATTACTCAATTTTTGTTGTTTTTCACAAAATTAATAAATAAAATCCTATTTTTTAATAAATACCATCTTATTTGCTACAATGGGAGACATTAGAATGTCCATTAAGAAAATGGTAATGGAAATACCAAACCTATAAATATCTATAAAATCTTTATATATTTTTTTGTTAAATTTCTATTTTATATAATTTTTATAGATGACAGATGAGAGAAAATTTATGGGACATATCAATACATGAACTTATTTTTAATAATTCAGTACATCGTAATTAAGGCACAAAGAAAAAGAATTGAGGCATCAACTATTAGTAAGAAGGAATGGGTATGTTTTTCAATAATAAAGTAATATTTTGAATCAATCGATACATTTTATATTTTATCTCAATCTATTTGTGATACATTAAATATCTGTTATTATTTAGATACTTTTATTACAACGTAATTAATCCATATTTTAATGAAATTGATTATATGTGGGTGGTTAAAATAGTACCTCTGACAGATGACAAATTTTGTTGCTACGGCCAGTTAGTGTTACCATCGTGGGCAGTCATCTGTTAAACTGCATGAAAACAAATTTGACACTGATTGATAGATTGGATTTAGTTGATGCCGCGTCGAGTTGTCACAGTGGATGAGGCCTGAATTCATCATTATAAATAATAAACGAAGCAACAATCTAAATTAGAATATGCTTCTTGGGAATGTACCACGAAGAAGGGGGCCAGAAAAGTCACGGCGATGATTTTTTGGGATGCGAATGGATTCCTACAGACGAACTTCTTAGAAAAAGAGAAAATATCCTCTCACGAGATAATTTTGCTCCTAGTTACCCAATCCTACTTCCCATTTCTAATATGGGTACTTGTGGATGAGTAGTCATGGTCGAGAACTCACGTCCAGCGTTGTTTCCATCTAGTCGGGGATTCGAGTTCTGAAGTATCTTAAGAACGTCCTTGTAGCACAGCTGATGCACATGAAATCTGTCGAGGAGCCAAGTCCTCCCATTATGTGTTGTGGAAGGAGTTCCAGCTCAAGTGTCGTTCTTTTATCTTGATCAGAGCTCAAAATTATGAGTTATCTCCCCAATAACCCCGTGTTTCATCCAAGTGTGATATCAATAAACAAACATTAAATCAAAAATACGAAAATTTTCTGAACTCCCTCCCTTGTAGGGTGATTAATAAATATTTTTATTTTTTTTATACCATATACAACGATTTTGATGATAAAAGTTCAGCAGGAATTAGTTATGCCTATTGCACACTTCTTACTCTATACGAGTAATAATGTGCAAAAAATAGAAATTAATACTCGATATTTTATATTTGATGTTTCGACATTCCAAAATATCATTGAAGTAGAATAGTATTAAAAGATGGATGGAAAAATCATACGTACTTCTAGAGGAAATGAATACAATTGTGCAACTCAACTCTGTATTTCTCTCAAAATCGTCTGTTGGAATACAGTGGCTCAGACACTGTGAATCGTTTGCGAAACTTCCGGATTCGAAGGAGTTCACCCACCCCAGAAATGAATTCCTCTAGCCTTTTGTGGAACTTTTAACTGCAACCACACCCATACTAACGACGCGCTTCGGAATTTTGTGATAAGCTCCTTCATTACCGTGGTTTTCCATTCCCCTTCCCCCTCCCCTACAACTTCGAGATAGCACATCCTCTCCTTCCTACATTCGATTGTAATTTAGAGTGCGCAGGAATGTCATAGGTGTGTTGGGAATCAAATTAAGTGGCTGAACTAATATCAGTGCTATTCTTCTCTAGAGTGGTGGTATGAAATATTAAAGAATGCAGTGGAGAAGGGGGGGAGGTTACTCCTGCGAAATAGAGGTTAGGATTCGAACACTTTTCAGAGTCGAGATTTCAGTCTTTAATTCATATTCAAAGCATCATTTCCTTCTTGAAGGTCGCTACAATAGTTGGACGCTCTAAAGGAATTAATTGTTAACTATTATTAAGTAAAATGGAAAAGTGAAGTAAAGTACTCTCCTTGATTTTAATTCGTGGAGTAATCACTAATGCGAATACAAATTCAATTAAAAGTTCATCACGCGAATTAATGTATATTGCTGTACTTTAAATAGGACCTAGTTTTAAGGAATATGACTTAGAAAACATAATATGGTTACCTTTATTTCTCATGTTTGTATAAGTCATGATGAAAAACAATATAAATGGTATTTTTTTAAATTAAAAACATGCTGGAACATATATAATCGAAGGTATTATTTTTCCGAGTTACATTTACTAAAAAACCAGTAAATAAAATTATTATAATAAAAATATACATACATCATAAATACATATATCATATCACGTTAGAAAAACATTTAAGCAACATTATAAATAAATGCTCATTAAAAATAAATGCATTTTGTATCTATATTGTTACATGAAATATCTTTCAATCGTAGGAAAAGTCTGCGCAGTTAAAATGCATGATCTTTCGGAATAAATCTAAATTTATTTTAAAATTCTCTACTAAATATGATGTATTTTCTTTTAACAGGAAACAATTAACACTCACGGAACTACACGATAGCTACTAATTCAAAAATTGCACAATTACAGCAATACGTAATTACAAACGCATGGAGCTGATATAATCTACATACAATAATTGATGTACACAGCGATTCATATACACTATATAGCAACAACAAAAACAAAAATGAAACGATGCACCAAGAAGGAGTTGCCCAATTGTAATGAAATTTCGTATGCAAAGACATTTGGACCGAACACGCAAATGATTAAAATTTGTTGTCCAATGAATAAATAGAGGAGCTACAGCGCACCTTACAGGAGTATATAAGAAACGATTTTGAACCTAATGGTCAAAAATTTCTATTGAATTGTGATTTAGGATAATTTTCAACGACTAAAAAAATGCCTCGCCTTAGGATTCGAGCTCATTACGAGCAACTGTCAGAGTTTGAAAGAGGTCGTATCATTGGATTGAAAGAGGCAGGTTGGGCAAATCAAATAATTGTCCGTCATATGGGTCGATTAGAAGATGTTGACAAGAATGGATGGACAACGGCAGATTTCAGCGTCATGATGGTAGCGATCGACCTAGAGCCATTGCAGATCGGGAAGACAGAGTCATTGTCAGATCAGCTGTCACACTACCTGATTCATCGTTATCAACCATCAGACGTGCGACCCGCACATGAGTGTCCACCGTAACCCTTCACAGACGGCTGATAGAGCAAAATCTACGCTCATACCGACCGCTACACCACCTGCCACTCATGCCAGCACACTGTCAAGCCAGATTACAATGGTGCTTGGCTCGTTCAGGTTGGAATGATGCTGACTGGGGACGTATAGTTTTTGGCGACGAATCCCGCTTCCAACCGTGTCTTGACGATCATCGAAGACATATCTAGAGACGCACAGATTAGAGTGCCGATCTGCTTTCACTATTACACGCCACACAGGCCCTCAACCCGGAATTATGGTCTGGGGTGCCATTTCACTTGATAGCCGGACCCTTTTGGACGTCATTAGAGGCCCTGTAGCGTAGGCTATAAATAACCCCTCCACAGACTAGTTTTGAACCCCGTTCGTTTCCCAGTTTCTCATTCATTGAAAATATATAGCTTAAAAGCAATAAAGAACAAAATCAGGTGCGGCAAAGTTGAATCCTCTTTTGAGGTATTGTCGATCCATGTCATGGATATTTTGGGAATTTATGGCCTAGCTGTGTGACGGCCGACACCGACTTGCACGGGGGAAAGAAGGACATTGTCCAATTCGAGCGAATAGTGTTGCAGGGGACAGGACGAATAGTGTCTTTGATTGGGTTGTTCTTGGAAAAAAGGAAAATAACTCAAAAGGAAGGCGGGGGAGAGACCTACCCGAGGTCTTAAAAAGGGTGAAAGAGAAGAAGAAGGAATTCCTGCTAAGGAGCGAGAAAGCGATACAGCTATACGTGGGAGGCGATTGCCTTCGCTTGCGAATTGAGAACTTAATCGAATACTGAGATATTGGAGGTTTTTTTTCAACTATAAGTGTTTAGACGTGCTGTGTAGATATATGCGTTTTGCCTCGGTGCTATGTAATTAGAGGTGTAGCATTGTGTAAAAAGAATCTAGGCGGAAAAGAGTAAACATAAGTTAATCTTTGTTAAATAAAGAATTATCGCCTCTTAAGCTGTGTGATCCCTTGTTTACCATTTCATTCTACGCATTAAGGGATCACGACGTTACAGCCCACTTACATCACAGCGTTACGTCGACGACATTCTGTGACCTGTTTTGCTACACGTAGAAGAAAGAAATACTCAAAAATGAATACCCAGACGTACTCATTTTGAAATGAGCATCTTTGTATCAAATTTGAACGTATACATTTAACGAATGTAAAACATTACATGTATTCAAAAAAAAAAAAAAAAAAAAAAAAGGGAAATAAACATTCTCAAAAAATTATTATAGATATAAGGACTTCAAAAGTTCCTTTCGTGTACTGGCTACGTATTTTAAAATTTGGGGCTCAAAAGCAAATATGGTTTGCTTAAATATTTCGAACCATGTTTCGTATTTACCACGCTATAGGCGGATAAAATGAATACGTACGTACAATTAGGAGGTGTTGGTACAACGCAGCGTTTATTTACATTTTTTTTTTTTTTGTTATTGATATCTTCAGAAAGATTCTATTAAATCTAAAGAATTGTTATTGATCAGTTTGAAAAGGATTGTGAGTAATTATTTGTGTGTTACAAACTATCCATAATATTACATTGTAATCATATCTTTAGTGACTTCTTTAATTTGCGTAGATCAGTGTTGAAAATTATTTTCTTGCAAGTAAATATTTGTGTGTGACGCTTATATTTTAAAGAATAACATAAAAAAAACTTAAAAAGCAGTGTTGGGTGAAATTTTAAAGGTTTTGAACCATTTTGCTACACTTTATTTTATCGATGACTGTACAGATGTTGCTCAACAAGAATTCCATTTTTTTCCACTTCATAAGTGTTTAACGTAATTTAAACTATCTTTTTTAATTGACAGAGAAATTATTAATTTCTTATCTTGTTTTAAGATATATATATTTGTATCTAAGGTATTAAGATAAAAATTGATGTACAACAATTCTTCCATTTTCGAAGAATCGTTCCAATAATATTATATTCTATTCATAAAGTAAGAAATTATACTCACAGAATAACATGTTGACAAAAACAGCTTTTATTCCAGAGTCTTCTTTAATGAATTGAAGTAAATTTCGGATGCTTTATGACAGTAGTAAGATATTTCAGAATATATTTTTTTAAAGAACTTGATTTTAATTTAAACTCAAATTTAATGTGCATTTTGGAACCAAATTTTCACAATCTAATCAGGCATTCTTCCTGTTATGTCCCAAATATTGTTCATCATATTATAAGTGATTGTCTTGTGTTTCATCAATATTGTCTTACATATTTTAAGTTATCCGCTTTAAACTCATATGACTTGGGGTGAGGAGCCACTACTTGTTTGTGTTGTAATTTAAAATTTGATTTTTGTATAATTAAGGTTTTAACACAGATATTTCATACCTTGGTCTTTTTTTTTTATAATGTGGCCCAAAAATGTTGCAAAAATTTAAATAAATATTTGGTGCAATATATTCAGATTTTATTCTCTGCATTAACTCCAACATTCATGCACACGGAATAAATAAAACAATTTCTTTTGTATTCGATACATGACACAGCACTATTAGTTATGTATAATTCATTAAATTGTAAAAATGCTTATAAATATGTTTACCATAAAACAAGGCCGAACATATTATCAATCCCTTTTATTTGTTGATATTTGAATTTTTATTTACACAATTTAACTACTTTATTCATGCCCTATTTAAAGTTAATATTTTTAAAAAATATGCTTGTGCCGAGATGAATTGCAAAGTAAAACCGAGGTTCTGGCGTTGTCTGGAAGAAAAAAGAATCACATTTGCACGACAAGGGAACATAACAGATTATTCAGCAGTACTCCAGATTTATAGAATGTAAAATTTTCTATTTCCTTAAGATTCTATTTTTCCCTCTGACTGTATCATTTCTATTCAAATATGATTTTAAAAATTAACATTTTATACATATTTCTTAAAAAATCATATTATCACTGTTATAAGTTTTGGTATTTGTCTTGTTATTGAAAATAGTCAGGATTTTTTCTGCACTTCATTTTACATCAAAATATAAGTAAAAATTGCATTTGATTAATAAATATTACTTTGAGAAAAAGAAAAAAATATTAATGCTAGCTATTATTACATTTGAATTGTATGTAGAATTTACATATTCACATATGCTTAGCTTAAATACTGTTCATTCCTTTTTGAAACATTATAATAAACTTATAATTTAATTAATTAATTTTGTTTGCAAGACACATTCTAAAAAACTTTAATTCAAGGTACCAAATTGCACCTGTTTAAATCATAAATCATTATAATATAACTGTTACAGCTTAATTATGTATCATGATTAAAAGAGAAGATAGTTTAATCCAATGTTGCTTTATTTTTTAAACAGAATCGGCCTGATAAATATAAAGTGTTTATATATAAAAGATACTATAATTCAGAAGAGTTTAATTACACTTTAACTATTCACATTTATTTTTTAGAGGGTTTAGAATAATTACAATACTAGAATAAATATTATGCCCTTTCTTTTTAACATGTTAGAATCAACATATGATCTAATGATGCGAAATAATATTTATACGTAAAATAATTTGAAGTACAAAATAAGCTTAATCAAAACAAAAGGCTGAAATGGCCATTATCAGTTCAAAAATACAACTGTTTAAAGCAGAAAATAATATAAAGCTTATATCGTAAGTGTGTAAACAAACGCCAGAAGTAAGTTGAAATAGGCTTTCCTAGTGACATTTTAAGAACACAATTAAACAAGAATAAGACTAGATATATATATATATAAAACTATGCTCAAATTATTTCTTACCGTATGTAAATAATTGAATAATGTAAAAAATATGATGATATTAAATTAAATATTAATCAAAATAAAGTGGATGTACAAGATGTAAACAATTTGCTCATAGAGAAATCCGATATTAACGCAGACCACACTGGTCTTGATTCGAATCTGTTTTCGTTATTTTTAAAGATTTATTAAGCACTCGAATTGATTGAAATTTGAAATATAAGTTCAAAATACAGTTTATGATCACATAACAGTTGAATTTTTGTTTCTAAAAGTAACAGTTTTGTTACACACAGTAAATGCAAGAATTTTGATTCGAAGTTTTGTGGTAAACACTTAATAAAGTGTATGTTAAATAATACGTAAGATGAAGAAAATGATACTTGCAAATAAAGGAGCGCTTATTTAAGTCCTTTAAAATTTAGGTTGATATATATTTTTCTGTGTTTAAAATTCATATTCAATATAACAACAGTATAGAAAATAAATGCAAAACATACTCACTTTTTTGTGTCATACTCATATTTGATACAGTAACAGATTCACAAATAAATACATGATATACTCCTGTTTCTGTTCCACTCTCATATTTGGTGCACAAATATCTTCAAAAATGAGTATGTGAAATTTCCATTTCAAGTATACGTACCTGTTACTAAAAATGAGTAAGGGAAGTTTCCATTTTGAGAACGTACCTGTTACAAAAAATGAGTATGTGTGAGTCTTAAATTTGAATACGTTGGGATCAGAGCTATTTTGAGTTTGTAATTTATTCAAAAGTGTGTACTTTGTACTCGATTTTGAATACCCGTTTTTCTCAGTGTACCGTTCCTTTTGCAGCACCCTGGCCTTATTTTTTAGCAAGATGATGCCAGTCCACATACGACACGTGTTGTTATGAACTGTCTTACAGCTTGAACAGCCAGATCACTGTCCAATCATGATGGGAAGGCGACTGCATCTACCAGGGAATGTTGATGACCTACCCCGACAATTGGAGCAAATTTGACAAGAAATACCGCAGGAGACCATCAGGGAACTTTATCACTCTATGCCACGTCGTGTGGCAACTTGCATTCAAGCTAGAGGTGGGTCAACACCTTATTGAGCTCTTTACTTTGTAACTATGTAACTCTGGAATAAATCATTCAATTTTTCTGAAATTTTAATCATTTTCTATTCAGTGCATAATTTTTCTACTTGCCCATTTTTTGTCTCCACCGGACAACTCCTTCTTGATTAGTCGTTTTTTTAGCTATAGATTATATAGTTTATAGATTATATAGATATATAGTTTCCCCTATAGATTGTATGTACCTTCTAAAATGTTTTCTTGTACTTTCCGGGTTTTTTTGCGGGTAGTAGTTATTATTAATATTATTATTTTGTTAGTTGTTTTTGGAGGGTAGTAGCTTGTAGTTTTCATCGCCACGACTATCGTTAAGGTCACCTCTACGTACTCAGCATCATTACCTGGCGTATTCTCTCCTCATCTGTAAAACCATCTTTCTTTCGATAATATCTTTTCGGCAGGGAAAAGAGCAAAGTCCAATCTAATCGTAATGATAAAAATACAGGAATCTTTTTAACGGCATGATCTTAGATTTTTAATGCTTTCAAGTCATTTACAAAGAGTGCGAATGAAAAATAACTATTCTGCATGTTTCATTAACATTTCATGGTTATTTTAAAATAGCATATATCTTCTTGCTTGTTCAGACCTTCTGAAAAATTATAAAGCCCAATTTTACCGTTTTTTGCAAGTTTTCAGATTTACATGTGCGTTTACATTTGAAAGCCGAACAGTTCGTGAGTCACTCGTTGAAACGACATCGTTCCAAATAAAACTCCAAATACTCTCTGTGCTCGTCGAAAAATGGACCGGAACTGGATCGACGCGAGCGGCTCGCGAACAGTTCTTTTGTCCTACATTCATCTACGAGCTGCTCGGCTCACAAGTGTGCGAGCACCTTAAGAACGTTTGAATTATAACTTTACAAAAATTGAATTCTTTGCGAAAATCCTGTTTAACAGAAAATACATTTAAAATTCAAACTTTCTTAAAATAAGTATTATCCAGCATTAAATACTCGTAATTTATTTTCAATTAAGTGTAGAAAAAAAAGGCATTTTTAAAAAACTAAGGAAGTGCCAGTTTTTAATAAAGTTGGATACCTTGTAGCGTCTGTCTTTCATTATGAAACTCCACAGATATTACGTATAATTGAATAGTCAATAAGTTCACAAAATCCAATGGAAGGGACGTCAGAAAAAAGAAACAATATTTTTTTAACTATCTGCACATAATATATAACATCTCACTCACTCACTCGAATCTCTCTAAACATACTTATCCTGGTTTATAATTATAAACAATAAAACCTTATCTTACTAATTCACTCACATCACTTCTTCACTGCTTGATTATAGTAGATTCAATTCCTGTTATTTTAATAAGAAATCTTTTCTAACCAATTTGATTACAAACGATTAATTACAATTCACTTCAATTTACAAACATCTATCAGCCTGTTGTTATCACTGTCTCCTTTCTCTCTTTCCTTTAAATTCTATTTCGCTTATATATCACTAATCCTTAATTCAATTCATTATACTTTTTTTTAATCTAATTTACTAATCGCTTCTCATTTAGTTGGCAAGGAGTTGTCATCTTATGCAATTCAAATTACGACAATTCCTCTAGGTTAGAGAAAACTGTATATAGTCCAACGTTATTAACTTACAGTTCTGACTTACCATAGTGTAAATGTTAGAAAAGGGGAGGGGGATATCCTCTTTCTAACAACCGTCTTATTTATTTCATTGTATTTCAGAATTCGAAGGTCCACCGTCAACACTTCTTAGGAACATCTTCTTTCGACAAAAGTGATGTTTAATGATCCTTTATCCTTTTTCCTGTCTCCTGTGGGGTTCATTGTTTTTGGTAAACACGGGTGATGTTTTCTTGTGATTTTCTAGAGATATTTTTAAATTTTTGACCCTCTTCCTGCCCCTCAGTCTAAACCAGAGAAGAAAAAAAATGTAACAATTATTCATATGAAGCACATGATTACTAATAATTATAGACTGTTTGGTGAAGCTTGGTTAAATATGGCTCTTGCCTCATTGTGCCATAGAATGGTCTTTGGTAGTTCTGGTACTCAAGATTACGATTCGACAATGTCACCTGTCATATGTGTCCTCTGTATTCGAGTGATCTTGACGTAGGGCCAATAGTTCTTGATATTTCAAACTAGTCACGTGTTTTCAAGTTCTGTTAGCACTGAAATCTCATCGTGTAAAGGAGCTAATACACGTTAAATGTGTCGAAGATTTAAGTCCTCACATTGGTGTGATGGGGATATGAAAAGCGGGGGGCCAGGTCAGGTGTAGAGAAGAGGATTTAAATTATTTTTTTATATAAATTGTTATTTTTTCTAATTGATGCCCATGTTTAATGAACTATTCTTTAACCTATACTTTTGTTTACTGGTTTTTTAAAATATTTGAGGAAATCCTCAAATATATTCGAATGAATTTAATACTATAGAGTAACGATATATATACATATGTTATATATATATATATATATATATATATATATATATATATATATATGGGATCTAAGACCTGCTGATCTACCGGAGATTCGGAGTAGTGAGATGTGACGTAGATGGAGAAGAAGCCAGACGCTGAACAAGACGGTTCAGGAAATTGCGCTTTACATTAGATTGTGCTGGACGTTAAGGCTGTGATGACGCGAGTTTAATCAATTTGTTTTGTGTTTTTATGTTCTGTCCTTCGTCAGCAAATAAACTGTGTGTAATAAGTAGTTATGATTCTGAATCTTTACACACACACACACACACACACACACACACACACACACACACATATATATATATATATATATATATATATATATATATATATATATATAAACATTCGATTACCTTACACATCTGATAAAAGAGTAAGTTGATTGAATTTTTAAAAAACCATATTTTGTATCAAATTAATACTAAATTGACATCATTTCTAAGCAGACAAAAGTGCTGAACAGGTTGAGAACGAATAAATAAGAAGCAGGTGAAAGAACTGGGAATACTATATTGATATAAAGGAGCCGAAGAATTGCTTGCCTAATCTAGTCGTTTTCCCTATGGCCTTTCCTATTCCTACTCGGAATAGTTCAGAGCATCAAATAACACGTTTCTGACTTATTACAGAGTTATGTATTCTCTTTCTTTTAGGCAAATTGGTCATGAAGAACAGGTTGTTGTTTCAATCCTTATCCCTATTCAGCTGTCAATCACGTCATTTCACGACTGAGGTTCAAAATTATTTGTTGTGATTAGTAAATCTTAATGCGGGGCAGAAATAGACAACCAGGAATACGTTCATTAAACAGTAATGGTCATGAAACTCTATAGGATGATTCATATTTTAGGATTGTATTGTATAAGATTATTTATATTAATTTATACTTTCGTTTTCTGTTACTTAGGAAGCGGTATGTTTGGAAAAGAGTCTTATTAATAGAAATGTATTTATATGCAAAATCAAAACGGAAGTTTAAGCAGTATTCTTTGAAATATAGTTGCAAAAGGAGATTGGCGGGATGTGGAAGTTTGGTGAGAATGGTAAACCAACTCTGGTGTCCTCCTCGTCACACAATTGTCGCTCAAATGGCTCAAAAAGTTACAAGGTACATCTCTAATATTCTAACAACCTTCATGTTTTTCCAAGTATTATGTTAATAAAACTATCATTACCATCATCGTTTTTATCAAGCATTGCATCGGAGATTCCGATTTATGCCGTTGATAATGGTTCTGGGTTCAATTTTGAGTAAAAGATTAATGGGTCATTGGTACTCTTCAAAGAACTTTCAAGAGTTAATGTACATTGTTTTAAATTTCATTAGAGTTTGGCAAAAAGTGTTAACGATTTCATTCATTGTACATTGTATCAAGATATTTTATTTATAGGCTATCGCATCTATGTGTCACGTCAATCATTTTCAAATATTGATTGGTGGACTATTATTTATTAAATAAAAAAAAGAATTTTTTCGAAGTTTTCCTAATATTCATATGAACATGAGGAATTTTTGTCATTTAAGTCTGATGAAAGTAGTGCAATTTTTTTTATATTCACTGCTCATCAAGCATAGATTCTTCCTCTGTATCCTCAGTCCCACCCCTCTTTCCACTGAGAAAATAAACATCCCCCTCCCTGTCTAACAAAATCCCTCATTCACATTCTCTAATTCGGACCGATTGTTCCTTCCGAGCTAGTACACCGAATAAAAAAAAAGAAAAAGGTACACACAGAAAAAAAATAAACAAGCAAAATATACCGAAAAGAAAGAAGAATGAGAGGAAAAAAAGAGTATCGCAAAGCGCCTCCTGGCGGTTGAATGGGGAATTCATATTTATACTGTCATCTTTCGCGGCCCACTATTTACCCCTGGATTCGAATTAACGAGGCGGGCGTGATGACAGCGAACACAATAAGAGCTGATAAATGGCGTCGGGTGTCCATCCCTCCCCCTCCCTCCTTTCCTCTCCTCCTCCACCCCGGTCGTTCCATTGGCACTCTGGTCCGTTCTCCCTGCCTCCTCCTTCCCTCCCGGTGGCTTTCTTTCCTTTCGCTAGAGATAGAAGAGAGAGAGAGAGAGCGCCTTAAAAGCACCTAGGGGCGGCGAAACAGATTCCAGGGGGTGGAAGAACCTCGAATAGAATGTGAAGGGAGGGGGTGGAGTGTTTCCAACCGTCATTTCTTGGGGAATTTGGGAAGGATGTGAGGTCTTCAGATGCGGAAGATGTGATATAGTCAGTACCTCCGAGTAGGAAAGTGATGGATGTGTCACGTGACACGATGAGACAGTTCACGTCTCGTTTAGCTAATTTGGTAGTTTAAGAGGTGCGAACGAATTTAATTAGTAAAACTTAAGTTTAAATTCAAATGTGCATGATAATTAAAATGCTAACGTGTTCTGTGAACAATTTCTTAAGAATATTTTACGAATGTATGCCAGCATGGAGTTGGTGAAATTTATCATTATGATGATTACAATATTAATATTGGAGTCTGTATATTAATCATAAATTTGGAAAGACTCCTGCAAAAAAACTAAAGCAATTAAATTTTTCGATAGTTTTTTTAAAAAAATCTTTATTTTTTGTATTATAATTTTAAAGGTATAATACTTAATGAAATGAATTATTGCATTTATCATTGTTTGGCATTAAATAAACTTCTCCCTATTTTCTGATTCCAGCAATTTCCTATTTTTGATGACTGATACGAGATTTTCAAATTGTTGCACTTTAAAACCTGTATAACTTTTAATTTCGTATCCCTGAAGCGCTTATCTTCTTCAATTAAGAAAGATATCATGACCTCAAAGTATCCTAATGATCGGTTTTTTTTTCTTTTAGGATTTACTGATTGTATTACAGATCTGTGACGCCCCTCCAGGATACCATGTTCTTTTTCTTTGTTTTCATCCCTTCTTCTCAGCAAATTCTTAACTTTGTTCCATTTTCTTTTATCTTCAAAACAGTCACACCTTGTTTGCTACAGTATAGCAATATTTGGCCTATAAACCCCAGTATCAATGAACTCAATTTTAATATGGTATCATATTTTTTATTACAAATGTTATTACCACGTTTTTATGATAAAAGAATTAACATTACTCAAGAAGTAATTATTTGCTATGTATTAATTTTATTTGATATGTACGATATTTAAAAATTATATTTCTTAATGTGTATAATAAAATTCTCACTACATTAAAAGTATGAAGAGTGTTTTCTTTAAAAGCTTTGGAAGACTCAAAACTTTATTTCTCCTTATCAATTTTCCTACCTTGCATGAGTCTATGTAACCATTTTCTATAATTTATTTCGAATTAGCTCCCAATGGTTTTATTTATGACATCTTA
The DNA here is from genome assembly GCA_019974015.1 of Nephila pilipes. Lineage (NCBI taxonomy): Eukaryota > Metazoa > Arthropoda > Arachnida > Araneae > Nephilidae > Nephila > Nephila pilipes. The sequence continues at coordinate 1,509,032 of BMAW01020911.1, read as the reverse complement.
TATATCATATATTCCTCAAACAGACAAACATCTTTAGTTAATGCAATTTTCAGATTTCTAGAATTGTATTTTCACAACAAAATAAGAAAGATTAATTTAGCTTGATTGAGTCCAATGGACCCCGCATCATTAATCCGCATCGAAATACATATAAAAGTAAATTTGGAATTTTTGAGTGGTTTGCATTTCAAATAATACTCAATAGATGTCACTTGATAGAAAAAAGTTTTCTTCGTCATTTGGTTTTCAACCAGATATAACTCGTGTTCCTTTTCGATCTAAAAAGAATAAATTGACAATTCTCTTTTCAACCATGCATCCAGAGATCAAAATTTTAGATGAGAAAGAATAGAAATAAAATCTAATTTTTTTTTTATTGTAATGAAACTAAAAGAGAAATGGATACATGAATTAGCTGTACCTTATATATGTAAAGGGCACTAGGAAACAACTTGTTTGGTTATTCACAATATAAGTGACCTGGACGAAATAAATACATTTGTCGATTATTAGGATGCATATCCTTTTTAAAATTCAGACAAGCTGAACAACTTTAACAACTGCTGACTAAACCTCACATAAATATTTGAAGGAAAAAATATCCCAGTAGCAATAAAGAAGGAAAATGGCAATTACAGGAGGTGAAAAATCAGAAAATTTCGGAGCCTCTAAGTGTCGAAGGTGCAAAGAATGTGGTCTAAAGAGAAAAACTAGGAGTGCTTGATACGTAGACAATTGCTCTGAATGTATACAGAAATTTAGTTTGTTATTTAAAAATGTATCAAGAATAATGGATGGAAAGCATGACAAATTTACATTAAAATTTTATTACTTCTCAAGCTATTTAATACTGAAAACATTTTATATCAGCAAAATATTGGACAGTTAGAGAAGGTAAGGAAGTAAGAAGATAGTTGAGAGAGAGAGAGTTATAAAAGATATAAAATGAGCTGCCTATTTAAAAAAAAAACACCAAAATGAAGGAAATAATGTAATATAAAAATATTTTTATGATCTAGAATAAATATTAGCTAAACTGTATCGAATAGGCCTCCACAGATAAAATGTAAATTTTTTTTTTCAGCATGATATTATAGGTAATGGCTCAGTTTAAAAACAAATGCATCAAATTTTTAAGTGGATTGCTCCAGATGACATCATTACTAATATTTAACAAAATAGAATGAAAAAAAAACGGGTGAAACATACTCCAGCAAACTCTTACTCCAACAAATACTTTGAAATTTTGGGAACTATCCCGAACATAATAAAATTTCTAATCGAAAAAATAACAAAAGAAAGAAGATTCTAAGAATCTAAATTTTCAACAGAATGGTCCTCACCCAGCTCTTTTGTCCAAAGCTAAGTAAGATAATTCAATAATTTAAAGGCCAAATAAATGATTTTGAACATAATTTGCTTACTTGAGAAAAAACAGAAATCATTGAAAATAATCTCTGCAATTTCTTAAGAATCCATTCCAACGTGTTACCCATTTCAGAAAACTTTTGAAGAACGTAATGATGAATAAAACGATATTTAGAATTTATTTTTCAGAGGATGAAATTTTATTTAATGAACTATGAGAATAGTGCTGAAAGAAATAATATCCTTTGGTGTTACACGTAACACACTTACTCAACTCTTTATGAATAGAAATAAAAAGAAGAGCTTAAATTTTAAGCCACAAAAAAAAAGCAATTTAAATAAATTTGAAAAATAAAAGCGGCGAAAATGTTTAATAATTCAGAGATTAACGGTTTTTCAAACAAAATACATTTTGCGATATGAACACATAAAGAAGATTATTCATATAGAAAAACTGATATTATATAAATAAAATAACTCACCAATTTATACTTTAAGTCTTAAAACTGTATTAATAAATTTTTAGCATTTAAGAGACTAAAAGATTCTAGAAGTTCTATTCTCCACTTTTTTTCCTTTTTTCTCGGCTTCGGCTTGCTATTGGAGAAAAATCACAAGTTTCCAAAACTATTACAGGAACGTTTTAATCTATACAAGCTCTATCTAATAAGAAAAGTTGCCAGAAATTTATAATACTCTGCACAGAAAAAACATAACTACTAGAAGATAAAAAAAACAAATAACATTTCCTTTACTACGAATTTATAAACAAATTCTCCATAGAAAGAAAATGGAACAACGACCCTTCTGTATTCGAGCGTCTCTTCTTCTTCGAAACCGCAAGGAAATGCTGCATATCTATTATCCGTTGTCGTCTAGAAGCCTACTTGTTGTTTGGGAAAAAAAGGAGACAGATTGGAAAAAGGAAATTCACAATCGCACAAAACAAGATGTCATTGCTACACTCTCCTCTCCTTTATATTCAAAAAAGGCATTTCACTTTGGCTTTTATGTGGCATCACAGTTGGCCATTTTCTTTTCCTTCTTGCTTTGTGCAGAGGGTCCCTCGCGATCAACTGATAGTTGTCAGAGTCGAAAAGTAGTCAACAAATCAGATTTTATGATCCCGTAAAGGAAACAATTATGTTTTCCAAGAGCGCTTCCTTTTTCCTTTTTGGAAGTATGCGCATTCCCTTATATCTGGATTTAAACGTTTCTAAATATTTTTATACATATCTCTAAAAGGAAAAAGTAACGTTATAAAAACCAGGAAACTGTCCTTTTATGAATGCGATTGTTAGCAGCATTTTTTGAAACCAATTTTAAATTGTATGATGTGTAAGGTGTTCCCCGGTTGTTATTATCCTTTCTTTTTTTCTGTAAAGTCTTTCATGCTACAAGACAAAATCTATTTATGAAATACCTTTTCTATTCTAAAGGCAGAATTCTGTAAATGTTTGAGAGTCCGTGTATTTTCTTTTCAACGGAAAATGTGTGAAAAATTACTTTCATTAAGACACGATTTGAGTATTAAATATATATATATATATATATATATATATATACAGGGGTTGGACAAAAATATGGAAACACCTTTTAAAAAGTATGTTTCTTTGCTTAATATGGTGTAGGAAACCCGTTGGCATCCAAAACAGCTTGCAGTCTTCTCGGAATGGATAAATACAGTTCCTGTATGTGTGCCAAGGGAATATTATACCATTCTTCCTGCAAAACGGTGGCAAGTTCAGATAACGATGTTGGCGGTGGATAACGAGAACGCACTTTCCGTTCCAATGTAGACCACAAAGGTTCGATAATATTCAGGTCTGGTGACTGTGGTGACCAGGGGAGATGGGACAAATCCTCCTCGTGCTCAGAAAACCAGTCCTGGACAATGTGAGCTGTGTGAACAGGGGCTTTGTTGTCTTGGAAGACACCATCACCATCGGGGAACAAAGTTTGTACCATGGGATGAACTTGATCTGCCAAAATGTTCACATAAGTCTTAGCAGTCATGTGCCCTGACACAGTTATCATGGGGCCAGCAGAGAACCACGATATGGCTGCCCAAACCATAACAGAACCCCCGCCATGTTTCACTCTTGGCAACAAGCAGTCTGTATTATAGGCTTGAGATGGCGTTCTCCAGACGTAAACTCGGCGAGAAGTGGGAAACAATGTGAAAGAAGACTCATCAGACCATATTACACGCTTCCACTGCCCTATAGTCCAGGCTTTATGACTTAAACACAACCTTTTCCTGTTACGGGCATTAGCATCACTGATGAGTGGCTTCTCAATTGCAGGACGGCCAGAAATTCCCTGTTTATGAAGCTCCCTTCTAATTGTTTTGGTACTCACAGGGTTCTGTAACACAACATTCATTTCAGCAGTAACTTTTGCAGCTGTGGTCTTCTTATTTTTCGTCACAATTGCCCTTAATGATCGTCTGTCACGATCACACAGCACACACTTTCGTCCGCGCTGTGATTTAGCAGATGATGTTTTTCCGCTTTTCAAATATGCGGAATAAATCTTCGATATAGTACCTCTTGAAACACTAAACACCTCGGCTACCTTGCTTACGGAAGCACCTACCATACGTGCTCCATCAATTTGCCCACGTTCGAAGTCTGTTAACTCTGACATAATGCAATGACAACCTCACATAACAGTACTCCGACAACAACTGAACTGTTTAGCACATTTACGAAGTTGTGTAGGTGGCGTTAGTAGTCAAAAACGCCAGCGCCACTTACATATTTCATTAAAATCAATCTTTCTTTTCAAACATGCATTTTACAAGGTGTTTCCATATTTTTGTCCACCCCCTGTATATATATATATATATATATATATATATATAAGACTTTATTTTGGTCATCAAAAAAATTTTTATTGACCAGGTCTCTTACAATTGCTGTACAACAATTTCGTCAATTATGGTTGTAAGTGAATCATGTTTATAAGGCTGACTTACTACAATAATATTCTAATCTGTATCAAATCTGAGATCGTATTAGTTTCGTAAGGTGAATATCTATACAAGAGGGAGGGAAAAGGGCATTGGGAAGGGTATGTCTTAAAATTTTTAGGTTTGGTGACCCAAGTAGCAAACTCGATATGAGGAAACTCTACTGATAGAGCAACAACAAAAGCAAATTTAATTCATTTTTAATTAGATAGTGGTATTTTTACATAATATTTATACACATGCTAATATTTACAAAAGTAAATAAATAAAATATTTCCTTTTATTAATAAATGTGTTACAGAACTGGTTAAATTTTTCTCTAATTCGGTGAATGAAATCGTTTTTCCCCTGAGAAAATATTTCATCATACTGGATAACTAACTAGACTATTAATAATTATCTGAATTGATGTTTCATTTTCAAAAATGTCTTTTCAGATGAGTAAGTTCTGTTAAATACGGGTAAAAATCCCTGAAATATTAAGTATAATCTTATTGATCCTATTTATGTTTCAAAATTTATAGAATTGGATTAAATCCGTTTCTTTAGACATCGATGTCAGCATATCATAATTTTGCTGACGATCCATTTCCGATTGAAGGTATGCAATTTTTTCCTAAATGTATTTTGAAATATGTCTTTATCATTTGCATCAAGATACAAAAGATGTTGTTGTAATTTGTTATATATTTCAATGATATATAAACAGAATAGTTTGATTTATTTTAAATCTTTTTCCACCTAAAAACAGTTTTAATCTGCGGGTCGATTAGTTTCCCGTATCCTGATATTTATAATGGATTTTTAATTTACAAATTCTAGTACTAGCATTATAGAACAATTCAAAGACAGAAAAAATATAAATACAATTCCTATAGAAACTCGTATAAACAATTCTCATATATTCATATTTATATATAACTTATAAACAAAGCACGTATGGATTTATACAATGTATACATACGTTTGTGCGTTGTATATTTTATGATTTTAATTTCATTTTACCATGAATTTAAATTAATAAAAATTACAAATTAATTTTAATAAAAAAAACAAAATTAAAATTGAAAAATTATTAGAACTATTAAATTACAATTATTAAGAATAAATTTAACAAAATAATAATATCTATTCAAATTAAAACATACAAGAAGGTGGTAAAATTACCTAAGTTAAATATAATAGAAATTGAAGAATACATATTAAACATGAAAATTTTAAATTAAAACAAACATAAAACCGACAATTTTAAAAATCTACAGCCACTATTACATCCCCCCAGATGTATATATATATATGTGTGTGTGTGTTGCTTATATTTATATGTATATGAGTTCGAGTATTGTATAAGCTCAAGTTTGTATATCCATTGTATATAGTTTTTTCCTCTTTGATTTTAAGGCATTTTTGAATTTTTGTATTTATTTTTATCTTGTCCCTATTTGGCACTAAGCCAAGTAGCTGGGTTTTTTTACTAGCTATAATTCTCATTAGCATATATTTCTTGTGCCTATCTTTGATTTCAGTATATATCATTGTTTTCCTGTTCTGTTTAATCTGCCTGGTCTAGAGTTTCGTAAAATTTTTAGAGTGGGTTTGAATGGAATTTTTATCCTTTTACTCATGCGGATTTTTTGGTTAATATTGTTTCTTTTTTTTTCTGATGTTTTATTAAAATATCGGTAAAACTACTTGTGGTTTGTTATTCATCTGTTCCAATTTGTATTTACTGATTACGTATACCTTTACAATACCTTATTGATTACATCTGCTCAATTTGAAGATTACAATACCTTTTTGTAAATTTTTCGTTTTTATTTTAGACAGGTTGGAGAGCTGGATGGTTGTGTGCTCCGGTGTAGTGGTGATTGTAGCTCTAAGCTTTCGTTGGTGATCTCAATCCGCTTGGTTGAAAAATTTGAGGGTATTGGATTAGAAATGTGGCAAGGAGTAACAGCTATGTGTATATACTATGTGCATATAGATATAGAATCTATACATTTTGCTCGGAGAATATCTGAGGGGATCTAGTGAACATAACTGGTCATACTCCAGTCATAAAGATTTGATTTAATTGATTCAAAAGAACCTTCTAACTGCTGTCTTTCCTGAAACCCTGATGGATTGTACCGTGCCCTAGTTGTCGAATGAAGGGGGAGGGGGGCTCTCCGTGATCAAGTAAGATTAATAAGATCCTCCGTAATAAGATCCTAAACAAAGCAGTTGCTTTTAATAACTTCTACGAAGTACTTAATCGTAATTTAGCGGTCGCTGTAGATTAATGGTCAAGGACCCTGACTTGTAGCTGGCGTTGTTTTCATCGAGTCATTGGTTCGAACCCTGATATCATTAAAGACCCAAGGTGTATTGGGGCTGATGCACCTTAAATCTGGTCGAGGTCCCCAGTCCTCCAATTGTGATGTATGAAAGTTTGGAGAGGGAGGTGACAACTCAGGCTTCATCCTCACCATTTAACTGAGGCTCAAAATTACGAGATCCATCGCCAATAACTTCCTTGTTGCTTTTCAATGCGAGTTTAAGAAACAATCAATCAGTTAATCCAAAATTCTTCGTGATTTTGACGAAGCATCCTTAACCGAAAGTATTTTCTTTTTGATATCCTAATCCTCTAAATTGTCCTCGGCTTTTTGAGTTTTTTGCCCTTCCCACAGGAAATCGCTTCTTTTCTATTGTTTGCTTTTAATTGAAAGATCTTTGTAAATTTCATTACGAGCAGCAGAATACTTTTAGAGTTATTATTTGAACCTCGTGTTAAGAATCATAATTTCAACAGTTCAACTAACCTTTTTCTAACGAATTATTGAGTAAAATGTTGTATTTCTCCATTTTATGTAAGTCATAGTCTTTTGAGATATCTTGGAATGTTCCACATGTCAGTTTCACAAAATTTCCTTCATTTTTGAATGTTTCGACAATCATATCCTAAAATCTTTAAGCGCTAAATTAGAATTTATTTAATTCTTAAGCCGTGTTTCAGAATGCTGAATTGTATGAGGGTTTTTTCCATTTCTCAAACCGTATTATGTGGTCATAGTAACCTGGTGGTCATGGTCGCGATCTCAGAATCGATGTTGTTTCTGTCGAGTCGGGGGACCTGTCGTGAGCAGGGCTTATTCATATTAAATCTGTATAGACACCAAATCATCGCGTTAAGATGGTGGTGGAAGTTAAGAAAATGATGAGCCAGCTGAAGTATCGTTCTCATTACATCTCCGTAGTTTTGAAGTACGAGGTCCGTCTCCGATAGCTCTCGTATTCCTTTTAACGTTAATATATTCAATGAATCAATCAATCGAATTGTGTTAAATCATACCCGAGTTACAGAAAAGCCTAGTTATATGGGGTTACCTGTATTCTTATTTGTGTATTTTTTCCCTTTTCCATAAATAAATGGTGATGAAAATTTTCTAGATGGTGAAATTCTGTATGGTTGCAATATTACATAAGTGAATGATACACAAATTTCCTAAACATAATATGTAAAAAGTCAATTTTTAACCTTCAAAAAGACTTTAATGGCGAAAGTGTCTAGGGTTTCTTATAAGGAATGTCTTCAAAACTTTTAACGAGGGTTGAAATCGGTTTCTTTTTATTCTGAAACGTTTTCTTTAAGTATTTTTTTTCTTAAGATTCGCGATTTATGTTAAAAATCACAGCAAAAACTCTAACAGATAAATTTTATTCAAATATAGTTCTCTTCAAAGCGATCCATTTATACGCAAAGTAGCTTTTTTAAAATATTCATGCATCTAGATGAAGAGGCGTCTACTTAAGATATATTTCTCTTCTTATTTATTGAGATAAAATGTCCGAAAAAAAAATTCCTGCTTCTTTTTAGTTCAGAGTTGACCGATCAATACCGCTTTACAGGACTCAATATTTGCTAATAACGTTTTAAAAGGTAAAAGAGGGAAAGAATCAAAAAAATAATAAAAAAAGATCCCCAAAGAACTTTATCCACAATATCGTAAAACTTCACTCGATATTTAATATCCTTTAAAGTTTCTGGAAAATAAATTTGCGCGCGTTACGCTTTTCAATAACCTAAGGCCAATTACATGTGGGAAAAATCTTTCAATTTACTTTGTGGAAATAGCGAGAAGCTTCGCGTCAATATTTAAATATACATAGATTACCCCCTCGTAAACGCCTGGTGGTAGATTTTATTGCCCCAAAGTCCTTTTAAAATTCAAAACTGAATTTGGAAAAGTTTTCGCAAGGGGGGGGGGAGAATGATTTTGTGTGGATTGGGAAACGTATTAGTTTATCTCTCTCTTATGTATTTTAAGGGACAGAATATATTTATATGTTCTGTTGCTTGCGTCTGTTTTTGGTGTTCAGCCACTTAGGAGCGGAAATATTTACGATTTCGAGTCTGGAAGTGTGGTTACAGTTAGCAAGATTGAAGAAGGAGCATTTATTATTCTGAAGGTGGTAACAACTTTTAATATCGGGATCGTTGGCAGTATTGATATCATTTTAATATCTAAGTTCTCCAGATATTTTTTTCTCCGAGAAAAGGGCTGTTGTGTCGAATTCTGGAAGTCTCCAGTTTTCTAGAGAGATATTGGAAACATTTTGGTGATTAAAATTTTGGTGCACTTGGGAATGATATATTACATGTTTTGTAAAAACAAGGGGTGACGTTTAATTTCGAGAATGTTAATTATGTGAAAATATCTTTTACCAAATAAAGTTAGATTTTATCAAAATAGGCTCGGAGCTTTGTAACTTGCTAAAACTACTATAGTTTTCATTATAAATTTAATTTTATTTTCATTTATTTTTTATTTAATACTTAATGTCTTATGTATTAAAATAATATGTTACAAAAATATTTCTAGAAATTGTTGTTCATTTTGGCTTTCATGGCAATATATGTTTTTTGACCCGATAATATATATATATATATATATATATATATATATAGCCTTAAACTTAAATTGTTTGAGTCCAGAGATTATTGCTTGCATTTTGGCAACAGAAAAAAACTTATTATTCGAATTGTTTGAAATCTATGAGCTAGTTTTTTTTTTGTTTGCTATTTTAACTGCGCGTATTTTATGCATATTCTCATCTGTATTTATGTATAATATCTTCCTTCACAAATTTTCGTCAAGCAAGAGAATATATATATTTCAGAGTTTAGCATGTATTTGAAAGTTTCTTTAATTAATTTAATTTAATTTCTTAATAATATTTTTGGTTAATTTAGTTTAGTCGTATAATTAGTCGTTGGGATTTAATCGATTTTTTCTTATATTAGAGTATATTTTGAGTCATTAATATTATTTTTGGTTTTATTAGTTATATTATTTTTTATACCTTGAATTTCTTTGGGTTTCCTTTCTTCTCTTTTTCATAAATTCGTTTATAATGATTTTGTTCTCTATTCAAACATATCTTCGGTTTTATTACCATTTTTTAATAATAGATTTTGTTGAGGAGATAGTTTGGCCTATAATTCTAGAATAACCTAATCTAACAATCTAAAAATGTTACAACATTAAATATATTGTATTCCATCAATTTGCCTTTCTTCAATTATTATTTTTTTTATAGTTTTTTAAAGGATTTTTGTAGTTGTCTATTTATTTTTTTCGTTTAATTTACACTCTTTCCGAATTTTCTATACTACATAATGTTTCTCTTTTATAGTTAAATATGAATATTGATGACTTATCGTGTAGCGAGATTGTTCCCTAGATTCGAAATCTTGATTTAACGGTAGCATGTTGTGAAAGTTTGGAGAATGGAGTGCAAACTAAGGTGTCTTTTTCATCACTTGACCGAGGTTGAAAATAACGAGATGCGTCGCTGAAAATTATTATGTCACTTCGAATTGCTAGGTTCATAAAGCCAAATATGGGTTCGCAAAAGGCAAGATTGGGTTTGTGTCTTGTTTCTACCGAATGCCACATGCTGAGTGGTAGAGTCTATTGATTGTTATATTTAATAATATATCAGTGTTCTATTATTTGGTTTTTGCTTCATATTAGCGAATTCTGTGTCTTCAATAGTTCCTTATTTATCTACTAAAATATTTATTTATGTGTAACCAAGTAAAATGCTCATCTCATAAAAGTATAAAAGTAATGAAAATGAAAAAAAAAAAAAAAAAAATTTTAAAATTCCGGCTAAAGAATTGGTAGTTGTTCGATAGTTGTGACTGTTGATTTGATATTTACACACTCATCAAAGGTGAATCCAGTTTAAAACTTTACGTTATCGAATTTTAATCATAATTCTGCACACGATATTAAGTTCATGTATACTTATTTCAAATAAAAATTCTTTAAAACGTTTTAATAAAGTTAAATACAACCGGGGGGGGGAGATTATTTTATATCGTCAAAGCATTGTACTTAGTGTGCACAAACTGGACTTCAACCCATCTCTATTCCAGCGTTCTCCTGGGTTTGAGAGGGAGAAAAAAAAATTCCCCCCATCACGCCTAAGCTCCCCAGAGTCCATTCGGAGCAATTGTACTCCCTAATTCCCGCAACACCTCTCTCCAACGGAGCGAACAAGTGTCCCTTCCCTCCCCCTTAGGTGACGAAGAGGGTTCATGTTCTGATTTTGTAAATCCCCGCACCTAACTCGGCGAATGAATACAAACTATGCTCGTTATCCTTCTTTTCACGCAGCCGAGGGGGGAAGAGATGTTCAACTCAAACCGCAAAGAAGCCACTTTAATAGATATTTCGTCTCCCGTACCCCCTCCCCTTGTGATATGGGAATACTAACAACAGCAGTAAAAATGGTAATACAAAAGAGGGAGATGGAAGCAGATTTTTTTTTGTGTAAGTGTGTTGTATTTAAAAAAGGTGCAAAGAGGCTATATGAACTTATTTGGAGTGGCTTCATTAATATGTTTTGATTTTTTTTTTTTTTTTTTTTTTTTTTTTTTTGTAAGTTGAAGGATCTCCTGCAGAATATAGTCAAGGTTACATGTACAAAGACGGGTAATGTATATATGTGCATGAAATTGTAAAAACGCCTTCTGATTTTATGCATTAGAAATGCTCTGTTTACTTCCTCTGTATTACTCAGAATGTTCCTAAGATAGTAAAATGCTTTAAATTTTGCATTTTTCATATTTTTGTTATTAGAATATAGAGGGTACTTTGCTCATTCCGTCGATGCTTTATTTATGTGGATTCTATAAATAGAAAGTTAGAAAAATAATTAAAATTATAAACACACGTCCACGCCATAAAGAAAAATATCTGTAAGTACGCTTTTGCCCAAATGTGGTTTCTTATTGAATATCCTGGTACATTTTCCTCAAAATCTACTTCATTGATAAATTTCATATTTTCCACATAATGAAATGAGGTTATTTCCCATACAATGAAAAAAATTTTTTTTAACAAAACACAATATTTAAATATTGTACAACATTAATGAAAGACTTACGGAAAATTATTGTATTTTATTCGTAAAATACAATTTTAAAATTGAAATATAATATTTTATATACAATTTAAAAATAAATTGTTATTGTAAAAAATAATTAAATTTCCTTTTTGAAATTTTAAAATTTTTTATTAAATTTTAATTTGCAAACTTCATTATATAAAAGGCTGTGTTTATAAGTATTCGGCTAATTTTTAAAATTATCAATGCTATGGAATTTTCACAAGATGTTTCTAAAAGTGTGTACATAACTTACAAATGTAAATAATTTTTTGATTATTAATTGCTCACGCATAATTAATTAGCTTTTAGTTTTAAAAAAAGGAGGCTTACTTAACCTAAGCATAAAATAAACGCATTTTTCTTTGACTAAAGCGTCTCAGCTACGTTGAGATGTTTATGTTTTTGAACCTTATTTGCAACATAATCTGCTTCAGGGTAATGAATTACATTTGAATTTTTTATAGATTACATACAGACTTTTGAACATGTGCTAACATATTATTCGGAAAAAGCGACGTCAATAAACATGCTTGGGTGTAAAATGAAGGATATGTGGCATTAGGTTTAAAAGATTGATATTATCCCGTATTATGATAAGTTTTGCTTAAGGTATACATATTTCTAAGAAATGTTTAATTTAATATTTTATCCTTTGCTTTTATTTTAATATCTTAGTAGTCTATACACTATAATATTTTAATTTGTTTTACTCTTAAGATTTAATTTAGAAATTTTCTACTGTAGATATTTAATTTGTCATAATTTAATTTAATTTTACATCGAAATTTAAAATATAATACATACAAGTTTATATAAATTGAATGGGATCAGGAGATTTAAATCTTTTTAAAAATATGTATGTAATTAAAAGGAAATTTTATGAGAATCGCCCTTTTAAAATTCATTGTTCTTATTTTTAAACTACACACAATACTAACTTCTGTGATAACTGATTTGGTACAGAAATAGTGCTATAGAACTGTTTTTATTCATGTTCTATAACGTTACGCTAGAAGTTGTTCGCGACAATCGTGATTTCGAACAGAAATTAATTTATGGTAACAGGAGGGTGAAAAACTAACCATAGAGATTTGAGTCATTTAAGAAATACCTAATTCATGGTGAAGTGCTTGAAAAATCTTTCAAAACAACTTGACCATGATATTAGACCTATTGTTCTGTTGTGTGCCTAATATTTTGAGTTTGTGTATGTCATGATATACAGTAACTCTTACAAGTCTTTTAACGGACGAATGTCGTCAGCAGCTCAGGTGACTTAATTATTTTTTATTAGAAAATTTACTTAATTTTATTGTCGACAAATTTGTTTCTTTGATTTGTTTCTAAAAGTGAATAAATTTGATATTATTTTTATTTATTTCAAATATTTAAAGTCAACGCAACCCAGAAGTGTTTTGATAAGTTTAATTAATTCATAGGAAAATGAGATTTTTTTTTCTTTATTTTATTATTAAATTTTAGTTATACCTATTATTTAGGGTTTAAATGAAAACCATAAAAAAGTTTCATTAATATTCGTTATCGTGTTATTAATAATTAAAAAAAAAAAGAGTCTTATTAAAAGAAGCTACTTGCAGCTTTGGACAATTACGTCAAACAGTAAATGATTGAAAACATAATTATAAACAATAATGTAATTTTCCTAATAAATAGAGATACGTTCGACTTAAAATAACTATAAATTAAATCCTAGAATAACAGTTACTCAAATAATTAATGAAATTAATCAAATTAACAATCGAAATATGTAAGTGTTTTGCATGTAAAATGTCACTGAAGGAGCTTAGGATTGCTTGGTAGTTCTCCCTTCCTTCAAACCACAGGTATTTACAAAGAAAATAAGATAGAGTTTTCTAAAACTCATTTAAAATAGATAAAAAAAAAAGTAAGTAAAGTACTTTTCAGTGATGAAAGCAAGAGAACTTTATGATATAGCAATTAGCCCTTCACAAACCCTCGGGAGTTTTCAATTAAAAATGCTTAAAATGAAAACCCTTGCATTAAAAGGAAACGGGATTTATTTTGCTTCGGTTGAAATTGTGAAGTGTAGTGAATATATGGGTTAAATTACCTTCATACGCAGTGATGAAATGAGTAATGAGAATCAGAAGTCAATTAGTTGGTAGAAAGCTAGTAAGAGTGATAGTGAATAAAATTAAGACATAGGAACCCTTTGTTCGTAGTCTTAAAAGGTGATAAAAGGAATCTTAGAAGAGGTTGAAAGAGGATTCAAGGATCGAACCCTTAATCACAATTAGCCTACTCACTCAAGCCCAAGTGAATTAATAAAAACTGAATTGATTTGATATTATAAACATTTGTTGAGCGACACAGAAAGCAATAATTATTGTTGAACTTTAATATTCAAAGAAGGGAATAATAATTAATTAATTAGCACCATTATTGGATTTTCTCTCTTTTCATTATATATATACTATTTGATACTCTTTTTAATAAAAGTTCGCATCTGCCAGACATTTAGATTTCATGAACGTAATGTTAATCTTACGGAATTATTTCTACCGACTTCAAATGTTTTCTATTTCATCTAAATGAATGCAAAAAAGTGCATAAAAAAATGAAGGTTTCTGTGGATTTACATTTTCTCTCTGGTTTATGAAAATATTTTAGAATAATTTAAACCACAAGCGAATCATTAAAAGAAGAGTAAAATTATTTTTAAAAAGTGGAGCAAAAATGTAATTCCGCAAAAACCTTTATGAATTTTTGCTCTTTCGGGCCCATTTTCCGAATTAAAATAGATAAAATAGTTAAGATTTGACGGCAGTAGTAGTAATTCGATAGGATTAACATTACATTCAAGAAATCAAAATGTGTGGTCGGTAGACTGGGGCCTTTAGACTAGCAATAGACAATGAAGATAATAACCAGCAGACATTACAACGTATTTTCCTCAGATAGCATTAGGTCCATACATCGTTCAAAAAATGAAATAAACTATTCACAATTTGTTTCTTACTCTATACATTTATTTCCACCTTCAGCTGTAACTTTCTACCCTTGCGCTCCAATTCGCACATCATTCTAGTTATTGTCACAGACGATATCACGTATTGATGTTTTTCGCTTTTACTTTCGATTGGGCTGAGCGCATCGCAACCAAAAGCATTTAAGTTTAAAGTATTCTATTGTAAAATATTTTCATATTATTACTATAAAAAATTAACTTTATAAATATTATGCAAATTAAAAGTATTTGTCTTACCCCCGGCTTCCGATTTACTCGTGCTGCGTAGTACAAGCTACGGCGATATCAATAGAAGTACAGAGTGATAAACGCCAGTTCAATCCTTGTACTCAGATTTTAAACCCCTTTCCCTCATTTGATCTATCTGCTTATGTTTGATTTAGATGATAACATAATACTATAGTATGCTCAAGTGAGGACTAACTTGGGAGGGGCCCCGGGCCTTACACTTAACAATGTCCGATTGAGTTGAAAATTTGCACACGTATAGTTCACGTAATTCTTTATAATTTTATAATTCCTGATTAAAATGAATTAAATAATTATAAGTGAAAAAAAAAACATTTTTATGTCAAGTTTTTATTTAAAGATTAATAAAAAGGAAGAACAATTTTTTTAAAAAAATTGTGAAAAAATATATAATTTATTAATGCTTGAGGCGTTAATGCTTCCTGTAAAAGTAAGTTTTTATGGTGCTTAAATTATCAGTAATTTAAATTGTAATTTTATACAATTTAAATAAATATTTGATTTATTAATTTCTTATTTGTATTTTTAATCATATCCCAAAAGTTTGGGCTATTTGTCTATAAAATGTATATCATTATTAAGTGATATTTTAAGCAAAACTGGATTTTGTTATTTAAGTTCTTGTGAAAATGTTTCAATGGGACTTTTGAATCCGAACTTTTTTCATAAACACTCAGCCGTAGCTTACCTTCTTAAATTTATTGGTGAACATACCGAAAATAATCCATTTCCTTATAAAATACAAGAGTAGCCCAGTAAAAGGTATTGATTGTTTGTAGACAAACATACATTTATTTCTTATAGAAATATAATTGTTCATCTAATTAACTACAAGATAAAAGATATTTTTAAGGGATGCTGTATTTTGGCTAAGGATGTAGTGGAAGCATTTTAAACTCAGTGGCTGTCATCGTCGGCCAAATAAATACGATTTCAAAATTATATGAGAAAAACATATTAATTTTGTGAATAATTGCATTAAAAGGAATGATAGCATTAGATTAGTTTATATAAACTATAATAACTGTTTACTGACGAACGTTGGAATTTGTTATTAAAACTTATATTTAATTGTAAACTATCAAATTCAAGCAATAAAACTATTTTTAAAATGTTTATTACTCTACAATAATCGGACCTAAAATATTCAAACCAATAGAAGAAGATAGAAGTTTAATTTAATATGGTTAACAGTACGTTGTGTATTTAAAGATTGGTGAAAAATTTTAATTTATTTTGTTTGCTTCAAAAAAGTATTCGTACCTATAAATATCAAAGAGTGTTATTCTGTAACGCATAATTAGATTATATTAATATCAACCATGAATGTTGGTAGAGGCTGCTGTTGAACAGCAACCTGAAATACTTCAGATGGACATCTTTTCCTTCAAAGATGTCTAAAAAAATAGAAACTATGTGGCAGGTTTTTGATTGATGATAAATGTAAGAAAATTATTAAATAAGGCTCTAAAAATATAGAGAATTACTATTATGTTTTTTTTTTAAAAAAAAAGTATTATGATACATGACAAGTTCAATAGGTTAGAATAAGGTTGGAGGAATCAGATATTTTCAAACTAGAAGATTGTCTCATATTTCAATTTTAAAAATTGTATAATGAGGAAAAGTTCGTATTAGTAATGAGTAGTATTTAAACACATAGCCTGATGCTTTCGGATACATCCATAAATTCGTAATATATCATTTTTTAATCATAATATATATCAGTCTTTTTTACAAATAATATGCATTATTTTTTACGCGCGATTCAAGCATCTCTCAGGATACTTCTATATTTTGTAATAAAATGCTTTTCCATTCATTTATATTCTAAATTTTATGACAAATCTCCTTAATGCTTTTTACCGGCCGAGTTGGAATATATACAGTAAAACGTATTTTACAGAGATTGTCTTATTTTGTATCTTAAAGCACCAGCATGTAAATAGATGACAAGGCAACTTGAAAAGAATTAATATTTATTCAATTAAAATTGCAAAATTTTACTCTTTTCAAGAATTTGCAAGATCGCAAATCTCTACGATCAGTATGAGCTGAAATTTGTTTGATTAGGCCGAAACGTGCAAAAACTTTTTTCGTCTCAGTATAAACGTATAAAAACAATATCTTTGATTTTTGATAAGAATATACGATTCTTATATCATAAGATAAATTCATTCTCGACTGAATTGAACGAAATAATAACAGTAATATATTAAAAAAAAAACAGAGTTTTTATCACGTAAATCTTTTTTGTGCGATTAATAAATTTATATAAATTTATATAAGAAATAAATTTATATAAGAAATAAATTTATATAAGAAATAAATTTATATATATCATTGCTTATTACCTTATCTTCATTTCGATTCATGTATTCTGTCTCAAAATTTTGTATTTTCAATTGAATCAAGACCAGTTTATTTCAAATATTTCATTTTTACTAAAGGAAAATTAAGACTTACAGTTATTCAGCAACGATATACAGATTAGTTAGGCATGGTTCGAGTGGGCTTTCTGCGAAAACTATGGTGTACTTCAATAAGATTTCTGGCTCTTAAATGTAACAGGACCACTACAACGTATTGGGTTCTTATTTATTTCCATTTATAATCAATTAATAAATGGTCAGTTAAGGAAACTTTAACTACTTTATTCTAGCTTTAAAAGAATTTCATCAAAATGAATAACTAATGTGGAAATTTCCTCTAATCACGTCCTTAATAAGAAATTACAATCAAGAATTCTACCTTTCTCAATTCGAGGGTCATTCAATAAGTCTTTAGAAAATGATAGAAAAACAAATTACTTTAGTTAGGCTTATTTATTTTTTTTCCAACATAATCTCCTTTCAACTCTTTTTACTATTCCATTCATTTCTACAACTTTTTAAAGCCATTTAAATTGAGGACCTTCTGAAAGTAAGTTTTCAGAAGGTCCTCAAAAAAGATGTCTAATTGGGCAATGATCCCTTCGTTCGACATGAACCGTTATCCTCCGACCCCTATTTTTAAGTTTGGAAGTAAAAAAAAAGTCACTAGGGCCAAATCCGGTGAATAATGTAGATGTAGAATAATTCGAACTTTAATTTTCTGATTTTGTGCATCGAAGCTGCACATATATGCACCCGTGCATTGTCCTGACGGAAGATCATTTTCTTTTTCAAATGAAGACGTTTTTTCCCCTTGACTTCTTCACTCAATCGGTGCAATAAAGACTCTCCAGTTATTGTTTTTCTTTTTTCCAAGTAATCGATATAGTGTATCCCAATAAATAGTGGTCATCACCTTGCTGGTCGATTTTACCGTCTTTGCTTTCTTTGGAGCTCTTTCACCTTCAAAATCTCTCTCTCCTCCCGTTTTGACTGTCCCTTTGTCTCTAAAGTGTACTAGTATCTCTACGTTTCGTCCTCAGTAATGCATCGATGTAGAAACTCGTGAGAATTGCGATGAAAAAGTGGCTAAATAGCCTCAGAGTTGACCTCACGATTGCGCTTATTTTCCACATAGAGCAAACGTGGTACCCCTCTTCTTAAGCATTCTTTCACACCTAATTTTTCGTGCTGTATACTGCGATATGCCAGTGGCTTCAATTATTTTGCCACTTTGATTCGTCGATCCCTCAAAACCAAATCGTGGATTTTGTCATTCATTTCGGGAGTAGTCATTTCCACTGGACGTCCCGAACGACATTCATATTTTGTGGGTTTACGGCCCCTTTTAAACTTGTTATTCAAATGTAAACAGTTGCAATCAGAAGAGCAGATGTGTCAAGAACTTTATCCAATTCAGTTTTAAACTCTTTCGGACTTTTTTCGTTTTTCTAAATAAACAAGTTTCTTGCTTCAAGAGACAATAAAAATGAAACCATAAAGTGGAAATAATAACTGAGACTTAGACAGTTGTCTAGAGAGTCATGATGCTTATTAAAAACAAACCATTTTCGATGCTACGAGCGCCATCTCTTGAATTTTCGAAGGACTTATTAAACGATCCTCGTAATAATAAAACTAAAACCGATTACTATACACTTCTAGTGACTGAACCAACTGATATTCTTAGAATATCACCTCACACTAGCCGCACCCACATAGAGTGTTTATAAATATCTTTGTACTTCCTCTACCCCCTCTTATCTTTAATGTCTCCATTCTGTCTATCTCTTAATCACTGACTTCTTAGATATTAATGCTAATTTATATAAACCATTGTTATTTCTTAAGATGAGGCTCTCAATTGAAATTGTAAGATAAGTAATAATGTAGCCCCAAATGTTGTTAAAGGGAAAAACACTTGAGAACGGTTCGCCGCTTAATATGTAATATAATTTAGTGCAATGAAGCGTTTTTCATTTGAACAATTACAAAATTGTCTGCCTGCCTACGGATAGAGTGACTTGGTGTACCGAAATCACCTAGAGGCCATGCATGTGGTTGTTTCTTTTACCATTTTTAAAGAATGTTAGGATTCTACAATAAAAGAAAATAAACAATAATTTGTGAGATTTGCACTTATTTTTGTTGCTCTCTATAATACGGTTTCATCCTTTTCTGTCGATTCTGCATACTCCAGCGAACTCACATTTATCTCCTAAAGATTCTGACGAAATGGATTAATAAATAAAGAAATGCATTTTGTTTCTAGTTTTACAAGTCTGTCTATACATCAACGAAATTGGTTCAAAAAGAATGCTTACAATTTAGGACAAATAAATTGTTTGTCTTCTTCAATGTATTCTCCATAGGCACACATATAACTAGCGAATTTAATTTACCGCTAGTCAAAAGCATGTTACAGTTCCTTTTCTGTTAACTGTTTTAATAATTGTGACCTTTTAACATTCTCCAATAACTTAAAAAAAGAGTTCTCTTTAGCACAGATTTTACTCCTGGGAAAAGGTGAAAGTATCAGAGAGATAAATCAGGACAATGTAGAGAATGTTTCAGTGTTACTGTACATTACTAAATTAAAAACTACTTCATGGAGAGCAATTAAAACATGTTATTAGAAATGTCTGAAGGGGAGATTTCTTAACTCTTTCTCTCATCTCAATCAAAAAAAATTTGTTATAATGTTAGTTGATACAAAGAGTTTTAGAAAAACAAAACTCAGAATTCGTACAGATTGGTTTCATTCTGCATCAAAAAATGTTCCTTCGCACACAGTGCTTTCTGTGAAGCAGTATTGGGTTAATAAATAGATTGCAACACTGTAATATCCAACATAGTCACTTGATTTAGCACCCCATGACATTTTCGTTTTCCTAAAAATGAAATCGGTCATTAAAGGAGCTCGGTTTGAGACATAAGGCTTTGTTAAAATGAGAACGTGGCAACTATTTAAACAATTATCAAAAATTAAACGCTTTTTTCACCAGGGGAAATTAAGAATGAAAGACACCAACTACTAATTTACTAAAAATTGTAAGCAGCTCTCTTTTGTTTTTTTACAAATTACAATTTTGAGCAGGTCTTATTACTTTTTTTTTAACAAACATCGATTATGATTCCTCTTCATAAAAGTAGAAAGGAGATACGAGAGGTTATTGAAAAGCTTTAAAAACGAAGAAGCTAAGAAATAAACTAAACCTCTAGGTAAAATTCATTCTGCATATTAATAGATCCTTATGTACATAATGTCGTAAATTAGAGCCATTCATGATGATCTGCTTGATTTCAGGAAACAGCACATTGAAGAGTGCAGAAAATACATTTCAAAATGCTGAGTTCTACAATAACGAACCTTCGAACACTCAAGAAACGCCGGGGAAAATGTTTAACTCTGGACGGTGACTTTGTTGAGAAATCTTAAGGATAATAAATTAAAACTAAATTTTTTTATCTCAATTACTTTTAGTTATAATCAAAACTTTGCGATATCCTGGTGTAATGATAAAACTTTCAGACACTGGAGATTACTTCAATCTACGTTTCTTTGAAACCAAACATATCAACATGAGTAGCCGTAATTTACAACATTATGTACATAAGTATCAATTAATACGCAGACTAAATATTATCCATATTCTTCGGCTATTTATTTGTAATAATTAAAGCTTTACGATATCCTTTTGTGCGGAATTATTTGAGTTTATGCCATGAAAAGTACTTATTATTGAATTGAATTTTACTTAGTAGATGCCTTAGATTTAATTTAAGAAGCACCGAGTCAGGATTCAAATTAGGTCTTGCTTCATTTTTGAATTGCAGTTTGCGTATACTGTTCCTATTGTTAAGATGTCTTAGTAATAGTTATTTTGCTCTCCCAAGTGGACTTACTTTTGTTATGTCTATGAAGCTGATAGCTTGTAATACAGTTTGTTTAAGTAAAAAAACCGTTTTAGTTCTTAATAAGATTTTGGTATTCGAATCCAGTACCAGACATTAACAAAATATTCTTAAAAAAATTGGAAAAGTTTGAAAACTCCTCTATTTTTCAGCATTTCATTAAACTTCTTCAGTATTTCTAACTCGAATAAAATATATAGATTCGAAACTTTTTTAAGCTCTGCCCAGTTGCCCTCAATTTTCCTTCCCCATCGCATTCAATGATATTGTAATCATTCATCAAAATCAATATGGCTTCCATTTGAATCACGTGACCGATGTCTCGATTTCAGTGGAATGGTTGATCGGCTCTGAAAAGAGAGGTCGCTGAGGATTCTAAAAAGATCTTTTGGCCTCTCCCTTCCCCAGTTCGGATCCTCCAGTGTTCCGCCCCTGATTTCCAGTGCAACATCCGAACTGAAATGAATTCAACAACTAAAAGCAACTTTTCTGCGGTGGAAGTTTCCGAGAAGAAAAATTCTTTGCCGACGAGGAAATTCCTACATTTCACGTTTTAATTACTTTCCAATGCGGTTTTGGAGGCAAGTATTTTTACTTTCAGTGGGATCTCGAAGTGCATCAATGGTAACTGGTGAAATGTTTAGTGGAGATCCATTGAACTAAATGATAATTCTATGAATATTTTAATTTGGTGAAACTCTTTGAAAATAATTGTTTTAAAATAATTATTTACTAAATAATCCTTTTGGATAAAGATTATTCAGTAATTTCTCATTTTTATCAGTGTAATTGTTGAAATGAATAAATTGTTTCTTGTCATTTTTCACTTCTCGCATTTTTCTTGCTGTGAAGCAAAATTCACGTTACTCTTCTGTAATAAATGGAAGCTTGACCAGTCATTTAATATAATGGAATGTTAAAAATTATCTTACTTGTTAAAAGGAGAATAGGATTGAAAAGAACTAAAATGTTGGAGTCAATCTAACTATATATAATCTAATCACGTGACAAGAAAAAAAAAATATTTCACTTCAATTTCTTTCATATCTGATGGTTAAATCCATCAGAAATATTAATGATCTTAGTTAAAAAAAATTCTTATGATTATAAATATTGTTTGTTTGAGTGATTTTTTTCTGGACTGGCTGTTTCTTCCCAACCCAGAAGTTCGATAGCCATAGCCAATACACCTAATAATATTGAACCATTGAGATTACCAGGTCGACATCCGAATTGATCCCCGATTCATCACAGGAATTCTTTGGCCTCCTCATTTCCATGATCTGAGAAGTTCTTTACCTTTTTTTTCGGGTATATGTAAAGAACGAAGTTTGTGAAAACAATTCCGAAACAATAGGTGAAAATTCCCATACCACTCAAAGGATTCAAGAAATTGCTGCCAGCATCTTGAAATGCGTTTCTCAAAATATTCTCGATTGAGTTCAACTTTGCCTACAAGAAAGAGGTGGACATTTTGAACATTAATTGCAAATGTAGGTTCATAATTTTTTTTCCTTCGGTAGGTTGGATGTGATTTTCGCCATTAGCATTAAAAAATAATTTTTTTAAAGTCTGTTGTTTTTGTATGATAAATTCATTTCTTGTCATCATGAGAACTTTTAGAATAACCCGGTGTTAGGTGGTGTGAATCTTATCGATAAAACTAATTATTCTCAAATAAAAATATAAAGCATTTGTACACGGCTAAATGTAATGCCAGGAGTTGTAAATATTAAGAAGGTGTGCTCTAAAGTTTTTTCTTTGGCAATTGTAAGTTTAAATTACAGATTTAACTTCACCACGTTGAAATTCTTTGTTATCATGGGAGGTACTTTTTCTCTTAAATCGTATCTTACGCCTTTGTCTTTATGTGGAAGCTTTTTGTAATAATTACACTGAAGAACAAATGCTTGTTTTGAAATCTTCCTTAACATCCGGTGCATTAACATTAACATTTTTTCACCAATTCATCCATTCACTTTTATGTTTACGAGAAATAGTTTCTCCTAAATCTTCTCTATCATTGCTTATTAAACCAAAAATCACTGGCTTTAAACATTTTGTAGCCTTGTTACAGCCATATCTTTGTTCGTAATTATTTTTAAAGAAATCTCAAAAGTAAGGAATAGAAGTCTAGAAAAAGGGAATTTTTCCCCCTTCTTCATTTAAAATAAGAATGAGAGAAAAAAAACGTATGACTTCAAAGAGTTTCATTTCTTTAAAATGGAAATATCAGTTACTTTTAATTTTCTCTTAAAAAACGTCTTTTCTATTTACTGCTAGAGCAAAGAGACTTTTCTTCTGCGTATCTTTTTTTCCCTCTCTCTCTCTCTCCTTCGTCTTTGCCGAGTTTTTCTAGCGCTATTTCCGCATTAAAATTCAGTAAAAAGGACTTTTAAACGTAGTTGTAAGATAGCAAAATTAAAAAGGGAAAATGAGGATGATAGAAGAAAAAGAAAAAAAGGAGGGAAAAAAAGATTGTAAAAAGGCGGGGAGGAGAGTGAAAAAATTAAGAAAATGAAAAATACGCCAAGTCTGTTAAAAATGAAAAATGTTTTGTGTGTAAAACAGTTTTTTATTAAAGAGAAGATGAAAGAGTAGCTTAAAATAAATAATAAAAGATAAAAAGTAAAGAAGGTTTTGAGGAGAAAAGGGGAAAAAAACATTACTACAAAAAAGTCGACAGGAATAGAAGATAATTTTCAGTTCGTAAGAAACAAACGTACATTCGTTTGAGGAGAATAAAAAAATGGAAAACTAAAAATGAAGAGTGAAAAAAAAGAACAGAGAAATGAAAAGAAAAGAGAAAAGGAAAAAAATAAAATAAAGATCAAAGCCGTTTTTTGAAACATTAGCGATGCTTGAGTCATTTATATCTATTGAAGTGTTGAAGATGGAGGGGGGAGGATCGGAGAAGTCGGGAGGGGCGAATAGATGAACAGAGGGAGGCGGGACCAAGATGACGTCACAGATGACGGAATAAAGAAAGAAAACTAGCTCTATGAAATGACAAGTCGATGAAATCCGCCATTTCGACTTACATTTTTGATGAAATATAGAGTATTAATTATTTGAAAATTTGTTTTTTTTTTTTATTCAAAATGTTTAGCTTTCCCAGAGTTAAGAAAAACTATGAAATTAAAGTAATTCATGATTCAAGCGAACAAAATCTCTAGAATGCAGAAAACAACTCCCCTGAGAGAAACCAGGATATGCGAGGAATAGAAAAATACTGAATTTAAACTCTATGTTTTCGTGGCTTATATCTCCTTTTAAAGTTAATAGAATTTGAATTTTGTGTGTGCCTATTAATAATATTTTTTATCATTTTATAGAATTAAAAAAGTTGTATCTTAGTCAAAAAGCTTTTTTTCCCTTCTTAATTGAATATAGGCATGATTTTTGAGATCTCGCAATACATTTTGAATTTAGCTTCCATTTAAAAAAGTTTTCCTCAAATATCCAAAATGGTTTGCATCCCGTATGTAAAACAATGCACAAAATATAGAGAATCATTTTTTTAATGATATCATTGAATAATTTTTTTTGAAAAAATTATAGAATTTTATAATTTTGGAAATTTTAATTATTTTCTTTTCAAATATAGTTTTTAAAAAAAAATATTTAGGCATTATTTAAGGAGCAAATATTTTTTGTACACTATATGCATAGTTATCCTTTAAAGAAGTATCAAAATAAGAGCCATCAAGTGCAATAGCATTTTTAAAACGTGCATAAATGCAAAAATAAACCGCGCAATCTATCAAACATCATGTTCATATTCAACTCAAAAGAAAAATGGTGTCTAAAATTACTTTTATAATTGTATATAATGATTGAAATATCATTATTAGGCCTACAATAATTTTAAATTCTATTCTTATTTTTAAAATATGTAATGTCACAAAATCAAAGGATCTTAAATTGGGTATTTTGCTACTCCTAGGATGTTTTGATATACTTAATGCATAATGTGACTAACAACTGAATTTTATCAACTATATCCAATTTTAATGTATTGCATAATAAATATATTCGGTGTACTAGATGGTTTTAAAATCCTGATATCCTTGGAAGTTATTTCACAACGTACAAAAAATTGCTTGAAATAACGGTTAAATTTCAAAACTTTCATGTTTACACGTAGATTACAGAATCTTGTATGATTTTGAAAAATTGTCTTGTTTGTACCTAAAACATCGTTTTCAATTTCCTTTTCATCCTATTCCTGAAGAGTTTCTTCTTAATAATAATTAATAATATTTCCTTAAGGATTTATCAGCTAAATTGAAGATTTTCTTTAAAAAATTCAAACTCTTAAAAATTATTGAGGATGTAATCAAGTTGAGTAATTAATTTATGATTTACAAAATTAAATCTGAAATTTTGGTAAGAAATAATAGAAATTCAACATAATCTGAAAAAAATAATGGTTCAATATTCTTAAATTTGTTGCATATAATTTGTGTTATTAATTTATGATAAAAATAATATGTGTTCATTTAGCTAATTAAGTTTTTTTTTAAATATCGCATTTTTTTTGTGAAGGATATCGCGTAATTATCCCAATTATTCATACAGTAGTTTTATTATATATATATATATATATATAAACCAGTTTGGGATCCAATTCTTTTATTTTTCTAAAGACTTAGTGGTTGCACATTTATCGACTTTTTCTGTTACCTATAATTCGGTAAAACCTTCGTACAAAACGGGATACCAATAAATAACCAAAAGCTGATAATACCATGAATATAAAATAAAAATTCATAATAACATGACATTTATTTGATTTTTGTATATTATGCCAAAAATATATGAAAATAAATTGCGTGAGAACACTCTTATTCTGAACTTAAACAGTATGAATAAAATTTAATAAATTTGGAACTAATTGAAAATAATACATACATATAAATACTACTCACAATTAACATGAATTAATTTTTTACAACGTAAACAATTGTGATTTATAATAAAATAAATGATCTATATAAGAGCATATATAAAAAAATAAACATGTAAGGAACACAACCCTTCGATCTCGTAATTATGTGGTCTAATTTATGAATAAAACAATTCCACTGTAGAAAAAAATCTTTTGATTTCATATTTGTTGGTTTGATAAGTACAATATCAAAGAATAGTACAAAATTTGAAAATGTTTATCCATTATAATTTCTTGTTGAAAATACTTCTACTCTTTTTTTTTTTTATCGAATGTATGATTTTTTTTTTTATTTTTGTTTCCACACGGCAGAATATTATACAATATTTCGGTTTTTGTTTTGATCAATAAGTTTAGTTTCTCTGTCATGAATAACGTTATTGGAGAAATTGAAGCAAAAATATATTTTACTTATGTACGTAATTTACGAATTACTTGTCAATGTAATGTAAAACTACAGGCAACTATTTGCTTATAAATTCTCAACTTACCAATAAAACGGTAATTTAATCCCTACTCATAATACATTTACATTCTGACAAGGTATTCAAAATAACTTATGAATTTTCTTCTAACTGGTGCGAAAATGGTAAGATAATTCAAATGTATCGTTACAAAATATCTTTGTGTGCAAAATATAATTGTGAGTGTCAATACAAGGATAAAGTTTTAATCCAGAAGCAAATTTATGGAGGAAAAGAAAAGATTTTAAATATCACTCACTCTTCAAAGAAATAAGAAACGAAAAAAGTTATAATTCTTTCCAGATTATATTTTACTCGGCGATCCCTTAACTATTTAAAATTTGTTGATGCTAGATTCAGAAAAGCATCATGATTACCTTTTGCTTAGCTTTATGTAGCGCTGATCTGAAACAACGAAGTTAATCCTCCACAAAAGGCTATCCTGCAGCTAAGATTTTACACCTGAATTTATTAAACAAGATATGCCAATGAAGTAACCGGAAGAAAAAAGTCCTAACTATAAAAAAGTTAAAGAACAAATGTATGGCCGTAAAATTCAAATATCATGAGCTTGTTCTTTTTAAGCTGGTTGATTTTTATCGTTTGCATACCAAAACGCTGGAACCATTTTCAATGAGACAATGTTGTACTTAAAAATTCGCTTCATGATGGAACACCATTTAACAGTAAGCGCTTTTTAATCTGGCACGTTCATGGACCATCACCATACTGGATTAGTCCTTTACCGTTTATTGAGCATCAGTATAGCTTTAACGGAGATAATAAAGCTAAGTTAGTCTAGAAAAAACTTTAAGTGATTAAAATATGTATTTAATGTGTTTATGCACATTGTGAGTCTATGTAGACGAAATAAATATTTGACCAAACATTTCTTCATTCTAGCGACTTCTAAATTCACTTCAAACATTATACAATAATTTAATTTAATATTCGTGAATTGATACAAAACACAGCCCAAGAAAAAACTAATGAGGTACAATGATATTTAAAACAAGTTGTAACAAGTTACTCTATGGCAAGATTTTTTGAGTGTCCTTGTATAAAAAGAATCTAATACTTACATGATTTAGTACCATCTTCAAAAATTCGCTACGAATTGCACACAAATTTACGAGTTCTTCAGAGTTGTATTTTTTGTTATATTTGGCAAATTTCACAAATGCATCAGAACCCTACACCAATGAGACTTAAGCTTAATATTTTATGTCTCTTTCATCTTATTCCACGTTCTAAACCTTATCTTCTTGAGGGTTCAAAAAACTTTGTGTATTCAGTTCGTCACTCAATTAGTTCGGCTCGATCAGTACCGGGCTATAGAATGTGGCAAACCATCCAATGTTAGATTAAAGTTCTCCTTCTATAATACTTTTGTTCCAAATTACGTAAAACTGCTACAAAAACATTGCAGATTATTCTTACAGTATATACAGCCTTTTTAAACTTTTTTTTTGTCGTTTGTTTATCATAACACCTATAATGCACCCACTCTATTATTAACATTTATAGACATTGAAGCCCTTTAAATAATCAGTACAAACTCATAAATAGATTTATTCTTGCTTCGAGTAATAATGTTCAAAATACATATTATTAATTTAGAACATTAACTTGATCGCATCCTAAACCAAAAATTACGGTTGAGACGATACGAAGATTGTAATCGAGATTAATAGCAGCAAAACTTTGAAACTTTCCTTATATGTTTTTATAAATAGAATCCAAATCAAGATCACTTCACACTTGCTTATTTATGTATATATATCGCGTGCTCAACAATCTCGCTTTTTCCTCTATTTCCTCTAATAACTGTAATACCTGCAGTATCTCTATCTGATAATTTATTAATCACAACACTATTTATATATTAATGTTGATTTACAGAAGTATCGGTTCTTTCACAAAGCAAGGTTTTCAATTCAAATTTTAAAGAAATTGACATTAGCTTTGCTAATTTCATTTTAGCATGTGCAAGCATTTTTTTTCCTTCTGTTAAGTTCTCGAAAAATTAGAATTATTCAAAAAAAATTACTTAGCTTAACGTAAGCGTTCTTTCGCGCCCTAGGATCCACAGAAGCAATTCTTATCAAAAAAAGAAAAAAGAAGAAAAGCCATTCTTCAAATTCCTTGTGCATTTTTACTTCCGCAAGAAAGACATTCTGTAGCATAAAAACGCTATCATTGTTAACAACAAAAAGAATGTAAATAGACAATTCTACCATAAAATTCATTTGCTAAATTAAATATTAAAATAAGAGCAAACAATAAGTTTTTAAAGTGGATAATAATATTCTGTTCGGCTATTAAAATAAAAGCAGACACTAAAATATTAAATTAGCAAACTAAATGTAGTTCTTATAATCATAATATACAACACAATATATCGTTTATTTTATGCCCATGCATTTTTGTAGACGCCAATTTCTTAAAATAACAACATGTTAGCACATGTTAATAACGTAATAAAGAGCCAAAAAGGTTAGTTACAGGGGAAAGTTCATTACACAATGGACGGAGTCATTTATATGTTCTGAGAAACTGTTGTTGATAAAAAAAAAAAAAAAAGTTGCTTCAAGACTGAACACCATTATATTACTAAATTTTGTTAAAAATTACTTAAATTTCTTTCTCTTTCCCTTTCTCTCTCTCTCTTTCTCTGCTACCGAAACATTAGAAATGATTATGACTGTACTTAGTGATGCATCAGTGTCAAAAACACAAATCTATGAGTGGTATAAAGCAATTTTTTGTAACAAAGGAATATTCCCCATGAATTTGATCCTGAAAATCAAACAATTAATCAGCATTCTTACTTGGTAGGAATTTTTCGATTAAGATGAAGAAAAAGGCGAGTTAGAAATGTACTTTTTGATTCCGAGGTATGGAGTTTCTTTTACACGATAAGGCCCCAGACAGTATTGTCTGTCCAACAATAATTTGCTCAGAATTCAGCTTCAGCGATAAATCATCCAACATATTCTCCCAACTTATCGTCAACTGAATTTCCCCCCTTTTTCCCGAAGCTGAAGATGACCAAGCAAGGACATAAAACTTGGAAAAGGTTTCAGATATTAAGTCAAATTTTACTCGTGTTTTGCGAGCTGCTGCTTCCAATAATATAAGCAATATTTCTATAACGTGAAGGAGCGTTGGAAAAATTGTATAAAATCCTATAGTGATTATTTCAAAACAGATAAACGTATATGAAAGTTAAATATTTTGTTCTTATTTACAGGAACTCTTTATAACTTTATCCTTTTATTTACTTCTATGTTCATTATTAATCTTAAGTGATAATCAATACGTTCATAATTAAATGTAAAGATCGATAACGAAGTTCTATTTATTATTATTATTCATGTTTTGAATGTTCGTGCAATATCCCTCTCAATAAGTTTACTTAATATCAACGAGTCTGAATTACAGCTTGGATTAATAATTAAAATTCATTCTTACCAACTAACTCAGATTTGAGAGTTCTTTCTATACGAACTCACGCCATAAATGATTCTTTTCAAAGATAGTTTGTGTGCAACAGATAATCCCTTGTTAAACTGCTATTTCCATCCTCCACAAAACCCGATTATCAACTTTAATATTTCATTTTTCATCACTTACAAATGCATCTCCTCAAATCTATTCTGTACACTTCTTAACTTCAAACTAACCTGTGTTCTCTACGTTTCATTTTTATGGGAAATGTTTTATTTAATACAATTCGGAGAAGAAAAAGTTCCAAAAATTGAATAAGAAAAAAATCGCAAATAGCTCTACATTACAACTTGTCCAGTTAGTTTATGACACGCCTAGTATTCCAGAAATATAAATTTGACTCCTAGAATATGAATTTGAAAGACTGTTGGTTTATTTATCATTTATACAAATCCACACCAATGATTATACTGTTCCAAATTTTTGTGGATGCTTCTCTGATATATGAAAGACTATAAGCATATCCCTCCCCTTCTTTTTATTTGAATTTATTTCGAGCAGTATTTTTCGAATCTTATACGACTTTTTTCACTATTTTTCCATGTTTCCAACAAATTCAATAGTTTTTTCCATATTTTTGCTACCAAAAGATTCGCGTTTCAATGTGTTTCTCAGCGCAATTTGATTTTGCTTATAAAAATTTGTAAAAAATTATGGAGTAACATTAATTTAAACAAACCCATATCCTAAATCAAACCTCCCAAAAATATTGGAGGTTCTCAAAATTCTTAACTATTACCCGTATATGCAAAAAAATATCACTTTCCAAAGCAATATAACTTATCAATATTATAAAGCAGAGAGAGAGTAGAAGAGAAAGTGATACTTTTGCCATATAATATTTATATATATTTACATTAATTCTCATATTTTCATGTACATTTAAAGAAATATTGAAAAGTTGTATAGAAATATAAATTTGACACTTTTTCCTGAATTACACAATTACAATTACAAAAATTAATATTTTACTGCGAGCAAGATTGTGAAAGACAACATTGATCAAAATTTACAAAGGTAATTTTATTTAGCATAACTTTTTTCAGTTTTGAAGTTATACATAATTTTTTAAGAAAAATTTAGAGAGAAAAAAATTAATACAATTATTTAGAAGATTTTGAAATTATAAAAAAATATCCAATTAAAAGATTTATATAAAAAAATTCCGCTTATAATTTTTCCTGTTTATAATTTTGAAGTCATAAGAAAATTGATTATGAGCATGTGTTAAATGAAACTTCAAACAAATATGATTAATAGTTTCTGAAAATTCCTGCACGCAAGCTAAAATGTTTTGTTTTGAGAAAAATGAAGTAAAATTTGAAAAATAGTATGAAAACTAGTTGAACAAAATTTAGTTTTTTTTCTCGATAATTCTAGAACTTTTGATAGGATCGCTAAAGTCTTAGCATCAAAATGTCCAGAACTGGCCTTACGTAAACTTATTTGTTCTTTTTATTCAAAATTGCCTTTTTATATAGTATTTAAGATTTTTCCTAGCATCTGAGGATGTATTTCATTTTTAAATTTTATTGTGATCTTCAAACTTTCCCCCGTACATTAAACAATTATTTGGCCATAACTTTGCCTCATTTGGTTCTTTTACGCCTTAAATCTAAACGTTAATTCAGTCACGCAGAAATGACTAAATTTAATTGAATTCCTATTATAAATCAAATTAGCTCAAAACGGAATGGAGTATACAATTATTTATCATTTAAAATCTTGAATAGCTTTCAATATTCGTGATGAAATTAAATTTGAGAGAATAATATGCATTGAGAAGTATTTTTGTATTCCTCAAATTTTTTTATTCTGCTGGAGAAAGAGGTTTGAAATATAAGCTTGTGATTGAAGTAAAAAGAAAAAATTTTTTTGAATGAATAGCATGAAAAATTTTAATCAATGTTCCAGTTGAATTTACCAAAAACTTAAATATGCATGCCGAATTCTTCGATTGCGCAATCTATTCTGTTCGTCCTTTTATTGTGTCATTTTGTACCACTTCATTCGGTTCTGTCGATTCTTCTTCCAGACACACACAATCCATATACTTCACCTTCTTTAGAGAACATTTGCCGATAGCAGCCCATTGTTTTGATTGTCGTTTGGTATCCAATGTATTGTTATGAATCCAGGCCTCATGAACAATGATAACCCAAAATTGGAGCACTTTTTCCAAAAACAAAATTTTTGAACATTAATTTTATATTCCGACTTCGCTATTTTCTAGTTAACAGCATATGTTAGAATATTACTCTTTTCTATCAAAACGAATACCTTTTTCCTGGTGTAAAATGTGTTCTAAGTTCCGTCTGTATCACGGCAATGTTAAATAAGTTTTAAAATTTACATCTTCAAGTGAAAAATAGCGGGGGTTACTAAATTATAAGAGTTTTGTATCGTGAAGGAATGTACGTGTTAAAACGTCATAAATTTTGTAGAAAGTCAGAACCATTCTCTGACTGAAAATTTGTTCCGATCGGGTTCTTTGACATTAGGGGGAAACAGTTTTAAGTATATACAAGCTCATCAAAAAGCTCAATAATCACCTAAAGAAACGTCACATTAAGCAAAACGAAAATAGGGTACAAAAACCTCTCGAAATGATTTATCCCTAGATGAGGAGAAAATTATTTTCACTAATACAAAGGGTGTTGTAAAGTTTTAATTATTACTAAAAAATACCCGAGATATCAGGATAAAATTGATTTTAATTATTGATTGATACTTACGTACATAACGTTGTAAATTACAGCTATTCATTTTGATCTGTTTGGTTTCAAGAAAACGTAAAATGAAGTAACTCGCAGTATCGTAAAACCATAGTTATGATCCCGGATATTGTAAGGTTCATATTATTATTGAAATATAATCGAGATAAATTTTTATTCTTTATTCTTAAGAGTTTTGTAACCTTAAGTCATTGTCCTGAGTTGTACATTGTTCTCAGCGTTTCTTGATCTTTCGAAAGTCGACAGATTCTAATTATTTTCTCCATGTGTTTAGTTACTTCAATCTATGGCATTCTTAAACCTAACAAATCAACATGAATAGCTGTTATTTACAACGTAAAGTACATAAGGATCAATCAATGTGAAAAATAAATTTATCCGGATATCTCTTTCATTTCTCTGTAATGATAAAACTTTACGATACCTTCTTATAATATTGAATTGGTCTTTAGTAAATAGGTAGTTATAAAATGGATTGGTTCTGGAGTTAAGGCTCCCGTCTACCCGCCATTTTGATTTCGTGGACGCAATGTTAATCCTATGGAATTTTGACTTTAATTCTCACATCTTTATTATTTGATCTATTTGAATGCAATAAATTGCATATGAAAGAGAAAAAAATAATCAATGCTTCTGTGGAATTACTTTTTTCCTAAGATTTTTAAAAATATTTTTATTCTTATTTTAATTATTCGTTTTTGAGTTTTCGGGTCTTTAAAGAATATTTTCAAATAATTTTAAAAATTGGAAGAAAAAAGTAATTCCACAGAAGCATTGATTATTTTTTGCTCTTTCAAATGCAATTTATTGCATTCAAATAGATCAAATAATAAAGATGTGAGAATTAAAGTCGAAATTCCATAGGATTAACATTAAGCTGACGAAATCAAAATGGCGGGTAGACGGGAGCCTTAATAGGGAATTAAAAAATAAAAATCATTCTATTAAAATAAGTCAAGATACGTAAGATTTAAGACGCGCATGTGAGTGGCACAATAAATATTTAGAAATATAAACATGTTCTCTTACCTTTTAAATCTAATATTTACCTTAATACACGTTAATTTTGTCGAATCTCAATGTGTCCTAACATTAGGATAGTGTGGAAGTTCAGAGAATTGCATGCCGACTCAGGTTTCGTTCTTGTCACTTGATCGAGGTTACACCGTACGAGGTCCGTCGGTAAAAGCCCTAGTGTTGATTATAAATGTGACATTAATAAGCAATCAATCAATTATTCCAAAGTTTGTTACTCCAGTTGTAAATTTAGTTACAGTTATATTATTAAATATTATTGTGATGAAATCACAGTGGAATTGGATTAATGTTTACCATACCGCATACGTTGTTTAACAACAAATTTAGATCTAAGTTTTTCAAATCGAATTTAAATAATGATACTTTGTTAATTTATTTCTTTTCAAATAGTTTTTATTTTACTAAATATAATTTCATAAAAAAGATTTCTTTATAAATGAAAGAATTCAACCACTTGCAAATGCGACAGATGACAGAATTCTTAATTTCTTATTGTTAAGAACATATTTTAGTTATATCTAAGACCAAATATGGCCGTCCATTTAGTTTGAACAATCGATTTTTCAAAATTATCTTTCTTCTATAAAAAAACTAAAAGAAAACCGGACAGAAGGGATTGCGGAATTTTTTTTCTAGGTCTTACCAGTAAATAGTATTGGAATGATCACCCTTTACATCGTTCATGATTTTTATTATTATTTATTTATTTTTGAATTTTTTTCCTTTGTCCCTTTTTGGAAGGATAAACTAAAAGAAAGTTTTTCATCAACATTCTTCATGAAAGCTCTCCTGTCTTCACGAAAAATCTAGAATCTCATTTGCACCCTCTTAACATTTTTCTGCAAAAATTTATAGGACTAAAATGCTTCCAGTATTAGTGCAATTACAAAAGTCACTTCCATTCATTTAACAACTATAACAAAAGTATATTAATAGGTATTTATATATTCAGTTTCCATCACAGTTTCAAGTATAAAATGTTGAAAAAAAGAAACAAGATAAAATTCTTGTAATTAAGGACTTTTCCATGGAAAAGTGAAATTATTGTGATAGTATTACTTTTAAATTCTACATTTTTATGTGGTATTTTGTTATTCAGAATATTTAAAATTATTACTGTGAACTAACTTTCCTTAAAGTAAAAAAAGTATCAACATGGTGACTTAATACTAAACTGGGGAAGTAAAGATAAACTATCGAAATTAGATAGTGTAAAAAGTCATTACTTATTTTAAAAATTGTAGTAATAGTTGTTTGAGAATATGATTTGTTTTAAAAATTTTCTCCTGAGAATAAATTTTTTAACAAAAACAGATGATGGTATGAAAGGCATAAAACTAACATTAATGTGTGAAAGAGAGAAATTAAAAGTGCATACAAAACCAAAAATCCTCCTCAATTTATAATGACAAAAATGTGAACTGAAATTAAGTAAAGCTTAGACATGGCATATGTTACAAAGGATGTAAACGAAGAGTGACTGATTATATATATAAAAACTCATCTATAAGATATTCAAAACATTTGTGTTGCTATTTTTTATGTTTCTTTTTTAAAAATTCAAACTGAGTAAAAAGTTTTCAACTACAATAAAGTCTTCTTCTTCATTGCCATCCATAATGTTTCTAATTAATTTTACTACAAATTCATTTATTTTATTAGTGCATATAGAATAGATTAAACAGAAATGGAAAATTAATGGTGCATATGGGATTGATTGCTCATTAACTTACACTGATAAGCAACATGAGGGCTATAACTTATTCGAAGTAACTTCGAACTTCAATCATATGACGAAGACAACTCTAGAGCTGGTGCCTCTTTCTCCATACTTCTACACTATACTTTAGGGAGGATTTGGGACCTTAACCACATTCAACACACACACACGTGTGTGTGTGTGTGTGTGTATAAATTTAGTAATACTTTTTAGCGTATAGACATTATTGTGCATTGTAAAGGGTACTCATACACTTTTATCTTCAACAAACCTTTCAGACAATTAATTGCATTATTTGAATTTAAAACCTCGCTTTGTGAGAAAAAAAACCCGTGCATATGTAAATCAGCATTACTTTATCAGAAATTTAGCTTATCAGATAGAGAGATAATAGTTATTAGGAAAATATAACAGAGGGAAAAGAGCAGAGAGAGTTGAACACACGATGTGTGAATGAAGGGAGAGTTTAATTGAGCAAAAACCAGATAAAGCTATGTTGCTCCAAGCAAGATGCAATTGTGGTCAAGACATTTGAAAAGCTTTTAAAAAGGGAAACAATTGGTTGATATGAAGGAAGGTTGAAAATAGAGAAAAGATTCCCCAGGGTATACTGGGTCGCTTCACCCGTGTTTACCACTGAGAGTAAACTCTATAGGAAAGAGATTCCTATGGTGCTTCGGGGCCATGACTATTGTGACGATCTTAAGAAGGTAAGCCCCTGAGGACTGAATACACGATATGGGTACAAGCAAATGTAAAGTGATCTTCTACGAATTGATAGTTGACTCGGATGCTGTTTGTAGAAGTATATTGGGATCGGGTTTTTTTGTTGCTGAAATTAAGTTAAGTATAAAATTCTCAATTATAACATTCGATTAAGGATACGATTAAGTTTCCCCTCCATGTTAAAATTCAATGTGATTTTTGATCTCTCATTCTGAAGTCAGAATAAAATTAGTTTACAATTTATTGACTGATTATATATTGCGTCTCTATGACTTTTAATATTAATAATGAAACGGGTACGTTACAGAATGATACACACAATAGTTACTCGTATAGTAAGATTTTCTAAGCTGAAGTTTTTAAAATGATAACCGAAACCAATGGGCACATTGTAACGAATGATCCAGATTTTAAAAGGAGAGAAAAATCGAGAGAAGATGCTTTGGGCGTAATCTCCTGTTACCGACGTTTCTTTAACTAGAAAACAAGAATGATACAAATAACACTAGATAACTTCATCGCTAATAATAAAAAAATTCAATAGAGTTCGGCATTATACAAAAATGAACTTTGTATATCTGTTATATGTTAATAAATTATTATGTAACATATATCTTGAAAGCAAAAAAATAATTTAAAGTCTTAGTAAAATATATTAGATTTGGAACACATGTTCCCATTTCCCTATTGATTTTGTGTTAAAATGACTCCCTTTAACACTGTTTCAATGAATTATTTCTTGTTTAGAAAAGCATCTTAAAAACTAAATTGATTTTTACTGTATGAATACATATATGGAATGTCACGCGAAATATTCCATTTTTTAAACATTCGCATTGAATCATTAATAAAAAGTCAAGGGATAAGAACTAGAAACGATGTATGAAAAATATAAATTAAATATGTAATGAACATACGACGTGGCGCCTCACCTCGATACTTAGTAGTTCAGTCATTAAAATTCAATAGATGTCCGTTCAAGAAAGAGTCAGTTAGGAAAATTCAAGCTAGTTTTATTCTGTATAAAAGAAAGGTCTCAAACTAATTATTACTGCTAAGATTGACCAGTAATTAACCCGTGTCCGAAACAAAGATTATAACTGAAAATTTTACTTAAATCAATATCAGGAATATTGGATCCGAGTCAAGAAAAATACTTATACACTGGATCCAAGTCAAAGGTCAACTATCAGTGCACTACAATTTCGTTAACCTTTTTCTCTTCTCAATTCTTTAATGCATCCAATATCATTATCTGGTAACTTCTTATTCACTATACTTCTATATATCAATGTTGATTTCAGGCCGCGATAATTCCACATGGCGAGATTTTCAATTCAAATAACGTCAAATAACGTAAGTTCTTTTGTCCTTTTTATCAAATATATTGAAGATATTTATAATCCTTCTTAATTTTTGTTTGTACATTGTTTAATCACATGTTTTTGTTGTTTTTGCCTACTGTAATATAGTGTTTTATACTTACTTCTGTAAGCCCTGTGTGATACTTAGTGGTACACAGGGACGTTGTTTGTTATTCAATAAAAAAAAAAAATAAATAAAAAAAAAAAAATAACGTCATAAAGAAACTTAAGAGGTTAGTTGAATGCGAAAACGAGTGAGAACCAGTTACAAATTTTTATTAAATGCATGAGTACTTCATATCAATGGATTCTATAATTTTAGGTGTAACTTTCAAGTAACTTTAGACACTCGAATTCAAGTTCCTAAAATTTAGCCTTTATTACCAATAAAAGGTAATAAAGGCTAAAAGATTTATGTTGTTACCATCACATTAAAGTTACACTTTCACCTCCCTCACGTGTTAAGACAATCACGTTGCACCAAGCTCTTTTAAATAAATATAGCACAGTCATAGTTTTCGGAAAATGATGAATATGAAATTTCTGAAAGATCAAATGAGCAGATACCAAGAAGAATATTGTGAATGCACGTCGAATACTACAAGGGAGAATAATGCTTGTTCTCAAAATGTCCTAAAGGCGAGAATGAAAATAGAAAAATCGATATATTTCGATTGATAGAGCTGTTTGGTGAAAAATGAAAATAAGTGCTAGACTCAAAACAGCCTCACTTTATAATATTTCCAGTGAAGAACCGAGTTCAACAGGGTATTCAAAATGAAATATTATTCATAAATTGATCATTTTACTAAGCATGGTGCTCGAAAAAGCATACATGATAGAGTCGTTACATTTAGCATTGATCAGAATTTGTCTCAACTGTTGCACATATTATACTTAGGTGATAACTATTGCTGTTATTACGAAACTTCTATAGCTATGATTGTTTATTAACATCACACTGAGAAGCAATACGAAGGTTATTGGTGACAGAACTTGTAATTTTGAGCTTTGGTCATATGACGAGAACGACACCTGTACACCTCCCTCTCCAAACTTAAACAGCCCGTTTTGGGAGGATTTGGGACCTCTATCATATCGCCACTACAAAATTCTACAGCAGAAAATGTTTCAGATAATACATAATGTACTTCCATGGGTGTTTGGAAATCGCTGCAATGCATTTTAATAAGGAAAAAAAATGTCAAAGTGTCTACCGCAACAAAAATAATAAAATGAGTTTATTAGAAGAGTTTACATAATCAATTCGACATTCATGTCTGCATATTCAAAGTTATCATATAAAACAGGGTAGGATTGAATCATTAAATGATTTATTTCAAAGTTGCATAGTTACAAAATTAAAAGCTCAATAAGGTGTTCAGCCACCTCTAGCCTGAATGCAAGCTACCACATGCAGTCGACTTCCCATCGTAACCCAGACATGCTCCATTGGAGAGAGATGGGGCTGTCCAAGGAAGTCTTTGACAAGCTGTAAGACAATTCATAGCAACACATGTCGTATGTGGTCTGGCATTATCTTGCTGAAAAATAAGGCAAGGGTACTACTGCTAAAGGAACGTTAGCAAAACAGGTCTCAGAATGTCGTCGATGTACCGCTGCGCTGTAAGTGTGCCTCTAATGACGACCAGAAGGGTCCGGCTATCAAGGGAAATGGCACCCTAAACCATAACTCCTGGCTGAGGACCTGTGTGGCGTGCAATAGTGAAAGCAGGATCGGCACGCAGCCCTTGGAGTCTCCAGACACGTCTTCGATGATCGTCAGGACACAGTTGGAAGCGGGATTCGTCACTAAACACTATGCGTCTCCAGTCAGCATCATTTCAACCAGATAGAGCCAAGCACCACAGTAATCTGGCTCGACAGTGTGCAGGCATGAGTGTCAGGGGGCGTAGCGGTCAGTACGAGGGTAGATTTCGCTCTATCAGCCGTCTGTGAATGGTCATGATGGACACTCGTGAGCGGGTCGCACATCTGATGGTACATAACGATGAATCGTGCTCTGTGATATCTGATCTGACAATCACTCAATCCTCCCGATCTTCTGTGGCCCTACGTCCACCGCTACTATCACGTCGCTGAAATCTGCCAATGTCCATTCATTCTGACCAGCATCTTCTAATCGCCGCATCGCTTCGAGCCATATGACGAGCGATTCTCCGATTTGCCAACCTGCCCCTTTCAGTCCAATGATACGACCTCTTTTAAACTCTGACAGTTACTCGTAATGAGATCGAATTCCGAGGCGAGGCATTTTTTTCAGTCGTTGAAAGGTATTTTAAATTACAATGCAACAGAAAATTCGACCATCAGATTGAGAATCGCATCTTAAGTATATCTGCTGAATGCGCAATTCCGATGTGCTGTAGCTCCCGCTATCCATTCATTGGACACCAAACTTTAGTCAATTGCATGTTCGGTCTAAATGCCTTTGTATACGAAATTTCATTAAAATCAGGCAACTCCTTCTTGTTGAGGGTTTTTTTCCCTTTTTTTTTTTTGCTATAGAGTGTATCTTGAATCATTTGAATAACCCCGAAGTTTATACAAAGCCAGAATCACGCAAGACAATTAATAGCTAAAACAGTTATGTTATTAATTCGACAATTTCACAGGCTATTGGTTGGAAAGCCAAAACGGAAGAGAGTCATATTTTGAATTAAATTGAATAATTAAATGAATGCAGTACTCGGTGAGTTATTCGATTACATATTTGAAAGGAATAGTTTTTATTCGCCCAATTTGAGAGTAGACATAAAATATGCATTCCGGAGTAAAACATTCTCTTCTACACGTCTTAATCAATAAAATGTGACTTGGTTTTATGACTGATTTACAAATATTTACTTGTTGTCGAGGACATATTATATTGTTCTTCAGTTAATTAATCACGAAGATGAAAATTTTAAAAAAAATGGGAGGGGCGGGGGAGAACTGAGAGAAGTCGAGTCTATTAGATTTTCCCGTTTGATATTATTTCAGTGCATATTTCTAATCCAATTTCTTTACAATTGTAATATAAACTTCATACAAAATGCTTCCAATTCTCTTAAAGGAGCGACTATCATACATTAAGAAACGAGTGTGATAATTATTGATATAATTTTTTGTCTTGTAATGCCCACTGATCACCGTTCAATTCACCTTCCATTATGTCTAATAACATAGTCACTAAATATAAAAATAAATGCAAAGGAACACATATGACAACAAATATCAGTTTATTTATATACCTTAAGAAATGAATGTGCTGAATTATTTTCTCTGCATATTCTGCTTCAACACGTTTGTATCTAGTCTAACATCAGTATTATAAATCAATCTTACCAGCGTAAACGGGTTAGAGTTCATTAACTTGCAATGACTACGGATTCAAGCGGTTTCCTTAGCTTTTACTCCCATCGAGATATCCTGGATCCTTGTTAGGTAACGATATATGTAATTTCAAACACATTACCTGCGTCTACGTGCAATTCCTCAGTAACTTCTAACTATCAAATTCTAAATTCTTACTTTCCCATATATATTATATCGTATACATAACTGCCAACAACTGAGTAGAAACAATATCTTATCTTCAGATACGTTTAACACAGTTATGTCTCTCTTCATTGGCATTTGGAGTTTTACTTTATAGTGATTTGATTGGAAAACATTACACCCGTTACGCTTGCTTGAAAACAGCTTTGCACTTCTGGTGACATGTTTGAACGTTATAAGAATATTTTTTTTGTTATTTTTTTTATTTTGGCTTATGTACGGGATTTGAATTTAAGATCAATTGTTGAGACAATGGCACTCTTGTAGCAATTGTACCGCTGAGCTACAACAGCGCCACCTTCATCGCAGATTAGCATGTTAGATCTCCAGGTGTAAGCTAGCAAAAATGGATGTCTCTCTCTCTCTTTTTTTTTTTAATCATTTAATAAACTATTTTTCCTCTAAAAATGAACTTGGTTCTTTATAACATACCGATGCCAACCTCTACACACTAGACCTATACACGAATAAGCTTATATTTGGAAATATACGGTAACTTTTTCCCTGAACATAGAAAGTTACCGTAATTTTTTTTTTGTCTTTAATTCAAAATTAATATAATTTTTAACCTTTCAATTAAGTGATTTCTTCACGCTAAAATTATTTTAAATTGCATGTTTTAAAATATAGGGTACGTTATAAATTTTATACATTATACCTTAAAGGAAACTTCTATAAGGTACAATGTATAAGGTATTTTTAACTTTTTAATCTGTCTTTATTATAAGCATTGTCTTTATCGTAAGCTAAAATATTACAAAGTATACAAATTTTAGTTTAACTTGCCATAACTGCTAACTATCCAACTTGATACTGAGTTCACTAACAGATCTTCAGCACTTAATTTTTGTATTAAATATATTAATATTATATTATTCTATTATTTATAAAAAAAAGTAAACGAGGTTCGTTCAATATGTCCTTAGAAATTCCATGAGAAGGTACTCATAGCTTCGAACATGGTTTGTATTTAGTTAGCATCATGACTTACCATACAGCTTTGTCTGAGTTATTCGTATTCCTGTTCATGACACATTTCGAAACTAAAAAATTTTTCGTCATAACTTTTCCGGCCGATGAGACCATTTTTGCCTTTTTTGGAAACGATTCACTAGAAGCATCCCAATGCTTTGATTTTTGCTTGATTTTCGCTGCATACTGATGAATCAAGATGCCACCAACGGTGATAAATAGAAGCAAAATGACGTTGACAACTCGGTGGTGCAGCAATCAAATTTTTATTTGGTCACAAATGGCTACCAAATCAAAACTAACTTATGAATCAATGTCAAATTTGTTTCAGTTCCATTTAACAGATGGTAGCACCCAATGATAACACAATTTACCTTACTAATGTCATCTGTCTTCAGATACAAGTACTTTTTGAACTCCCTTCGTAATAATTTCTTCTGTGTTCATTAATCTACCAGTTTAACTTAATCATTTTTTTTACTTATGAAATTAATATATAAAGAATTACTCACATAAAAAAGTAAAAAAGACTATATTAATTTCTAATTTTATGCAAATTTCTTCTAGAATCAGAAAAATGTTACAAAAATTCTGGAAACTTAAATTATCGTAATATAAATTAGTGACATGAATTTAGCGATTTTGTGTATTTAAAAAGAAATTAAAAATTTCTGTGAAAAATAATACTATTCATAATTGATATTATTCTAAACCGAAATATATATGCCTATAACTTCTTATTAAGACAGTCTATGATACTAATTTAATCCTATTTTAATATTATTTAAACTAGAAATTATCCATTTAATAAGAATAATATCTTTTAGAGAATATAAATGGTAATCAAATTATTAATAGAGAAAAATATATTAAATACAATAATTGTAAAACGCTCAAATTATATTTATAGGAGTTGATTACGAAATTAAATTTTATCTATTTTCGATTTTGGTTTTGACCTTGTTTTTAAAACATCATTTCAATATTCTCAAAGATAAAACTTTAATTTGATAAAAAGGTTAAAATTTCTGCTAACATTTTACTTTATATTAAAATGACTTTTGATTGAAAATTACTTTATTTTGAGTATAATAATAACATTTTTATGCTCTTTATGTATCTAGAGTTCAGATATGAAATTTATTTTATTGAAGAATGCAGAAGCTATAAAATAATTCTCCAAATATAAGCTGTAACTGTATCAGTAAGGAAGAATAATATTAGAGATCATTGATGAAAATGCCCCACTCGACTACTTATGTTGTGATTTAACTCTCTTCACTTCGTATTCTTTCATTAAACTTCCCGACT
Organism: Nephila pilipes; assembly: GCA_019974015.1. Classification (NCBI taxonomy): domain Eukaryota; kingdom Metazoa; phylum Arthropoda; class Arachnida; order Araneae; family Nephilidae; genus Nephila; species Nephila pilipes. Next base: position 1,465,349 of record BMAW01020911.1, on the reverse strand, counting down.
CGTCAAATAAATAGTCTTTCAAAAAAACTTCATGAAATATTGAAACCATAAGCAAAACTAGCGCTTGGGGTGGCCAAATATGTCAGAATCCCTACAATACCAAATGTCTTCTTGAGGGGGGAGAATCAATTACTCTCCGCCTTCCACCACTTTTATGTATCTCTCGTTCCCTATTTTTTTTTTATTACTTTTTCTTCTTTTTCTTAACCTCCTCCTTGCTCCCATTAGCAATGCAAAATAACGGCTCCAGAAGAATTCATGCAAAGTAAATACAACCGGAAATCAATAAATGTGTGCGAAGCCTTAAAGACAAATCTTTCCCGATAGAAATAATTTTTTTTCCTCAAAAAAATAAAGATTTTTTTTTCTCATCCTTCTCTCTCCCTTCTTTCAGTTGAAAACAGCTTGACTCGATCCGAATTTTAACGGTTTAGTGAAATTTTCTCGTGTTAAAATTTTTTATTTTGTTCCTCAACTTATTTTTATGTTTTATATTCACTTCCGTTATGGCCTCTTCTCCGCAGCCTAATATTTTTGGGACTTAGTTTCGGTGAATTGGAAAATTCAAATTGACTTAAGAGGATTCGTAAAAAGAAAAGTAAGAGAAAAAAAAATTGTGGGAAACGTTGGTGGAATTTCTAAGATATATTTCGATGTGGTTTGAATTTCATTGCATTAGAGATAGACTTAGGGTGAGACGTTTTAAGATCAATACTGAAGAGAAAATTCTTAGAACTAAGTTAAAATATCGGAAAATTTACAAATGGAGTCTGTTTCTGAATCGCTATAGAGTTGTAACGAACTGACATGGTTATCACTCCTAATAATAATCGGTTACAAAATGTTTAAATCAACTTTTTCTATCTCAGAATGAAATAAATAATTAAACAATTCTGTTTTAGTTTAACCGCATCCCCAATCAAATATTATAATGGGAAATTCTATTTATTTTAAGTAATCCAAACAGTAAATTTGACTAAACGTAAGGTTAATAAGTCCAGCCATAAGGTAGGACCTGGATATCATACATATATAAGGTTCTGACCGACCTCAGAGCGATTCTTTTCTCTCTCCTTCTCTATGTATATATATATATATATATATATATATATATATATATATATATACGAAACTCGTTTTCATTTTTAAACAAACTACAAACGACACTCTCCAACCTCGATACTAACTCAGCTGTTTTGGTCCGATCGGCAAAATTTTGACACGTTCAAAAAGGTTGTAGTGCTCTAGAAGACCTGGTTACTGGTTTTCGAGCGCCATCTCTGGGACAGTCTCGAGTTATTGATTGATGTTATATATA